>OX454268.1:24082878-24682878 GCA_949715065.1 Periphyllus acericola
CGATCAGTGCGCGCACGGTACGGAGGGGTGTGAAAAGAAAAAAAATCATTTAGCGGCGCGCTAAAAAGACGACGTGTTCCACAATAATGCGTATTGACGACCGTGCAATTTTAACGTCTACTGACGCTCGAAGCCGAAAGTATACGGTTCACCTACGTTACGCGTAACACGTGTGCTTTAGACTTTAGACTATTATTTACTTTTCCTCTCGCACCCGTCGAGCCGCATGTGTGCTTATCGCGAGGTACGTTTTATTGTCCAAGATAGATGCGCAGTTTCGATGACGGCCCAGCAAGAACGACGACGAATTCCCCTTTCCCGTTGACCGCCATTCCGTACCCCTACGCCCTACAGCCAGTTTTAATATAAACCTCGACGTCGTAGTATAGTCATAATAATAATAATAATAATAATAATATAATATCGTCTCGTACGCACGAGTTTTCGGCATCTCCTAAAAGTTTATTTTTTCATTTATTTTTTCTCTAAATTTGTTTCCATATAATATATATATTTTCTCGGACGCCGTACGTAATTCAATACTGCGCGAACATCCTCGACCATGCGCACACGATATAACATATATATAAACCATGTATGTATATATTATACGTATCATCCGTCTACGTGTAATACGTAAACTTTTTTCCTTCATTACACAGGACTCGCGTGAGGGCGTGTTTGTGTAGGTATGTGTGTGTGTATAAGTTGACGCGCGTGCCGAAATGTCTCCCCGAACCGCTTTCTGGTCGTACGATCGAGCGGATGACGCGCGTGTTTTGCAACCAATTCTATCAGACGTTTTTTTTCCTTCTAGTTAATCAACGACCTTTTTATGTCCAACACGACTACTTCGGTGAACACGATCAATGGCGATTGGCGACGATAGAAATCATTCGTACCTATGTTATAAGTGATAGCAGATTATACTTACAAACGGCTTTTATTCGCTTTAAGTCGACATCTCTACTATATTTACTGTTCATTAAGAGAGAAAAACTTTCAATAATAATTGAATTCTGTACGTTTTTCCCGTTGTATAAAAAAAAAAACAACCTACCCTCTGTACCTGATCGGTTTCGTTAGACTAAACTAATGATATTAAATCACTTAAATATTTACATACTACTACAGATTTTTACATTATATTCTATTAAGTCTGAACTTTCGATAGTATTTTACTGCTGTTTATACACATCGCATCTTTATTTAATTTTTATTTTTAAGAAGTTTATTATTTTTATTATTATTATTATTATTATTATGATTATTATTTATAAATTATGACTAAACAATAAGAATATTGTTTTCGAAAAATAGTGATTATCTTAAGTATAACAAAGAAAACAATTAATAATATTATACAAAAGTAAAACTCAACACTTAATTGATTATATCTCGGAAAAGATTAATTATATTGTCGAGTAATCAGTTTTATAAAATCTAAATACACTAATGCAAAAACAGTTGATTTAATGAAAACTTAAATTTCAAAACAAACGAATGAGAATCTTAACATTTCATGAATAATTTTAAATTCCATTCATTTTAAAATGCGTGTTATTTTTAACTTAATACAATTATAGGTTACAACATTTTAAAACATGATTTTTTATTCTTAAAGTTTTTTCATCTTGTATAAATAAATTGTTTTTTATTTTTATAAATATCGAATAGACCTTGATGGCTAAACAAATTGAACATCGTGGAGCTTTTAATATATGATTTTTATTTTCAGTTGATTTTTTTACGAAACATGTATTTAAAAATTCCAATATTTAAATCGCAGATACAAAAATGCAAATGAGAAAGAAAATCCAACCAATCGTTTTATCAATTATATCAATCGAACAAATATTATTTAACTAAGCACCTCCTAAACTTATTGAAAAATAATTGCGGATTTTGTCATATATACTGGATCTGCGAGTTACTAGTTTGATTATATGTGTCGAGAAAAATAAAAGATATTCCCAACTCTCGAACCGTATATAGGATGACGTGAAAAACGACAGTCGACAGAAAAGCGAAAGTATCGACCTTTGTGCGTAAACCGGCCGCGTTAGGTCTTAACCGACCCGTTGCCAAGTTTTCACTCGTGTCCTTCCCTCTCTTTTATGTATTTTTTTTTTATTCCTAAACTTCTCTTCTCCCTTCCCAGGTTCTATCCACCAAAATAATCCTTGGTCGCCCTTCTCCTAAACTAGTGGTAGGATGAAAGTTTCGTGTAGGAGACGGGCGGTAGATAGTGACCGATATATAATGCGTGGCGGCGTGTGTCCGTCGTCGTGTCCTTAATCTTTCCCTTCCATGCTGCAGATCCACAAACTGTAATCCAACGATATTTTTTTGACCCCAAAAACACCCTCTATCCCACAAGTTGGACCGACGTATTGCGGGTGATAATTTTCAATCTAAACAAATGTAAAAAATAACGGTTTCCTATATAAAACGGATACGCGGTTAGAATGATCAATTCGTATCTATGTATGGAGTAACGGGGCTCACTTTAAACGGTGTACGTTTCGGAATCTTTTGCTATGACCAGATTACACTCCTGGGAGTTTACTGCTTCTTCTGGTGATTGATAATACACCTAAAGTGACACACACACACACACACACATTTCCACGGATTTTATTCGAAATCGTATAATACTATTCATAATCAGATTTAGCATATTCTGATTTATATAATTGAAATTGTAATTTCATAATAAGTACCTTTATATGATACGACTTATCCCTCTTTTCTTTATGTATACTGAGTTAAATTTGTAATCGGTATTTTACTATTTTAAAACTATTTAATAAATCGAAACCATCCAAATGATGTCATCAATTTATGACAAATATATTTAACTATATTGTAGCAATAATAACTAAGGATGAATGAAACACTTCTGTTATTCACTCTGTTATAACTTGAATTTAAACCTTAATTTCTACAATGACTGAAGTGTCGATTACAATAATATGTATGGAGACATACACTTAATGATAAAAAAAATCCGCTAAAAATGGTTGGAAATATACATTTTTGAAGTGCACCCATTTCCATGGAGGAAAACCCTTCTGTCCCTTCCAGTAGCTTATCATTTATATGAATGAGTGTAAAACAAAACTGGCTCTGGACAAATTGCGGTCACCGATGGTCATTATTTTCATTTTCAACGGCGTACGTAGCGTCATCGGAAAAACGGTCAATTTATGGAATATCATATCCATATATCTAATATCTTCAGCGCCCAATGCCCCTCTATATCTGTCCGCTTTGATTTATGTACACTCGCCGATGCCCTTCCTCCTATCATACCCCTGTAGGCAATTCATATGTCCCTAGTGAATAAAATACACTTTGCGAGGATATATTTCGCGTATTTATTGCTTTCTCTCTCTCTCACACCCCCTCTCTTACTATAGTGTTGATCAATAAAAACAGTAACAAATAAAAATTGGTAACATTTTTTCACCGTAAAGAACTAAAAGATCTTAGTTTTATATATATATTATATTGTACGTCCATGTAGTAAGGTAGTTTAGGGCTTATTTACATAATGGCATCTGGCCAAAAGTGGCTGAAACGAGTTTGCGCGATCAGTAGCAGCAACAGCAACGGACGTTATGATAAATTACGTGAGTGGTGGCTATATAGCGGTGGCGGCCACTAGCCTCATTCTCTGGGGAACAACCCCTTGTGTAAAAATTATGCCCACGTTACGTGGAAAATCCCGTTGTTTTCACACTCGAAAAGTTCCATACTACCTTTACATTAGCATGAAAAAGAAGAAGTGGACGTCGGTATTCGAAATGTTTCAAAAGAATATTTATTTATTTGAATAACGTTCTCTTTTTTTCTAAGATAAAAATGTAAACTTCGCAATATTTCACAGCATAAACTTATTTGATTATCCATCATGTGTTGGAAAAGTAGAAGGGATGTGTATAGTATATGTTGAAGATAATTTTATTAGGCTTCCGCACGAGCGTGAATGTGTGACAATAGGAGACATGCTATTTCGACACGCTGGGTGTACGTCCCCCGCCAAGTTCGTAACGAACGATTCAGCTGTATTTTTCAGTTTAAATTAACTTAGCGAGTGTCTCAAAAAGTTTGTCATTCACATTTCCTCCAATCCCTCGTGCGCGTTTTGTAAAGGATTGTTCTAAAGGAGATTCTGGGGTGCAGTTCAGTAAACGTTCAAAGTTTCAGCGGAGAGGGGACAACCATGACGATAATAATATCAGGTCTGTTTTGTTCAGTGTTTACGTACATATATGTACGTATCACATTCACCCTTAAACTCCACTATCTCTATCGGTGGGTAAATGTTGTATGTGCGTATCGAAGTGGCATTCCCCGGCATAGTGTTGCACTTACTGATACAATTCATGTAGGGTCTGAATTGAGCTCTTAGGTCTTTATCAACAATAATAACAATCATGCCACTAGTACAATTCATTTTTTGACTTTAATTGATTTCCAAATGTATTATTATTATTTGCTAAATTGAAAATACTTATGATTATTCTGAGTAGTAAAATATTTTAATTTAAGAAATTAATTCTATATATTATTAATAATTATTTAATGTCTCATAAAATATTTGATTTAAATAACATGAAACATTATAGTATTCGTTGTTTCATTGACCACAAATGAAAAAAATCCGTGTACCTAAACATTTAAACCTTCAAGTAGTACGCATAGTTACATATATATACAAAATAATAAAATATCAAAGGTGTATGTATTATGTAAATAGGTTTTACAGTAAATAACACGAATGATTTCAAAATTTACATAATTTCTATCTAGAAAGTTCAGAATAAATTATAACTCCCGAACAATCATTTGTTTAGCATTAATTGATATAACTTAATACATATAGCATTCACAATTGTAGATCTCCTATAGGTCTTAGAACATCTGTGTAGGCTTTGCGTGTGATACTTTTAAAAAAGTCATATTGCTTATGGAAATTGTACGTATGTATTTCAAACGGTCCGTGTTCTATACGACATAATTGACTTTTCATAAATATTTTGTCTCAAAGTTTTCAGTATAACATTATTATTATTATTATTTTTTTTTTTGTCGAGCAGACTGAACTCGATTGTACTATAAAACGATTATATTAAAAAAAAAAAACGTTTGTCACAAACTTCTTAGAATCATTTTTATCGTTCACCAGATCAGTCTTGATCATATCTGGCAGCTAACCTGAACGGAGATTATTCCGTCTACACTCATGTTTTGACACCGTAACGGACGCGTTTTATATATTGTAGTGAACCCAACGATCGTGACTCGAACGTACATTTCCGATTCCGTGCACTGCTCGGCGGTTAATTGATCTTCACGAATCAAGTGGCCGATTTCCGTTTACGGTGCCCGTGTAAAGTGTACAGGTACACCGTCGTTCCAGCGTAAATACGAATAACAACGGGCTCTCGCACCCGCAGGCTATCCACCGGGAAAACGCGGGCCGAAGCTTATGCCGTTCACAGAGTCATATATACGCGTATTCACGGTTCTTGCGCAATCGTCGAGTAGAATTATAGGCCGTCGGTCGTTCTTATCATGATTCCGACGGTAACACGTCGAGTAGTGCACCACCGGGCGGACAAAACCGACGCATACCTAGTTCGGAAGCCAAGGGATAAATCAGTTTTTGATCAACAGCTATCCGGTGTCTCGCATCGCTCGGGGGGGGGGGGGGGGGGTGGAACATAAAATGTATACCGTGACCACACACGTGCGCGCGACAAGGGTTTAAAGGAAATATCGCGTTACACGCGCGCAGTACGAACTTCCGTCATCGACGGTCTTACGCGCCGTACGTAGGTACCTACGTGGCGATTATATTGATTTAATATACGTAACATCATCCGATACCGCGGCCGTCGCATTAATTGTCCGTACGACGTTTTGCACTCAAAAATAATTATTCTTACACGTTGCTCTGCCGGCCATTTATTTATAAACGGTCAAGTGAATTCGTGGGAATTCTATGTTCACGAAGAATTGATCGAATACCTTGTTATTTCGTGGGTTATTGTTTTCTTGTTTCACATCCAAGTCAGGTTCTGTTGCGTGAAAACCATTCGCAGAGTCCATTAAATTTCCAATTACGCGTTCCACACACACACACACTTAACAACCCTATTGGCCCTTAGCCATATTTCGTAACCCTTTATACGATATTATATAGTCCTTTATGATCGCGTTATAATTTCGTATGCACATTTTTCCCGACATCAATTAGTTAAACATTTCTTTGCATTTCTAAATCCGAACAAATAAAAATATTTTCGCGCGTTCTTCATTCCAAAGTTGTACACGGTCGCGGTATATATCCATCACGTACACGCGCAGTATGCCGTACCAGTAAATGGATATTATTTATCATTAGTTATTACACTTCAAGATGCCATACTATTCCCGTGCATTGAAAAATATATTTACTTGTAGATAAAAATATGAATCAAGTCAATTATTTTCCTATTATTATGTGCACACATAAACATATCGTTGATCATACTATGATCGGTCATTCACAAGCAAGTTTGTAATTTTTTCCAATGCGCCGTGTCGGTAAAAATATTGTAATATTAATAATTTCATCTGTAAATATACTATTGAGTAACTAATTGTTAAGAAGATCCTTAATACATTTTTTTTAAACACAATGTCGGTGAGTGTACACCATTTACAAGTGATATTTTCTAATTACTAAATATGACGTAGGTATAGTATGCCCGAACACTAGCGGAACGCATGCTTCGAGGATGGAACCTGTGACGGCTCCGAAACATCAACACCAAACTAAAGACACGTGTAAAACGAAATTATAATATATTATTTCATGAAAGCTTTAATCTATTCGTAACTTTAAATATCCATCATATAATGTTGACAGTGTACTACATGAATATTATACATTCATGGATTCCATACATATATTATAATAAAATGTATAATTGTAGAACATTTATGAAAATAGATTTAGAGTACTTTGTAAGCAAAAAAAAAAAAATGGAAAGAAATATATCTTAATAGAATTCAAATATAATGTGACTAATTATTGCGTTAAGAATATTTCTAACTGACAATGAGAATTAGAAATATTGGTAAAAGTGGATTTTTTTTTTACTTGTGAAAGTACTAGTACAAATTGGTTATATAGCTGCAGTGTGCTAGAATTTTGAATTCGATAAATATATTGGAGTGCGGTTATCTTGGACCGACAGGTCTTGTATGACGCAAGACCAATTGACAAATGATCATCGGTATATGACGACCAAATACCCTCGTCAACAGAATGTAAAAGAAAAAAAAGGTCTCTTATCTAAAATCAATGAAAATCTTTTAACTTTCTGTGTTGACCAACGATGTGTTTGAAAACTGGCCATGATTTCGCTTCATCCATGACCCCTTGACCCTACTGTACATGTTTGTATAGTACACACTACACATATACCATGCATTTACATGCACGCATTTATAACACAAATAATAGTACACCGACGATTATTCGTATAAACCAAATTATTGTTTAACACGAAAGTTTATGTAAGTTTGACTATTTTACATATTTGTACTTAAGTAATCAACGGGAAAATGATTAATTGCACTTAATTACAAAGGTAATATTCATTTAATAACTCAATTAGACTAAGGCGACGTCTACACTAAATAAAACAAATCTGAGACAAAACACAAAGCGAACTTATTAGGTATGTATTATGTAACATTCGCCTATACATATTACATACATGTACTTATGAATTAATATTGTTCAAGGCTTTAAGTGGATATTCAATTTTTAAAATTAGTATTTAAAAAATAAATTCGATATATTATATTATCAATGTTTAATTTACAACTAAAAAAATAATTTTTTACGGATTTTTCTTCAAAATAACGTATTTGCAGTTATATAGTATTATAATTTTTCTAAAAATCAAAACCAAATTATATAATAATATATTCTATATTCAGTGCATCACATGATTTGATGTGACCGAAATGTGTGAGTTCATTTATCATTTATGTGCATGATGCTGAAACATAATGGATTATGTCAGTTTATTATACTTTTACTTTGTACCCATTGTTATGAGTAATTTTTATGTTAAACAGCTTAACGCTTTTCCATAAATTTAGAAGTGTTAAAAAAGTGTTATGGATTTGATAACGATCGAAAATCCAGATGGAGTGATTGAAGTTCAGTGTATCATTTAGCACCTGTATTATTAGACGTTACACTAATACCATCATGTTGTATTCGAAAAGCACATTAGAAAAGAAAATTTTTCAATACATGGCATGTCCAACTGAAAGTTTCCTTCGATTAGGACGCCGTCGTAGGCCATTTACCCGGGCACCGTCGACGTAGAAACGTGACGTCATGGCTAATGGACGGTGGCGGCAGCGGTAGCTGCGGATTTAGAACATGTAATTCGTTTAAGTTCGAGGCGAGGACAAAAAAAAAGAAAAGGAAAAAAGAGGGGAAAAATTGTTGCCACGGGGCTCGATCGATACGAGAAAAATACAATGTTATAGTTATGTGTCTGTTGGGTTAAGCTCGTTCCGTCAAAATAAAACTATTATAGAAAATGATAATTATTTTTGGAGAACAGAATCACGTTTTATTGTAGAAATACAAGAGCATGCTATATTTTATTATGAGATATAGGTAATAAGTTGAAACAATAATGTTATAAATGAATCACCGCCTCATCAGTCATCGTTAACCAATTTATGAGTACTCACAAGAAATCTTTTTTCCGTTCTTAATTGTATTCAGAATACACAAATGCAATCAAGCGTTTAACTTAAATTATTCGGTATGGTAATTTTATTGGGAACAACGAAATATTATTTCAAGAACCTCTTTCGGTTGTTTACAAAAAGTCGTAAGTGAGTAACAACGAAGTACCCTGCAGTTTAACTTTCCAGCATTTCCGTTGTATTTTCGAATACATATAACAACGATACATTTTCGCGATTATTAGTCGTTTCGCGCTTGAGATTTTTAGTTGCTTTGATTTCAAAACGTTTTCTCGTCGGGGCGCTGTTGAATTCGGCGAGGGGAAAAAAAGCCGTTCCGGACGAGGGATGCGTGTTTTCGTTAAGTATAAGTCGGAACATTGATTACAACGGTATACAGCAGTATTACGTATATGCATTATTTATTAGCATGTACTGTTTGCAATCGTTGCGGTCGTACATTGACTCGCGGCTGTATGTACGTACCACCGAACATAAATTGTTAAACGTCCTATGCGGGAAACATAACGCACAAAAAACGGATGTGGTTCAAAGTTCACAGGAAAACGTATAACGCCACAGACGGGGATACGCTAACGTATATGTTTTCTTCTTTGCCTCATTTTTCGCGTTGCCTCGAACGATCGCGACCGGAGCTGCGAGTTCCCACCGCCGCCGTACGACGCCACGCCGCGCACACGATTTGACAACATTTCAACCACATCCGAGCCCTCGCCCCCCGGACCAACCCTCTTCCGTCGGCCCCGTCAACCGCCGCCGGTCCACGTATCCGCGTACTCGAGGCGTTGCCCCGTCGTTCCTTCAGCCACGCACGCACGCCGCAGCATAATATCGTTGCTGGACCATTTTTATCCATGTTCGTAACCGGGGCCGAGATTCGACGTGCACTGCAGGATCTTCGGGGAAAAATGGAAAAATTCCGAATAACTCGCATCACAAACGTATTTGCATGAATTTTTTTTTATTCGAAACAGAATCCACGCAGTAGGTAACATTTGGTGGCCGTGTGCAACTTATCAGATTATCCCTGAAATGGAAACGCGCTTATCTCGTCCGACATTAACAAGTTGTCGACGCAGCTGGGGTCGCCGTCAATCAATATTTTCCATCAATTTTTCACCGAACTGTAGCCGCGCGCGACCGACGGTCCGATGGCTTCAGCTCCTGCACAATTTTGATTTTGGAGGGCTCGGACGGACCGGCGTGATGCGTGGTGTCAGCATTCGATCTCAGGAACGGACATTGGTCTTAAGACATGACCTTTTAAACCAGCGTTTCTTAAGCCGTGGACTCCTAGGGGACCATTCGTATATGACGAGGGGGACGTGAAATATTTGTGGGCAACGATTTCATTTTAGTATACAAAAGAGAAAAGAAAATCCCCTATTATTAGAACGATTTTGGTGGGAAATCATTTCTACGTCTTAGACCTCATGGGGCCGTAACAATCTTACATAAAATTAAGGCGGCCGCGTTACAAAAGATTATAAAAAGTAAGGTTTCAAGCCTCCATTTGGACTCTTAAAATGGCATCATACAACGTAGATTCAGTTTTAAATTATACATTTAAAATAGATTTTGTTTCTGTTATTTCAAATTTTCCCATTTTTCTGAAAGCACCTGCAGCAGTAGGTATATATATATATATATAACATGTATTATGTATAGGTACCCCTATGTAGGGTGTGTGCGCGCAACCTGTCGCTTCCGCCCGGACCGGGAGACTTCAACCCCTACTCCCACCCTGTCTGCGCGGAGGGGGCGTGGACGCGAAATCGCGCCGAAATTATTAATCACGTTTTACTATCCATTTATCAGAAAGAGCTAAGCAGGTTCTGTGCCGGCGCGTCGTTTCCATTAATAATAATACGCGAACAACGGGAGCACGCGCGCGCCGCCCGACCGACCGAAACTCGTGTAAAGCGCGACGCGTAGAAGCGGCGGACCTAACCGCGAACAAGCCGCGTCGTCGTCACCCGCTAGGGGTGCGAATATATAATGTGAACGGACGGGTGACGCGTGGCAGGGACACGGTGGCGGGGTGCTATATAACATTAAATAATACATATATATATGTAAATGCGTGAGAAGGGCGGAAAACGTGAGACGGTTAAATATGAATTTTGAAGACTGCTGCAGTGCGTGTGTGCGAGTGTAAGGCGAACAATTATTTATAAACACGAATGGTGGACTGCAAGAGAGGTGGTGTATATACATGTACATTGTACAGGGTGTCTCGGTGAAGATTTGGGCCATTGCGATATCTCCTGAGATGTTGAAGATAATCAAATTATGTTATTTTTATAGGACTCACATGCACTAGGGCTACAAATATTTCATATTGTAATTGAATTTAATGATTTGGTGAAAACTTAAAAAAATCTTCTATGGTAATACATCATTTTTCTGGTAACTAAAAAATCACTTTAAACATCATAAGACTAATGAAAACTTAATGTTGAAACGTCAACAATTGTACAAAAATAAACACTATAGAATGGCTACCTTCAAATTTTTCGAAAATAATAAAATAAAAAATTATTTTTTAACTTTTTTTCCAAAACATCAAATTCGTTTGAAATTTAAAATATTTATAGTCCTAGCCCCTGTGTGTCTAATTAAAAAAAAATCATTACTTCCATTATCTCAGGAGATTCCGCAATGGGTAAATCCTCGGCGTGACACCCTGTGTATGTCTAAGTTATTAAACATTCTTCTCCTCGCCACACCACTCACAAAATCTCTTCCTCCCCACCGCGTGCCGTTACGGTTCCGGGACAAAGACACCTTTTGCCGCTACTTGTAACCGCATTGTTCTCGCACTTCTTAGTTGTTCGCGCAGGTTTTATAAGTATAACTACACGGCGTTGTGGAAAAGGATTTTCGAATTCAGTGCGAGGCCGCTGCCTGCAGTGATGGGACACGTCAAAAGCGCGTCTGTTCTGCATATTCGCCGTCGTCGCCGGCACAAGAATAATGATTATGAAGCACGACAACGGCAGGCATGGATTGTATTTATCGGTATATACCTACGCGTGGTGCAGAGGGGATGAGAGACAATGGGCGGCCCCGTGCACATCATTTCGCAACAGCCGCGCTCCGTATACGCGTGCATTAGGTACCCGCCGACGTGTGTATACGATATATTCTTAAGATTTTTGGCTAAAAATGGTCTCGGGTGATAAATTATAACGACCATACGCGCATATTGTTAAACATACCTGGTCGGGGGGGGGAAGTGGAGAGGGGTGGTTCGTGGTGTACAGATACGTAATGCGGAGGTAGGCGTACGGAAAACCGTGTTGCCGAGCCACGGGAACGTTCGAAATAATACATAAACGTCGTATCAATGCGTATTATATACATAATACAGTTGTTTCTGATGACCGTTACGACAATAAGCGGTATCGCACTGCATTATAACTGTGGTTAATGGACATTATCAAGACTCCGGACAAGAATATGATAATTTTACAGTATCATACGGCTGTGCGTATTATACGCTCGAATTATACACATATATGGTGCTACACCGCTACGGTATAACGACTTAATTGAAATGTCGTTGGACGTTTTTGTACGAAACGGTGAAATTCTCGACTGTATAATGTACGATACGTGTACACACCTACTATTGTGTGCACTATTACTGGAGAGTAATATATTTATAGCACGGCGAAACACGGTTTTGGCAAATCGTTTGCGATGTATGCCACTTTTACGAAACAAAACTAGACGGAACTACGTTGCAGTTTTGTTCTCAACGTAGTTAATTACGATATTTCCGCCCCCGTCGTTTGAAATCGAAATGCTCCAAAGCATTGTTTTTTTTTTTTTTTTTTATTCACCAACAAATTTGTGAAATTTGGAAAGTACGATGAATAATTGATGGCATGAAAAATAAAATAAATGTTATTAATAATTTTTTCCAAACAGTTGAAGATAAACACGCGTGATCTAGGTACGTATACAGAAAATATTAACTAAATCTATTATTTATTATTTAATCCGAGTTCGCTCATTTATTGAGTTCAGCCACTTTATACGTCTTAGAATGAACATTTAAAACATTTGGTCTTACACGTTTATATTCTTATGAACGTATAGTATTAATATCGATTTTAGAAAAAGAAAAATGTATTTCTGATTATTTCGGAAAATGTTAATTTACTTGTTATAACTAAAGCGCTATACTAATATTATAATAATGTTGAGCTTACGTATAATGCTCAATCACGACGTTTGGGACGTAATTTGCTTATAATAATTCAGTACATCCTTGATAAGAGAGGGCGGTGTTATATGAAGAATCGAAGAGATGGATGAGATTGAAAAGACGAACTCTATAGGGCATATGATACTATGATCAAACTGCTGTGAAGTAGCATGCTATGAATTTAGAGAACTCGCGTGAACGTGACTGAACTTTATCCGGGAAAACTTCGGCCACCGGGACTCTTCCAGAATCTGTCATTCAATTAAGTCACCATTCATCATTCACCCCTTTAATTTTACACACTACTCGCATTCGTTCCCGTTGCACGCATCTCCACAAGTATAGTAAATAAATAAAATGGAAAGAAATCTATACATACATTTATTTATATACATGCTATGTAGTAAGATCTTCAACATTTGAAAAGTCTGTTAGGTCATAGGTGCATTCATTTTTAGATGTAATTTAATCGCGATATCTTTTAATGAGTATTAATAGCGAAATGCTAATATTAATTAATCGTTTGGTTAGATGCAGACGACAAGCATAGTGGTTTTTTTTTACCTCGTGGCTCGTAAATAAAATATCGATTTTGACTACGGCGCAAACCCTCGGCTCGAAATGTTTCCCGAAGGGTGCAATTCGTTTTGTGAATGTAATGCACCACAATCCTAGAACTAAATGAATACGAATGACCAGTCCGTAGTTGCCTTGTCCCTTCGGACACCTTCGATATTGACACATATACATTAGTGCCATTTGGGATCGTAATGAATTTTAATTTGTGACTATTCTAGTGACAACCGAATAGGATTCCAATCACACAACGGACGACTCGGTTACGAAAGTATAAAATGATCAATTATACATTTCTGACCATAAGTGGTGGGCGTCTCTATTTTCTTTACTTCTATCATTACGATATAATGATTATATAACTCGTCTGAACCCGGGGTAACTACGTGTAATAACTATAATACTAACCTATACTCGTGAAAAAGGTAGCTACAATTTCAATATTATCGTTTGTTATAATTTTACTTGCTGCATGAACTCTAGCCCGAATCCATTTCAGTCACTCCATCCCCTGCCGGTTACCACTCATAACTTTTGACTGGTAACGTAACTAAAAGAAAAACACCACGCCACTTAATCGCACTGATTGTTCTGCTGCAATATGTATTTATGAAACTATTAATAAATGAAATTTAGTATTTTCACACTTTGCGGTTAAAAATATTTACACGACATATGTGTGCAGTTTGGCACATCAATACCGTATCGGCAATACAACCGTATTCGTAGCCGGGATCAAAAATATTCTGCGAACCCCACGTATTGTGTTGTAGTATAGTTTTATGTGTAATGTACACGTATAATACGTGTGCTCGTATGCATTTGAAACCGTATGTTCGCCGAGTTCATCGCGCCGCGGAGCAAAAAGTTTAGCTTGACAATTATTTAAAAAACGCGCGGACTGCAGATGGCACATGACGCTCGTCTCGGAATTCGACCGCACGATAAGGGAAGATTATTATTTTCGTGCGCGTGCGTACACCGCGAGCCGAGCATTATACGCATGTGTGTGTTTGTGTGTATTTCGTACCACTAGCCATTCATCAAAAGTGCGAATTTTCCGCGGTTGGCCAGCGTTTTCCGTTTCCGGTAAAGGGGGCGCTCGCCGGATACTAAATCACCGGGAATCCAGGAGCTCAATACTATACCCCGCCGCCGCCGCCGCCGCCAGCAACCCTCGCCGTGTGCGAATGGCGAATCAATCAAAATTGCCCGGACGCATCTAGGTCGTGCACGGGATATTTTCCCGACCATATTTTCCCGTTCTCAAACTCTACACGCGCACCGCGCATTAAATATTGTATAATGCGCGCACCAGTAGCGGCGTGAAAACTGCACGGCCGACGGACGCGTATAGATTTTAACTCGGCGGTCACCGGCCGGCCACCGCGTGTATAAATCATTTCAAGACCGACCTAGCGTGGCCGTGTTCGATAAAGTTCGCGTTGTTTAAAGTTTAATCACACGGGCCAGCGTTTAGACGGCGGAGAATATCAAAACCTTGAGGATAAAAAAAAAAAAAAAAAGTAAATATGAGTCGAGAAGGAAAAGTTTTTACCGTCGTCCCTTATACTTTTAGACACCACCACTCACTTTCACTGCTGCCCTGCTACAGTATACCACTGCGTGCGTACGCGCCGGATTTCTTATGGTGACAGAGTTATTAAAGTTCCGACCGACAAAACCACTCGAGTTTACAGAGAATATAATATCTTTATTCAAAATTATTTTATTCTCTCCCGCGCGCCGCGACGTTTAGATATTTTTTCCGTATTGTACTTCGGAGACTTTCCCACTCAATATTTGAGTTTACGCTACCTATTGAACTAATGTATATTATTGGCACTGTAAGTTCTCTAAAAAATAATATCATGTGGTGTATCGGGTCGTATGGGTTTAAAGTTTGTCGTTTAGAATATATTATGATAAAAAAATCAAAAAAAAAAAGTCGGCTCTAGTAAAATAAATACTGAGTTCCTTGTACAGTGTACATATTCATATTATTAATGCGTTATAGTGTAATACATTTATAAAATATAAAAATGTAACATTATTAATGTATAACTCAACATAATTATACATTATAATATACCTATGATAATTATTTGCACCCAAAGAGCTATTTGTTACCAGGGGGTCGTGTAATCTTACGTTACAATACATAAATACGTTTTACGTTTTACTTACGTCTAACCTTTTATCCTAACCTTTGCTTGTTGACATTTTTTTTTTATTAAAAACCAACCGTAGACATAATTGTCTCACTAGCAAAATTACCATAAAATCAAATATCAACCATATGTATCTAAATTATTCGATTATTGATTTATTTAATATAAGAAATATAGTCGTTATCTCGATTAATATATGGTTCACGATTAAATTATACCTATACATTGACTTTTAATTATTACGAAAAAATTAATTTTGTTATAACCTAACGTTAAAAAAATTAAATAGCTTAAACTATTATAAACTGTATGAAAGTATAGAATATATTATCTAATACTCATATTGAAATTGAAGTATAATCTTTTGACGATATATTGGTTTTTTTTCGAATTACACTTTTTAGGACAAAAGTTTCCAGAAGTTCGTTTTGTCAGAGTAGTTTCTCTAATTTTTCAGCATTTTTTGAACCAATATAGCAAAAATAAAAAAAGGAATAATTTGAAAAATATAATATTTTTAAAACATCTAAAAATGTTAAACGTATGCTTTTAAACAATTTCAAAATTGTATTTTGGTATTTTAGTGATTTTTGATTTTTTTTCAAATAAAGTTGTAAATAGTTCTATATTATAGTATTCTCTAAAAGTTTAAATTAAAAAAGTAACGTAAAATTATCTCAAATCGTCTTAGTATGGACTGTTAAAAATACGGGAAAAAACTAATTTTGTACAATCGTCGCACAATATTCCTTAAGTATACCTTATTCATAAAGCTATAATTTTATAGAAAAATATTTCCAAAATTCTATATATAATTACTAGTGTATTCTTCATACGATATACCGATTTTATTTGGTAATCCATTGAGGCATTGTATATTCTTATTCTGCTTTTCATTATTTACCTGGAAACAAAATAAAAATCAAATATAAGTTATAATAATTTTAATCATCTTGTTAAAGCAATTTGTTTGAAATTAATTCGATATACTAAAAAACGTTTAATAATATGGTAGATATATGTTATCAAATTCAAATAAATAAAAAATAATAAATATATCAATTTTAGATTTTAAGTGAAATGAGGAATATATTGATTTTATCATGATGTGAGTTTTTTTTGTGTTTTATGTACACGATTTCATTTTGACTAGAAGGATTGCTCCGATATATAAAAATTTGGTACTGAAAGGAAAATTCGTTTAGCTGATACTTAGAGAAAATAATTTTTTGAATTTCTCCACAGTTTTCCAAATAACTGAGAAAAGCAAAGAAAAAATTGTAAAAACTTCATTTGGTATCGGGAATGGAACCACCCAGCGTATACTATTTTCGTCACTTGTTTATTTTTTATAAAAATTTTTTTGTTTGGTTGTTATTTTATAAATATTAATCGTGCGATCCCAAACGCACATAATACATATATCATCGATATATCGATATTAGCATTTAATAAAAAATCTCATAATTTTAGATACATTTTTTTTTTTTTTTGCTAAAGTTAGATCATCAGTTTTGACCGTTTTTAATATTTACCAGACCATGATAACAATTCTATTTTTTTTTAAATATCATAATTTATTATTCCCTAATAGGTATAAAGTCTTGTGAACACAAAGAGTACACCTATATAGTGTATATTATATACATATAATTATTCAAATCATACCACACAATTTTCATAAATTTATTGATAATTTTATAAATTTTAAATAATCGAAAAATTAGTTTTTTTAATTCATATGATATATAAATTATCTTTTCGCATTATTGACTTTTGTAATAATTTTCAAATATATTTTACACAGATTTATTATTAAGTTTTTTTGAAAATTCAAAAAATGAAGAAAGTAAAACTAAGGTGTGTCTTGGTTTATCTTTATTCCAGAATGAAAATGTTCAACTGGGATTTCATAAATTCCCTATAAACAACCCTCATTGGAACATTACCAATCTTATGGGAGAAAGAACATTTTTGGCTATTGCATTTCAATCGAAATATTTTTCTGTAAACCATTGTTTATTATTATTTTTTTTTTTTTGTAGTTACGAAAATAATATGTTCTTATAACACTACTCTAACGGATATGGTTTTATTTTTACTTTTTGAAAACTGTAAGGTCTATTGTCTGCGAGAAATTCAATGTTTTATACTGTGTGAAGCGCAAATAAAAGAGGGAACAAATCATTCGTACAGGTGCCGAGACATTAACATTATTAAAGAGAACCCGTTTGCATCCCTAAAGGTAGCAGTGGAAAAAAAGAAAGGAGGTAGGAGCGGCTGAAAAATATAGCAGAGGCAGAACACTATCTTTTATTCAACATTTTCTCCGAGCTAACGAGGGCATGTTATAATTTCTGGTTTTAATTTCTGGTTTTAATATAAATCGAAAAAATGTGTTTGAATGAACGGAAACTGTGAAATTGACCTTTTAATCAAGCATCGTGCAGCAAAATGCTTTACGAATGGTTTTGGGAAAAAGTTAATTATTACACTCGTTACTAGCTCATTCTCTTTTTCTTTTTTCCAACACTTTTGATCGGAGTGTAAGTATCGGGTTGATGAATGTGAAAAAATGTACACAGGTTCAAACGCTCTCATTAGCAGAGAATTTTGCACCCTTTACATCAACATCCGTCTTTCGTTAGACTATAAAAATATTTTTAGCACTTCACTACGGCTGAGTTGTCGTTATAATTAAAAACTATTTTCAAAAAATTAACGCCAAATAAATAATTTACGATTTATTCTTTTTAAAATTTGTTTCAGATAATTTTGAATAACTATATAGTATAAGTTCATATTTTTTAATGTAATTACAAATGTTTTCTTCTGAAGATTATTTTTTTTTTTTTATAAGAGTGATGTATTAAATATCAAGACTATATGTAAGTAAAATATATTTTATGGAAATGTCAAAAACAACATTTCTTAGTAGAGATCTAAAAGATTTTATCCAACTTTGCGTTCAGCTTATTAATACGTGATGTTCATAGCGGTATAAAAGCTTTTAATTTCTTGTATTTTTACTAATGGACCAATGAAACTGTTAATTTACTATTATACGCTGCAAATGTACTCGTAAGTGTTGAAAATAATATCATGAACATTTGAATTTGATTATTTTCATTCTTAATCCACGTGTAATTGTTTTCTTTGGATTTCAGAATTGCCAATCGTCATTTCGTTGGATATTTCTTTTCTTTGTACAAAACTAATTTGATGTATTCACAAATCAAACTTTTTATTTCATCATAATAAAGTACTTAGATAAAGTACACGTCATATAGTGTTGGAAATAATTTTTAAAATGGTCGTCAGCTTATCTCTGTTGAATAATCGCAATATTACTCACTATTACTCTATAGAGTTATGTTTACACGTAGAAAGTAAATTTTTTTCTACACGAGATAAAAAGCTATAAGCTACCATAAATAGAGAAATTTATCATGTCTGCAGAATTTTATGATCGCAACATTTCCAAGTGCATTTATTAATAAGTTCATCAAAATGTTCGTAATATTCATCGCACGGTGGACTTGAATAATATCCTTAACGGGCCGACAGGTCTGGCGGAACGCGATAGGGCATTATAATCCACGCGTGACGTTATACTGTCTGTACTTCGCCGTTATCATATAATAATCCGGGCCAGACTATTTGCTTGCCGTTATTACTACATAATACTACTACGGTTATTGCTGCAGAGTTAGAGATCAGCTAACAGCACACACGGCTAAATATGGTGTGAACGTAGACTCCATTTCAAATTTAGCGCTCCAAATCAATACGTATTAATATGCCGTGCACATGGCGATTTTCTAAAAACAATACTTATAAACATAAAAAAAAATAAATATTTCGTTTACACTAGCTTCACTTAAGTTTAATTGTATACTATACAATGATGTACGGGCTCATATTATTGTTCAATATTTCTTCTACCGTTATCCTAATAAATTCCGGCCATCCCGTATTATGAAAGCAAGAAATACGTTCAATGAAAATGTATTCAATGCTTATGGCTCGATATAGTTTTCTAGAGAGTTGTCTGAAAGCTAGGTACTGAGGTAGTAGTTGTTATCCGCACCTTAGCGGATTAAAACAGAAAAAATGATAACTTTTGACTGCAGACTATATTATATGGATCAAATATTTGAAACATATTATACTGAGATGTACGCCCGTTGGCTATTGCACACGGTAAATATAATCATAGCTATATTATAGATACAGAAAAATGCGAGCTGGGATTCCATTTAAAAAAATAATAGTATTTGTTTGAATTATTTGTTCGTAAAAAGCAAAATCAAAAGTAGGTTGTTTGAACTGATGTATAAGAGAAAAATATGATCGAAATCTTCTTCAGTCTGAAAACCTCTTTGGAAAACGCTCGGTTTTTTTTTCCTGCTGCAGGATTTATAAATAATTTTGAAAATACAAAATTCTATATATAATCATGTGTGTAATTCAATAACGATAGGTAATGGGTAAAAACTCGCTGTTTTCTCGGTCGTGTATAAACTCGGGGGCGGATGGTATAGTCGATGGTGGTTGAGAAGGCAACAAGTATAATGGTGAGGGACGGGCCGCCGGTCTAATTTTACCTGTCGAAATCTCAACCCAATATATACACACACATATGTAGTGTACACATGCACGTGGACAGAGGGTACAAAAAGGGTTTTGTGGTTGACGTCATTCGGTAGCTGATGTGTAAGGGGATGGTGTGGCGGGCGGTGGTCATTTGTTGTTGTTATACGCCGAACACATATATACATACATGGGTAAATTGCCGATGGTTAAACGCAAATATTGATCGAGCTCGTCAATTAAGCGGTAGCCTGATGGGGTGAAAACGTTGTAACGTCTTGGACGACTAGACCGTATAGGTTTTGTACAACCCTCATAAATGTCAAAAGCTATTGATGATTTCATATCAGGTTAATGTGCGATGATGTGAAATTAAACATGATTTTATAGTGATAAAATAAAAGTATTTTTATCAAATAATAACATGTTGACGATGAAACAGAATAGTAGCGAACAGTTTTGACTAAATATTTCCCTACATAAGATTTATTATTCTATATCAAATCGTTTTAAATATACAAATTTCATTAATGAAATGTGTCCTTTGGCTTCATTACCCATATAAGACAAGTTTCCAATTAAAAACATTACGCAAATGTATTAAATAAATAGGTATTTATTCAGACTATATTGATTCAACTATAACGTAATATTCAAAGTTCAAAATTGATATTTGCAATTTTAATTTTACGTTTGATATTACCTATTCAGTAATAATATTGAAATTTGACAACTCGACAGAGTACCATACCTACTGATTATATTCTAACTTTTCTTCACGTAGATAAGTATACTACGCGCGTGTTTTTTTTTTTGTATACTTAATAAATTATCTATGAAAATAAGTATGCGCTCATTGAGCAGGTTGCAGAAGTGGGTAAATTTAAAAATACATCCGTATGTCAATAATGATTCATAATCTCATTACGTTCTTCGCGTGCGTTTCGTACAAATGATAGATTTCGATGCGACGATGAGGACCAAGGTGGGTTCGTTCTGCAGTTCAACGTTTCCTTAAATTGGTACTTTTTTACTTGTATCGAACAAAAGAAAAGAAAACACCCACTCGGTGGTCGACACAGATTTGTTATTGATTACATCCGGGGCTGAACAGTCATCATTCTATATAAGAACGGACAGAAGCAAGTCCCATCGATCATTTCTTTGAGGTCTCCTCTGGGGGATATCGTTCCTCTCCAATCGCTCGTTGTGTTTGCTTTCATGTCAATCTGTGTAAAAACGAGGTGAAATATCACTTGTGCGCTCGATTGGCGCTAGAAAGACCAAGAATAGGAAGGAAAACACAATAGTTCCGCCGCCGAGCTCGTTCTTCCGTCATCATCGCCGCTTTTGTGCAAACAACACGTGTGAGTGTATGACACACACGCGCGGCGGCCGTATTCGATTGGTAAGAATAAGGGGATGGAACTATATGTATATATAAAATAAATAGGTTTTTGCTTTGTCCGCGAAAGCTTTTACCGCGATACTCGGTTGCGGATCATTGCGGCCATCGGAACAAACCGCGCCGTGGCTTCTCGGAATAAATCACACGGCTACGTTCTTAATCATCAGGTCGCATTATAGTAACTTCATTGCTCGCAGGTCGGCTACGGGACCACTCGTCGCCCGTAACAATGTGTTTACAACCCAAGACCGTTTTTAACGATAAAATATGTACACTGTTTTCTCTACACGGCGGTATTGTGTAGTCGAATGGTTTTAAAGGATTGTCCACCGGTTCAGTATAGTATTTTTCGTTTGTGTATCACCTACGGGCAGATGTATTGATAATATATTACTCGCTTCTGCAACACGTGAGAGATCACATTCGGCAACGAGAAGGGTAAGCAATTATTGGCTTATAACGAGTATGAACTTCCAATTTGTCTACGAGTAAGCTTATCGAAAGAGATCCAACAAACGAAATAAATACCAAGACCGTTCTTAACAAGCTTGCATTCATTTATTGTGAAAAAAAGTGTAAAAGATAAAAATAAAAATGTTTCTCAAAATATTATATTGTTTAACATTGAACTGTTTTTAGAAGTAATTGAATCGGTATGATGAGAGTGTAGTGAAAGCCCCCACGAGAATCTTAGCCGTCCCAAAAATGTTATGCTAGTCGAGCCAATGACCGTGTGGGATGTTGAATTTGAGTTGGAAATATATTGAAGAATGCAATACAGATCGGAAAAGCTCTTATGAAACCGGAGTCCATTAATAAGCGACAGTTGATCCAACGCACGCTGGGTTAGCAACTACTGCAGTATTGCGGTGTGTTTTGGAGCCAATTTAATCAGTTCGATTTCACGGCAGGCCGTAATGTATTGGGTCATTTATATATTGAACACATACAGTAATCGACATCAATGTTTACACCATGGTAGTGATGAGAATGAGCGTGATGTACCGCACTCATCCTATTTCACGTCGAGGACGCGCGCACCACCGTTGTAATATCCTTTTCGGTTTCCTCCGCGTGATGCACACCCACGTCGGCACATAAGTTGATAATCGTCACTACATTATATTATCGTCATCGATAAGAAGATTATGGAATACACGAATTGTGTGACCCATTGTTACAGTCGTTGATTGTTTAAAAAGAGGCTCGGCGCGTATATTGAATTCACGCGCATATGCCGACGTAGATACGACGCACATACGAGTCCTTTGAGAATGATGATGCGTAAGTAGTTTTTATTTGTTATATCGTCACCACTTGATTATTTTTATTTCAACATACAAACGGCCGACCCAAATATTAATGTTGTTTTCGACAGGCCAGCAAGACTAAAAATAATAAATGTTATACAACACTCTGCGAGAATGGAACTTATTGTTCTTGTGTATTGCGTACTTATTAAAATAAACACAGGATACAACTGAAATGTATAATATAGAATGTTGTAGCTGATATTGAACATATGTGCACACGAAACGGCGTATTACTACAGATAAAACCTGCATAATGTTGTGAGTATTGGCTACGATTATCGTACATCCGTCAGAGCCCGTATACGCCGAAACATTAATAATGGCGTCCTAATTTTTAAGCATCAAGTTGATGGAACATAATATTATTATGTCTTTACTGTCGTCTATCAAGAAGCTTGTTAGAAATTACACCATACGCGATACATGATTAATTGTGTTTGAAATCATATTCAACCCGTCTGCCATTGAGGTAGCCTGGATATTTATCTGTTAACCTAATTTGCATCAAACGTATGTATCAATACACGTATCGGTAAAACTATATGCACCTAGTGCGAAACGTTGGAAAATCTGGAGTTGCCGCATGTACATGGTATATTTGTTTTTAATGCTGAAAAATACTGTGGCAATTAAAGTTTGTTGTGTTAAAAAAATCTATAAACATACAAAACGAATATATTTACACACACACACACACACACACACACACACACAAACATTTGGTACGTTTATGCATATAATATTTATATTTTTCTATAGAAGCACGAGAATAGCGATCCTTTCAAAAAAAAAAATAAAAAAAATAGCGTGTCATAAGTCGAGTGACACTTGACGGGTGCGTAATGATCGTCGTTTCCACCCACACGTTATCATAACCTTTCATCCGACCCTCAATCCGGTAGAGAGTAACTGTCTGTTTGTCTTTCCTAGAACGTGTCTTTTCCTTACTTTGACCCTCCAGAGACAAAGCTGTATCTCAGTGTTTACTTTAGGGAGACCAATGGAGTTGAGTTTCAAGTGTTGATTATTTGGTATCGTATAACAGGTGTTTTCATAGACATCGTTCTCTTAATATTCTCACAATGAATTCATACTAATAATAAACACGTAACAATATCTGAAGTCGTAAATATATTATTTCCCATGAAGTAGCCAGTTGAACAGTATAGCCGTAAGAAGCGTTTAATATTAAATATACAGGATTTTGTAGGTTATCATTTAGATGATTTCGTTTATTATCAGGTGTAATCCATATCCTAATAATGAAACAACTTGTTTCGAATAATATGTAAGTGTGATCGAACACTAAACCAAGACCCATTTGTGTATAAAAACAATTATCACGAACTCAATCATACAATATTAACGTACAATTGTATAATATTATTTTTATTAAACTTGATTGTCCTTACAGTAATATATTATAATCAGTACCAATTTTGAATATTTAAATCGTACAAGTAAAGTTAAAAGTTAAAAATGTATTATTTCTAATTTTAATTACTAAATAGATATTTTAAGACTAGTTATTTTAAAAATATATAAATTTCCAAACTTGAACTTGTTTCTGCATATTAATTATCACAGCGGTTTGAAATTAAATGAATGAATATAACTAAGTACAAAAGATTCAATTAAAATAACATCATGTAATTCAAATACTATTGAAATTTCTCATTCATGTATTATTGATATGTATATTACATACATTATTGAATTTAACTTGAAAAATTTAATTGTTATCGCTTTACCACGTATACGCGTACAGAATTAGTTTGGTAACATTTTCGTTTAATTAAAATATTAATACATTTTAAATTGTTCTATTAAAAAATGTCTTTTACAAATTTTCGTTACGTATATGTTAATTTTCAACATTTCAATAAGATATTTAAAATAAATTGAGCGAAATGTTGCCTTATACGAAATACCACTTTCAAATAGTGCGATATGGATGGAAATTGAGTTAAAGTCCCTATTTTATCCCTTCACATCATCCTAAAAGGCTAAATGTTTAGTCGTATTTAATTATAAGTGCATTCTCGACCACCAAAACTTTCTCGTTTTATTACTTCGCAAACGAGGCGTCGAGGGTACACAATATATCACGAACTATATTCTATCGTCAATATATTCACCAAAATAGTATCCACACAATGTTTACTAACACGAGGTTTGAATTTTTGATTAACATTTTACATACGTATAATGATATAAGTGCAAATAAAATATGCAATTGAGTGGAATTTATTATTTATGTAGTATTTATGTATTTCTATGATGAATTTGAATTTGTATTTTATTAGAATTCCATTTTTTAAGCACAGTTACTCTTAAATAATTAATACTTTAAAAATAACTAATCAACAATACTAAGAAATTATAATATAAAAAAGGCTACATTTGTAGAAGATCCGTCCAATAAATTAAAATTATTTTCAGTGACATTTTCAACGAGGTTAAAAACACATGTTTATAATCAGCAGTTTATTCATTTGAATTCAGCCGATAAACATTTGAGTAAAGATTTGCAATTTAATGATGCAGTAAGTAAAAAAAAACTTGTGATGCTTGAACACCATTATCATTTTTGGGGGATTACTCGTGGCAGAAATTTACTGTATAATTCATGGCGTCATTATTCCATTCAGAACAACATTATGTTCGAATCTAATTTAAAATATGTGTAATCGAACACCGTACTCGTCTTTTTAGTATTTTCCCGCAGTAGTTTGGCTTTAACGAGTGGACGCATGCGAGGTAAACGCGTATTACGACGAAAAATAGTGAACGCAGTGGTCCATACTCCATGGTAGCATAGCGTTTTTATCCAATGAATGTGAACGCTATCAAACTTTAGCGAAACTGTCATCAACATTTAAATCCGAATCTTTTAAGACCGGTAGGTATTTACTTACATAAATAATTTATTGTTTTTCGTTTCATCATCGGTGTTCGTTTATTGTATTATGATAATATGATATACGAACGGATTCGGTGAAATAAAATAACATAAGAGTGACCATCTGCAATATATATATACATATATACTGACCGGTTTAGGCAACTCGTGCCATAAAAAGATGAAAAAAAAAACGCACATTCCTATTCGGGTCTTATAAGACCATCGTATCACGTCCATTTACGAATGGATATCGTCCATCCGGATGTGTTGGTATCACTGGGCATAACTGGTTTGGGTCACCGGACGTACGTTTAAAAGAAAACCGTCTAACACTTGCCAACAGCACGTGCTGTTCCTAAGAAGTTTTCCTTATGTAATAATGTTTGTATGGATATGTGAAAAATGAAACTGGACTCTTTTAAATTCGAAAACTTCAAAAATGACAGTGAATAGTACTATTTATAACTCGTATATTATTTTTTTTAAATACACCAATAGTTCACGAACACACTGGTTACTCGTTTACTTCAATGTTCCCGTATCTCTCACAAAATATATCGTTTCAAGCGTACTTAAAATTGAATTACACGATCCTTCTATAGACCTCTAAAACTATAGAAATTCTATATAATTTTATACCGGCAACAATATAATTGTTCAACGATATCATCGGAATAATAACGGTTAATAACTAATGAGTGTGATTCAATGTTAAAAAAATAACAATTATTTATGAGACTTTAGAGAATATTATATGCTACGAACGAACACTACAATACATGCGTTACTCTAAACAGAAAATTTAGCATAAAGAGACACTATATAAATCCCAAGTGGGTTTTTAGATATTTTATCGACTTATCATTTACGGTGATTTTTTTTTCAAAATCGTTTTCTTATGTTACATTGATAAGCATTAATTATAATTATTCCACACTGCACGAACTTGGACTTTTCAACTTACAATAATATTACGGTTATTGCATTGCTATGCAACATTTTTAATGAATACACGTTACAAAGTTTTTAATTAAATAAATATCGTTATAATTAATTAATATAAAATAATATTTGAATAATTTATTTTAACTTTAAATATATTTCGGTCATGTTAATAAAAAAAAAATATCGCCCTTTTCAGTTAATATTTTAATATGTACAAGTACCCATGCTTACATACTTGAATATCATGATGAAACAGAATGTAATATGTTAAAATAATTTTGACGGCAGGTATACCATACATAATATGCGTAGTGCCTTTACACATAAATATATCGTGTTGTAAATATTATTTTATTTGGTTAGCACGATAAGTGGCAAATCATCATGATATTATAATAATTTATATTTACATTTTTTTTTTTTTTACGAGCCGTGTAATATATTTATACGTGTACATATTTAGTAACAATGTCGAATTTATAAAAAATAGGTTATAATCTTGTAAGAAATTTTTACCGTAGTCGTTAAAAACCTTGAACCTACCACTTGGTCACTGTACATACTCGGTAACCTCTTGCGTAAAAAAAAAGAAAAAACACGCACACGTACATAATAATATAAAATACATAGAGGAGAACTTTCACATGATATCTGATAGATTTCCCGTTACTCGTTATTTTTGTTTTTCACGATAAACTTCTATATAATATGATGGTCTAAGAAAGAAAGAAAATATTTACGGTCGTTTCTAATTCTTTTGGTTCGCAGGAAAAGCCTCCGAAATCCAATAAACTCTGGCGGAAATTATTTAATATATAACCGAGTTTTTTTCCCCACCACTCTCTGTCCACCAGTCCCGTACCGCATGTATAGAAATAATGGAAAACCCCAAATCCCCGCCTTCGCTGCCGATCATGATCCTTTTATTGTGAAAACATCCGTCGATTTCATTGCCCCCACGACCCAAATAACCTCCAGTCGACTTCGGCACTCTTTCCTCTCGACCGCGTCGTCGTCTATACGCGGCGTATGAAAATGCGGGTTTTATTCTCGGGAGTCGGGACCGAAGACGCGCGCTAAGGAAATTCATTTCGTCATCCGCAAAGCGCACAAAGCATGTACATTGTACATAATATAGATATATATTTATTTATTATATTTGAAGGCATAGAACTGCTACTGCTACTGTATATAGGTTGAAATATATTCTTTTATTAGAATTTTTTTTTTTTTTCCGAGATAAGCTCCACGCATTTCTATACGTTTTTGTGCCTGTTGTTGTACGTCTTGCGCGTACTTTGGTATACTCGTTTCGTTACCTATTCAAGTTTGCACGGATTCCACGGAAAATATCAATACGCACTTAAACTATGCACACACGGACGAATTACGAATGGTATTTACTAAACACAAGTGTATAACGCGAACACGGATTTCGCGCGCTTTCGGATAGGCAAATGAGCTATAAAACGCGCACAGCGAGTGGCTTAGCGGCAAACGAATTAGCGTGATGTCCTGCGCGTAGGTATATAAATATGATAAAACGTAATACACGCGTATAGAGTAGTACGGCGTTCGTTTAAGGCTCGCGGTCCGGGACGAAGGATTAAAACGGACCGTAAAACCGTTTTGAGGATTAAAGCATACGCATCGGCTCGGACATATTGTCCCCCCGGACGTAATCTTTAAGATCGTCCTTTGCGCGACAAATTAAGCACGCGGCGCGTAAATACTGTAATTGTATAAATCGTGTAGTCCCGAACGCGGCCAGTTTCCTCCCTGTGCCCGAGTATTATCGCACGTGAAACACCGGCGGCGAGCACGTACGGGGGTAGGCCAGCGCGTCGTCGTCGCGGTCGTCCTGACGCGCAGGACTCAACGGTCGCGTCTTAAGTGCGACGCGCGCGCGCGCGGGGGGGGGGGGTGGACGGCGGCGGTGGCGACTGGTTACGGGTCGGCACGGCCAACGTGTACGCCGCCGTTTGCGTAATGGTAATATCATCATGGTTTGTTACGTGTGGAATTCGCTTGGCGACGGACGTTTGTTGTGTTCACGGGCAAGGTTACTGGGTCCGTTACGCCTCGGGCCTCCTGACCGTCCGAAGACTGCGCGTGCGCGTGCGAGAGCGTAGCGCGTGCGTGCGAGTGTGTACAAAACTACGCCGTGCAGTGTACGCGTACGCGCGATGGCGGCCGTGTAGTTTCGTGAGCGGCAAACCAGTTTCGCAGCATCGGCCACAAGCACTCGGGTCAATAAACCGGTTCCCGGCGGCGGTGCCGTAACATCTCTCTCGCTCTCTCCCCCACTCGCCGCTCTCTGACCGGATAAGAATTCACTTTTTTCCCTTCTCGTTTAAGACGCGTGAGAACGCCGCCGCCGCCGCCGCCGCGGCCCGTTGGCGGGAAAAAAACTCTTTTAACCGTGATCGCGTCGGCCGAGTCATCATCTTAACCCCCCCCCCCCCCGGGGATTCAGCTGACCGACGACTGTACACCATATTCCCCCGGCTGCCGGTGTACACACAGAGAGAGAGAGAGAGAAAGGAAAAAGTATAATATTATAATAATTCTCCGCGGTGAAATCACACGGGTGTGCGGGCGGCTCTATTATTATTGTTATTGAGACTGTCACGCACGCGTGGGGATAAAAAAATATAATATATCGTCGTGGGCGTTATTACACACGGGGTGTACGACGACGAGCCGAGCAACGACGAAACGCAGCGGCACAGGACCGTGGGATTGGCCCGGCACAGCTCACCTAGTGCCGCCGTCCGGTCAGGCTTCCATTATCTGTACTACTATTTGGAGAAAAAAATAGGAAGCTTATTTACATATTTTAATTAAAAAGTCAACTTGTTACCGTTTTATACGTATCACGAACGAACATAATATAATGTATAAAAGCCACTCGTATAATAAAGCATTTGATATTCAACAAACATAATATTAGGTAATGTACACGGTAAGACGCGAACATAAATTGAGGTTCTTTCGCCGTAAAAGTGAATAATAATGCTGCAACAAATTTCAATGAGATACTCGTACGAATGATCGATTAGGAGTCAAATATAAGTAGGAACTCTACGGTATTTAGGGGTACAACATGTCTCGTTAAATTAATTCGATTTCATTTAAACTACAGATAATAACTGCGCGCACTAAGTAGAAAAACGAGTATTGCGGATGATTTGAAGTGGACGGAACAATAGATTTGATAGAAAAAGTGATTCGAGTGACTATTGTTAAAAAAAGAAAAAAAAATTGTAGGAATATGTATATAACCTTTAAGGAACAAACATTGAAAGAGTGAATCGTTAGGTGGCCTGCGGGTCGTTTGACCGAGTCTCCGGTACCACTGCGATGTACATAATACACCGAGAGATGTCGACCGAATATTATAACTACGAGCGCAAACACCGCCGCCGAGTGTACACCGTAACGATTTTGTGCAAACCCGGTGAATAATGACGGACTTAGGTGCGGTGCATAACTAATGCAATAATTCATTAGGCCGCGTTTATACACTGTACGTTGGTCGTCGTCATCGTTGTTGACAACAATATGACCCGAAAACCGGCAAACGGCACGACCAAAAATGACGAACCCTCGCAACGACGCCGTATTGTTTTGCGCGCGCGAGCCGCAAGTTATATTTGCATGCGATTCCAATTCATGCACCGCCGCCGGGTTATGGTTCATTCGACATTCTCCCAACGATTCGCATTGTGCGTGTACGCGTGTATTTGTCTACTGTATGAGTAATAATGAAAAAAACAATAACATTAAAATAAAGCGCACATACCAATTCGAAATTGTGAAAAGGAGAAAAAAATATCATCTAACGCCGCAATAACAATAACGGTAATAATAATGATAAATAATTTACCGCCGAAAGAATACGGCGGCGCGTACGTTACCCACGAACAATGTTCAATAGTTTTCGTTTTCACGCGGAGACTATACACATATTACTATGGATTATGATGTGTGCACTTGTTCCGCGGAGGATAACGGCGCGTACCGTACTCATGTGTTGCCGGCCCGATAAAACGTTGTTTTAAGTCTGTCTCGTTAACGAGTTTGGTGGGGTTAAAATATAATATAAAGCATATAGTGATGCGTGTCAAAACGCTTCGAAAACACGTATATTCTCGAGTATCAGTTGAACCACGCCGAGAAAAGGCAGGCGATATTCGCCTCATTAGTGGTTTATTCCTCTTAAACACCCTTCGGTCCCCCCCCCCGTGTACGATCCAACGTTGCACTCGGTATTCTTCATTTAAAAAAAAAAAAAACTGCGCGCAATTAAGATTTAAAAACTCATTTTTACCCTATCTATATACCTACCGCGCAACACAAGAGTAGCGTACAAATAATTTACATCATTTCCGCACATTTACAAGCCCATAAGAAATACCTTGGACAGTCCACTTGACCCGTATATTTGAATAGACGTGCTATTCATCTCATCTAGCTGTTTTATCAACGCCGGTGCACATGTTATTTTGTACCGAGCAAACAAATGACACACGATACCGTTTGATCGAGGCGCACATATGCACCGTATAGTATGTACACTCGTGCCGCATGCACCGTGCACAAATACACGCGTATTGCGTACGAGTATACTGATTAAATTGTTACGGTTTGGTAATTTAGCTCGGCGCACCTCAGTAACGCAATAATGGGTTATCCGAACAAATTAGCAAAACAATATACATTGTATCATCACAGCGTATGGGAGGCGCTTTTATTTGTTTAAACTCATGAACTTCTTCGGAATCTCGTTATGCGATCTAGATTAATGAGTCGTTACTTTAAATGTATACATATCGTATGTCGCATCGAAAAGTTCATTACGTTAAGCGAGCTTTGGCGCGATCGATGTAAAATTATAATAATTTTTTGAATGCTTACAATTTTCCAAGTATACATTTTAACCGGTGTATAAATAAGCCTCTAAATTAGAAAAAAAAAAAACATATGTTTGAATGTTTCAATTTCATGAAATGCAAAAGTTATTTTTGTGAGAAACATTATCATCGTCATAATAATATTGTTTGATAAAACCACTGACATGAATATGACGTACAGGGAAATGAACATTTGAGATTCATCTGAAATGGAGTTGTTTCCGAGTCTGCTCTAGACAGTAGTCTCGTAAAACCCCCCGAGTAACAAAAGCTATAATATCAATAGTAGTAGTGAAGTGAGAGCTTTGTCAGAAAAGGGGATATCCGGTACGGGCAAGTCGATAGCGCGGAAATCAAGTTGATCGGAGCAGGTGAACTGTGTTCATTCCTAAGATTGAATTTTATGAAAAAAAATCCTTTGAACTTTCTACAACACTTGAGCAACAACCAGTACGCAAATGTGAACACCTGAGGATATGTATCCGACTAAATTCTAAAAGCCATAATACTTAAGATTTCCAAGAAATATTTCAATTTTCCATACAGTAGTAAATTTTCTATTGTGCAATGCAATCATTAGTTATTCAATATTCAACAATGAACATAGCATAAGCCACAAAAGAAGTGAAGAAACGCTACTATTCCGAAATCGGTAAAATAAACACATTTTATAGTAAAGTTTAGTTTAAACCATGGTATGGATATAATATGATATTTTTAGTAAATTATTCAAGTGAAAAAAATTTAAATGTCAAACAACATTCCAGGAAAGTCCTTGAATCCAAAAAAAAAATATTAAAAAATTGTTCCAATTCTTAAATTCAACAAAAGGTAAATATATATAAAGTGCATATTAATCTTAGATTATAATACATTTATCATTTATACTATTTATACTTAATTATAACTAAATTAAAAATATCCCAGCAAATAGATGTAATAGCCACACCGCGTTTGGTATGATTTAGAGAAAAAAACAGTGCAGTATTTACAATATATCATTCGATTATTTTAAGCCTTATTTTATCGATTGTATAAATTGTAATTAATATTGGGGGAAAAAAAGGAAAAAGATAGACCTGTTATCGTATTGCATACTGCACTTGGCGTTGTCAAAGAATACTATTTGATATAGTCGACTTACATTAACCCTTCAGACATTATTTCTGGTAAGTGTTTCTTCGAAAACATTACCAAATACATAAAGTTCTTAACAAGCCTTTTAGAATCTTTGCTGTCATTGTTGGGCATTTATTTGAAAATCGTTGTACGACAATGTTTTTTCCTTGAATGGTTTGTACTCGTCGTCGCAAGTATCGTTTGAAGTCTGTAGACCACTTATTTAAGAAGAGAGAAGAAGTTATAATTGCGTTGTTGACATATAAACAAGAAAAGTGTTTCCTAAAGGTTACACGTCGTGAACGATGGCCAATTTCAATAATAACATTTTGTTTTATTTATTATTTCAATCGAAAAAATAACGGACGTGTTCAATATCGTATTGTACACATTTAAAAGTAACGTTTATATAAATATTAACAATTAGACATAACGAGCCGAGCAGTTAAAAACTCGGTAGCGAAGCGAATCGTAATGTAACAAAATAAATGATATCAAATACGCCCATTTAAATACAGCTAGGCATAACGTATTAATCACTCAATTATCGCATAATGCATTGTCGGGAAACAAACGGGTCATAAATATTTATGTTTTTGTATATTATGTACTACGTTTACGCGGTAGTCGGGAAAAATGCGTTATAAATAGCTAGTTATGAATGTCAAGTACTTATAGACAGCGCCGAGTGCACGTAGCACGACGGCAACGAGGAGCGCACAAGAGGATAGGTCTTTGAGTGAATATAGTAGGTAATTATACTTTCAAGACATGTGTTACACCGCAGCAAGGAACCGCATAATGGATAAGTCACTTAAGAAAGTGCGTACAGCGCCTCCGAACGGTATTTTTCGTCAAAACGTTTTGCTCGTAATTATAACGCCGGACGTGCGCCGATATTCCAGACATTGTATCGGTTACGGGGTGCGATAAAAATGATAGCGAACGTGGAAACTCGACTGGGTTTTTCGAGCTGCTGTTGTGCACGATTTCCGCACAACGAGACGAGGAGTATTACCCAACGTCTCGGGAAAACTAATGACGGATCGAGTGCAACAAAAGGGAAATAAGTACGGATCTCAGGGCGACGACCGTAGCGCGGGCGGTGCACACCCGTGACGTCTGAGGGCGCCTAACGAGAAGTAATAAAACGGTGAACGCGACAACTGACGATAGTGTAATACCTCAGCCGGTAAGTAGGTAGGTAAGCGAAGAGTACTCGCAGGTATTTAGGGATTTTCATACGAAACCGCGTGGCACATGTGATATTGCGCTGTAGGAACACGCGCGTCGGGAAAAATTGAATTGGGTCCCGAGATATTTGATCGTTTAAAATAAACACGAGTTGGGTTCGCGGTAATGTTTAATGATACACGAGTTGGGTCCGAGGTAATATTTTATCTTAATGTTATCTTAACGATTTACAACCATAGTTGTTGGCCAGATGCTATGATTAAGGGTTGCAGATTTCACTTAGCACAAAGTTGGTGGCAAAAAATTCAACAGCTTGGGCTATCAAAGACATATAAGAGTTCCGATAATGATACAAGTGACTATCTTAAAAGTGTTTTTGGTTGACCATCAAACCAGTAAATGCAACAGTAGATACATTTTGTGATTATAGCCTAGAAACATATATTGAGGAAGATGCATTATTTCCTCCTAATATTTGGGCTGAGTTTGCTACAACCAAAAATCGTACAGCAAATAGTTGTGAAAGCTTTCGTGCGAAATTAAATGTTTGTTTCGGTGCAGCACACCCCAACATTTTTGTTTTAGTAGAAATTTTACTTGGATTTCAGAGTGAAATTTACATTTCATTTCGGAGCTCAGCAACACTACCAAGCAAAAAAACAGCAGATAAAGAACAATTTTTAAATATACCCATTACCTTTATGTAACAAAAAAAAATGTTTGGAAGACTTTCTAGCCAACCTCCACGTGGTGTGTTCTGGATAACGCTAATAGGCTGGACCCAACTCGTGTACTCGACAAAATACGTCCGGACCCGATTCATGCTAATTCTTAAATTAGGGACCCAACTCGAGGTTATCCCGCGCGCGTCTTCTTGCGCTGTAGGTATTATTTTAACCGCACTTCGGCCGTCGCCGTCGGGGTAAGACGTAATGTGCGTGGCGTTCACGCGCTCACACGGTGCGTTTGGAATAAAAGAACAGGTAATAAGAAATAAAAATAGAAAAAATTGAAAAAAAAAAAACCCGATCGATTTACGCGCACATCGTTATTGTATCAACAATACACGGTTATGACGTTCGACCATTGTGCGCGCGCAGGACCTATACGCGGTTCAATGAATCTGCAGCGGTTGCAGCGGTTACGGTAACAGCGTCGTTCTCACGTTTGAAAACGCCACACACCGAACCGTCATCGACGCACACAACGCACTCGCGTCAAGTAAACATGCGTGCGTGCGTGCGTGTGTTTTCTAGGGTTAAATTGGAAAACTATACAGTCCTCGGTTTTTGGTCGAAAGGAAACAACGGCCGTGCGCACGAGACGTAATAATATATTATGTACACATCACGCGCGTTCGTCGTACACCGCGATATCGTTACGATCGTAATAACGAAACGCGCGTTAAGCGATCTTTATTGTACTTATTATAATCCCGCAGGTTTAGAAAAACCCACGGAACGGAACGTGGCGTCACGTGAGTGTGACGCGCGCGCATTGTGTTTGCGTTATAATATCACTACTATATAATATCATTGTTGTTGTTCGATGGGTGTCCGTCGACTGCCGGAGCGGTCGCGATGGCCGATCGATTTCGGTCACCGAAGCGATTCGGAAGTGAGCATGACCGACGTTGCAGGTATTTTTTCACGCGCACGTATGAATTATCGTGAGGAAGAACGTATTTAAAAAAAAAAAAAAACTGTCGTCGCATAACTACACTGTACGTGTGTATAGTCCGGTGAATCTCGAGTTTGATCGAAAAGCAGCATTATCCGAGAATACGATATCGACTAATATAGTATCGACTCATCGGCGAAGTAATAATTCTATATTGGAGGTAGTGCAAATAATACGTCGGATCGACAGTGAGTGAAGTTATGTTTATACGTCACACGTTATGCATGTTACGTCGTATACGTTTATTCCTAGTACTTTTTTTTATTATTATTATTCAAAAATAACTGTAAATCTTAAATCCAATAGAAAAAAATAAAAAAATCTTAAGTGTTGCATGTTTCAATATTTCAATAAAATAACATACCTAGGAAAATAAATAACAAAGCAATAAAAAAGTTTCAAGAGCACAGTGTGAGCATTTTTAACACCTATAAAACATCCAACTTTTTCTAGAACTTTTACTCGAAAAACTAATGTTATACGATTCGTTTTCTTCTGTAATGGTAAACGTTTATTGTACTTCATTGTTCGGAAAATAATATGTGGTTTAAGATTATTATTTTTCGTTGATCATTTTTATTACTATTGAAAAGCTTTTAAAAAAAAAAACTTGTAAATGTTCGTTTTCATAATTTCATCGAATACATTTGTTAAAACAATTATTTAATACAATAATTTTAATTAAATTGTAATTGTTCGTGGTTCTGTATAAAATATCACAAATCAAATTTATTTATGAAACAGTTTTATGCGAAGACAACTAATTTCTAAAATAAATAATAATGACAATAACGTACAGGTTCATATCATATGTCATTCGCAACCTGGTTGAAATATACTTTTGTGCCATTTGCGCTTAGAAACTGATAATTAATTTTATCGATTATCTTTTCGGTGGACTCAAAATCAACCAATATGATATATAATGCTATAGATTAAAATATTTAATATTCTATTATTATTTTTTTCCTCGCTGTGTTTTACGAGAAATGAACGTCGCGTCGTCTCCGCTAGGTAAAATGTGTTTCCAATTTAAATAATTCAATTTCCCCCCAACCAGATCTGTGTGTAGGATCTTTCGTTAAATTTATTCATTGAACAATTTGTTTAACATAAACAAAACATTAATATGCCTGGACTGGTGATCGTCCGCGCAGTATTCGGTACTAATTAAAAATGAATGTAAATGTTGAACGGAACCGCATATAAACGAATGCATTTCACCCGGATATATATTGGTTTGTGGAGAACGGGTTGGTTAAACTTATTATTTTCATTGGTTAACCGTATTATAAATACAATTACTCGGCAAACAAAACGGTGGGTGTAAAATTAATATTTCGTTACATATAATACGAATTAAAAACGGGGACTGGGCGAGGGTGTGGAGGTTGACAGTCTGGGAAAATATTATTATACAATGCAAAATATATATAGACCTCCCGTTATGTCTGAAAGATGATTGATCACGCGCGAGCTCGAAAGTCCATCACGTATAGGCCATTCGAATAGTCCCCTGGGTGTCGTTTCATGCTCTTCCTAGGGTTCAAAGCTGGGTAAGAGTATACAGTGTGAGGAGAGGATGTCACCGGATACGCGCGCGGACGAAACTCATGTCGTCGGTTGATGTTGACGCATGTATAAAAAAATAAGTACAGAGCGAGAGAAAGAAAGGGAGAGAGAGAGACAGAGAGAGGTGAAGATAGCTAGGATTCGATGAACGAGAGAGAAGAAAAAGAAGAAAATAAAAGAAAGAAAAACGAGATCATTTACCATTGCGAATGGAGGAGGAGAACCTTTCGTGAGAAACATACACAAAACAGATACTTCTCGCTCGATACACTGTTCTCTTTTTCCACCGACTGGAAAGCATGTATAGGTACAATGGGTACATTTTTTGTTTTTCTTTCTTTTTTACATCCATTATAAAATTATATAGGTATGTAGCCTTCTTTCGTTCAACATATCACAGTCAACTTTAAAAGACTTTTTCTGAAAATTTAAAAAATCGTTGCTTTTTATACATTTTTACATTTACGCATCATTATATTTAATTCCTTTGGAAACCAAAAACGTCTTCGCCGAAGCATTTCGAATATATTTACTTAAGTTCTTCATTTCATACTTCTGATTTGCATGTATAATAAAAAGCCTTTTTTCTTGTTATATTATTTTAATTACTGATTGCTTAATGTTTTCCGCTAGAGACGCGTAATAAAAAATAGCTAAAATTAACATAAATAAATAAGTCACGAATGATAGCAGCAGTAATAAATTATATAAATTAGTTATTGTTAGCGTACAGAATGTTCTGGACAAAATGAATAAATCAAAAGTAACACAACATATTAAATATTTTATTTTAATGGTTACAGGAAACTGTAAGGAGTCGAATACTACAGTATTCATGTATATTGAACATTGTGCATTAAACGATTTTATTTTATAAAATATTATGATAATGTCGTGGGAAGAAGAAAAAATCTGTAACGTTGTACAAAATAAAAACATAAAATACATTGTTATTGATTTAATAATATAATGATATATCAAAAGGAAATGTAAATTAGTTATTTGGGTTTGTCAACATGCGTAAAATGTGTATCAGTATATGGGAAGTAAACCATGGAAATATTCATGCGATGAAATGTTTTGTTCAGTACAAAATGTTGCTCTAACTTTTGTAGGTTGATACAGTACGACAGAACAAAAAATATTGGGCATATAATATTGTTTTCGGGCGAGATACTGCGCAGTCGATTAAAAAGGAAAAAGTGGAAGACGTATGCGGGTGTTACTACATGAAACTCTCCCGCTGGTTGATAATAATCCCTATGGATGTGTCCATGTAATTCGTTCAGGGAACTATATATATATAGGGCCATATAAGGGTGGAAGAAAGTCCAGTGTCAAACCGGGTAAGTCTCTAGTGCTGATTTCAGTCACGTTCAATATTTTTCTCTCTCACTCCTTCGCCATCTCAGTACACACACTTTCAATTTTATTCTACTTGTACTTACACACATATACACACATACATACACACACACACACACACACACACACACACACACACACACACACACACACACACACACACACACACAACAAGAGCGAATGACAATGTGGGAGAGAAACGATCGGTGTGGAAGAAAACGCGGTATGGTATAGTGACGACGGCGAGAAAGAAGAGAAAAAAGAACCCGTGGAAAATAGATTAAACTGAGAGATGGGCCGATAATTGAACGAGTCCTTCTCCTTCGGGCGTGAGAAGAGAAGCTTTATGTTACTTCTTTTCTTACACCCCCACCATCACAGTCGCATCGTTTTATTATTGTATACACATACACACACAGAATCACTGTTCCCACATATTGAAACAATAGTTCACTTTCTAATTTTTTTTCTGCCCATTATCCATATCTCACATATTATTTTTGTAACTTTTTTATGATTCTCAACTTGTTTAAGACTTGGGTTTCACTTAAATATTAACATATCATAAAATAATTATATTTTCAGCAATTATAATAAACGAATTCTTTTTAATTTTTAAAAATATATTTATGTTCCTTCTTAAAAAGACATGTATAGTTTTTCCAAGTATATTTAACTTTTTTTTTCAACAGATTGAATTTTCTCGCTTGCCGATTGAACTATTGACAATAATATTATAATAATGCGTAATTTTTACACGTACGCGTAATGTTTTACATAACTTTCTACAGTAGTGCGACGTTAGATTAAATTAATATCAAGAAGAGTTGATTGCCTACAGATATGAAACTTTGTAATTCGTTTCACGAATGCATTTCTTGCTAAAATCTTGAAGCTATAAGTACAAAAATAAATTGTATCATAATAGATTTTCTCATTTTTTTTGCTATTGGTACTTCGTGAGAATACTACACCACGGTTGTTATTTCTTCAATAAAACACAAATACACACACAAATAATGCATATATATATATATAATATGTATGTCTGTACGATGTACGATATATGTATGTATGTATAAATGTATGTATGTATATGTGTACATATTTATATACCTATATTTATATTTATCCATAAAATGCTCGTAAACGGTCTAGAGGCCTCTGCTGAAGTGTTTATATTATATATAGGACCTACATACATACATACATACACACATACAAACATACAGATATATATTATTTATATGTATAGGTATATATACTCGATAAACCATAAACTCGGTGCAAACCTGAGACGATAAAACATTTTCCGAGACGTATGCACCCTCAAATATAAAGGATGGAGGAGGGAGTGAGGTGCATTTAATCAAGTCTCGAATACGCTTTTATACCGTTTCATCGTATCGAATTTCTTCGAAAAGATTTCCATTCCTTTGGGCTATATATTATTCGTAGATGCGTGTATAGGTATTTTCAACAAAAACACATATATCATAAAACACTTACCTGTTCTGCTGGTGTAACGATCCACGGCCGGGTCGATATGCCTGTAACAAAAAAAAGACAACAATTTGTCATAAATAATGCTTAAATATGATGAAATGAAACATAACCAGACTACCATGTTTAGATTTGTTTCATTGTAGAAAATACCAAGTTTAATAGCTTTCAAAAACTGAACAAAAATACATTTTTACTTATTGTAAGTTGTCGTGGTACTTAAAATTTACTTATACAGCATACAATACACATATTATTAGTCGTTTTCGATTTGGACCTATAATTGTTAAGGAAATGCGTTCAAATGTCGACTTGATTCAAAAATCAACATATTCGAAGCATGTAAGAAAATGTAAATTACAACGCATTGTACATACAAAACCTTTTGTTGTCAATTTTATGATCGAACGAGTTTTAAACAAAATAAAAGCAGTTTTTACTATAAAGGGTTTCCAGTCTAATGGACATTTTTCTTGGATAAAAAAATCAACAAAGGAACGTTGAGTAAAAAGCGATTACTACAGGTGGCTGACAGACTCGCGTCTATTTTCTATTTACACAAAATAAAAGCTAGAACATGTTCGTCTGTCAGCTTACATATACATTTATGCACCGCATAAATTCCTTTTAACTTATTTTCTAAATTCTAATGCGTTTTCGGTTGATACGAACGAACGTTTTAATGCGCAATGACTTCTATATTTTTCTACAAGAACTACAAAAAAATTAAAGTGATTTGTTGAACGTCGGACATTGCTATTCCTCAGAAAAAGCTCAAATTTAAAAGCAAAGTAATTTTAACCTATAAAACGTACGAGATTCCGCGGGAGTATGTATACCGTAACAGTATGTGTATAATAGGTATAGTGGAAAGGGTGCATCGTATGTTTATCATACGAAGTACAGGAACAGATTTTTGGCGCATTCGGTCGAATTTCCACGGGCCACAGACAAGATACGAGAGGAAGGAAAGGAACTGCCCGCGCCTATATGTAGGTTAACGGTTGTTGGCAAAGAACCCAAGTCGGGTATTTATTTATAAAATGGTGGCAAAATCGTTTACGGTTTCTCTCTCTCTCTCTCTCTCGCTATATATATATATTTTTCTCGTGTCACCGCTCTTCCCGTCCGAATAGCAGGGAAGATGTGGCGGTGGTGACCTGACGAAAATAATCCACGGCCGCCCAGAATTAGTGAAAGGACATGCGAGCGAGAGAGAGAGAGAGCGAGAGGGAGGGAGTGTGAGGACACGCCGCCTTCGGACGTCCGTCCGTACGTCCAAGGACGCAACGCGATATAAGCCGCACGGCGGCACACAGCGGAAGTGAATAGGTAGTGACGGCGGTGGTGGTGGGGACGAAAGCAAAAGGGTTCCCGTGTCCGTCGTTCCGCCCCCGCGAGTTTTGAATTTTATTTTCTCCTCGCCGCGGTCCGAACCACCACCACCGCGCGCGCAATATTGTACACACCGACCGCGACCGCAGCTGTTTTAACTACACTATTACTATTATTACTACTATTACTATTTCTATTATTATTATTATGCGAATACGTTCGGTCCGTTGCGTCGCACAAAATCGTCCGAAGCCGGCTGCTATACAGGATCGGCGCATACACTACATTATAGATACGGCTGCAGCGGTGTACGAACCCTTCTGCGATTCGTTCTTCCGGTGTGATAACGTGTATGGTGTATAAATATAAACTAAACACGGAACGACTTCAAATGTGTCAAAATGGTTTAGATTGTTCGACACTTTTGATTTCTCTCTCACGTCTATTCGTGTACTTAATATATGCACCTACGGGGTTTTATGAACGCAAATACTGTTGTTTCGTAAGGTTTTTCAGTATTGAAATTCGGTACACTTTCCATCTCTATCTCAAGATTAAAAGGGATGGAGATGATCGTGAAATTGTACGAGTGTTGTAAAACGATGGTGGTCAGATAAGAGCAAAGACGGAGAAAAACGACAAAATATGTGCGGTAGGTACGCGTGACCGAAAACCGAAAAGTATCAAGTGCGACATGGATTCGATGTCGGTATTGTGATTGGAAGGTATAATGCACAGTTGGTATGCGTATTACAATAATATGGTAATAATATAAATGTACAGCGGCATGTGGTATTGGTACAAAGGCGGCGCGTATAAATATAACCGTTCGTCTTGGCCGCATTATAGCAACGCTCCGATCTATTCTGCAGCTAACGGCCACATTACATTTCCCGACAACGACCCAAATCGATGTTGCAATAATAAGAATGATATTGATGATGAATAATATGTATTTCGCGAACGGCGACGAATATCAGTTGAAGGGGTTGAGTCTACTGCGCCTTCGTCGCGTATCGTTATTTGACATTTTTACACAGGCATATACTGCATACGTCACACACAGATAATTCGACGAAATGATACGTAGCATAAATATTCGACGGCACTGGGTGGTGCAAGTTTGAGTGTTCACGTGCGATTCGTCCCGTCTGAATCCGTCCGTTGCGGCTCGCCGTATTTTGCGTCGATTTTTACGCCTGCGCCCAGTGGCGTAGCAAGGGTATGGCGAACTGTGCCTACGCCAGGGTCGCAAATTTGTGCTTTAAAATTGGTACTTATTTTTATCGATGACTTCACTAGCCTTAAAGCATGAAAAGAAAATTTTTAAAGTTTTAAATTTACATTGTAACAAAAACTGATAGTTAAATAATTTTGTATTACCTAATTATATACATAAAAAATATCATTCCGTATTTTCGTCAATTTTTTAATCGCTAAAAAGGCGCATTTTCCTAGGTTTGCCAGGGGCGCTAACGAGTTTTCCTACGCCACTGCCCGCGCCAACCCTTCCGCAAATGCTGCACATACTATTATTATTATTACGCGTGCACGCGTGTATACACGCTGTTCGCCGTCGCCGTTCCACGCGATTTTCACCCGAAGTGATCTTCGACGATCACTATATATAACATAAATATAAAGATATAAATATGTATTATTATTTCTCGTGAATAATAATATCGGCGGTTAAAAATGACCATTCGCGTCGGTCTCGTCGCGTTCTCACGCGCGTCCGAAGACCGTAGGAAAGCGCTAAAAGTGTATCGAAAACACGTTCTTCCGATGCTGCGGAGTTTATCGTCCTGCGATATTTATTGTACACCCGAATAACGCGATAAATCCTTAACGAAAACTACGAGTTCCCACCGATGGCACCGTTTCGAGCACGCCGCCCGCCCGTAATTGAATAATGGAATCGTTGTCAGTAGCGTTTATGGGTAAGTACAGTAATCATTTCCCGAGCCAAATTCAAATTCATTTCTGGTCCAGACTAAGCTCCCCGGAGAGCATTAGGAATTCCGTGGAAATGGAAATCTATTAAGTGTATTATGTATTTATATATTGCATTTCGAAATGTGCCCGGTATTAATTGGTCGCGTTTTTTTCCCAGCCATATTATATTTATTTTTATTAACGTCGAATAAAATTAATTATAATACCACAGCATACACGTATCTTTGAGATTTCATGTGAATATGTTATACATATATTATAGCGTTAAATTACAGTTTTTTCTTTTAAATTAATGCAAATCGTCCAAACTCTACAGGAGAAGGTTGAAGCCCAAAATCAGTCTTAATTACATAATGAGTTCAAATATTATACAAGTGAAATATATTATGTACATTCGACTCCTATTTTATTATAAAAAATTTCAATCAAACGACTTATTTATTTAAATTTTAAATTAACTCGTCTGAAATAAATTATAAAAATTTAATTAAAGATTTTCAAGTTGATTTTATTACATTTTCGTCTTAATATTCATAAAAGCGAATATCGTCTGAACGTTTTCAAAATGAAACGAATAATTGAAAATGTTTGATAACCGTCACAACAACTGTATCTTTTTTTCGGTTAGAAACATGTCTTTTAAATTATTTCTTGTATTATATTATTATACTATGGTAACCGTAAGTGTCATATTTTCAACATTTTCCGTTTCTTCACTATTACGAATACTACTCTAAATCCCTTCTTTTCCGCTGGGACGACTTTGCGTAATCAAATTTTTAAACTTTAATACTTCCAACCGGCTTTTATGTTAAACAATCTCCATTCATCTCTCCCTAATGTTGACTAAGAAATATGGTACGCTCTTCTCCACATCATTCAGCTCCGCCCTATTTCTACACCAGCAAAAGTTACGAATACTTTTTTTTTATACATAACTCAGCGGTTGATTTAATACTCGCAGACGTTTTAGGTTATGCACATAATGTTTCCATATACTCTATGATTTTCGCATTAACTCGATATCTAAAAATGAATTTTATCACGTTTTAAGATTTATTTTCTTTATAAAAATCCTTTAAAGTACACACGCAAATATACATAAGTTCTCAGTATACATAAGCTATATAATAGTTTTAAAATATTCCCTGCTTAAATGTATATCAAAAAACTAAAAGAACGCTATTTTCTTTGTATAGCTCTTGACATTTATTAAAACATAAACACCTATTTGATTCGTTTCAATTTATGTTTCTAGAACTTGTTTTCAAATCAATGTTTATAAATAATACAAGTACGTTATGTTATCTTAAATCGTTATACGGTTAAAAAAATCAACAGATCACGCAATCATGCACATACATACCTACAGCAGTATAGCGTTCACCGCGTTACATTATTATGATTTTTCTACAAATATCTTTATGATAAAATGTAATGAATATCATTATTGACTTACAATGAAACAAGAACAGTGTTGGATTTCAATGGATAGTAACAGCATGAAAATAACTTTGTTTCCCGCTGTACGGTGTACACGAGACGAATGCGACCATGTTCGTTTTGTACTCGCGCTTGAACCGTATCGCCGAACTCGGAGTGCACCGAATAGTATACAGGGTGATTTTTTAACTATGATAACATTTTTTTTAAAATTTCAAGTTACCATTAAACCTGTGTTTCGATAACTTCTTTTTCATGCCAACTTAAGGATGTTCAATGGCTTTTCAAACTTAGTTTTTTCGAATGGGAACACCATATTTTTAATCAAAATGTTATTCAGTCAACCCTTCTGAAATATTTGAGGCAAAGTAATCGAAATTCGGACCAATACTTTAGGAGTTATTCAAGCTTAAAATTACGTATGAAAAGTGTAAGATTCGCGTTATCTCGAATTAGAAGCAATTAGCGAAAACATTTAGTTACAAATGATATCATAAGATTTTGTATTATAATACTATTTTCCTTAATACTTAAATTAGAATAGTTAAAAAACTACTCGGTTTCGAAATTCAAATAAATATGTCCTCAATAATGTACCGCAGTGGAAAAAGGGTAGTTCCGTTTGAAAAATAAAAGTTTTATCGACACCTTTAAGACAGGCCGAAAAAAAGGTATGGAAAACATGGGTTTTATGGTAACTCGAACATTTAAAAAAATCCGAATTTAAGCGTTTTAGGGCCAACAAAGGAGGTGAGCGCGGTTAAAAAAAACTATCCTGTACCTAAATTAAATATTATTAAATATAGGTGTTGTGTAAACGTGATACGAGCGCGCGTCGCGTAACTATTTTGCTACAACACCGCGAGACCGCGTAATACCACCCGACGCGATTCCTAGAGATAATTTTGATGCGCGTAAAACAACAGGACAAGACGGGGCACTCACGTCAAACCACTCGAACTACCGATATAATAATAATAATAATAATAATAATAATAATAATAATAATAATATACACGTCTCGTCGACTAGTTAACAAGCGGACACCGCGTGTTCGATATATTATGTATTGTGTAACATGCACGGTTCATACTATGGTCATTTATATATATATATACTCGGTATATAACCGTGGTAATATCTATTGTCTTGTTACACGTGCAATCTTTGCAATAAGGACCACGTCATTGGTACAGTGGTACACAAGCACGGTAATTGACACTTCGTGTCAAAATAACCTGCGAAGACTTCTTCACGTGCCCCTACCACGGATCTTTCGTAGTCTCGTCCCTCCGAGAAATATTTTTCTACCAGCCTGTGATTTGCTAATTGGTCACCAATCTGCGTGGTTCCTTTGGCTCAGTTCTACCATTAAATGCATAAAAGTGCACGTATAATTATGCAGGCAAGTTATACAAAGATCGCTATGCACTAATAATGCGGGATCGACGCTTTTTTCTCACACACCAGCCGTAAATGTTAGTGGCCCTTAGTGATTTTCTCGAGTGCCTGGCTTGCCACTACAGAACAATACGCAATCTTGGCGGATTAAGTATATTTAACACATACGATTTCGTATTACAACGGAAAAACGAATTAGCCGACTGTTAGATCTATTATTCAACAAATTTTCCATCCCCGTCGCGTCGAGTCGGCAGTAGTAATTATATTATTTTGTCTTCGTAATGTACCAGCTATAGTGGATTTAGAACTTTTTTCGTTCGTTTACATTTTCAACAGTGTACCCGACCAAAAGTCCAGAGACTGATGATTCTTCCGTAATATTTAGTTTAATCTGAGTACGTAAATAAGGTAGGTACATTAATTTTGAGCTGAGCATAATCATTTTTACATACATATAACTGCGGACGTGTAAATATGTATTATAAAGATATATATTACACGCAGCATGAGTTGTGATTCAGTGCAATCGGAGTATTAGTTATATTTTTTTAACTTCTCGTGTACGATTTACGCATAATCAAGTAATGTGTATATAGGTACATTTTATAACACCATATTGTATTACAGCTGGACTACTCACGTGCAATTGCTTCAGTTAAGGTGGAATTTTTTTCCATAAATATTACATGAACAGCTAGTGTAAAATTGGTCTCGGCGTAACGGACCGCATACGCATGATTCCACTTTTTGCGGAAATACATACACTTCCTTGGAATATTAAAATTATCAAAAAATAAAATGCTTTTTGGATTAAATATAAATATATACAATATAATATAAGTATATATTATAAATCATGTTGTTTTGGGAAATATAATTCATAAACCATTTTGGTGCTACACAAGCCAACAACCGAGTAAATCCAAAATAATATGAGATTTTCGCCATGAAATAAATGTCATTGTTTTACACAATAATTAAAACCATTTGGTGAAAAAAAAACGTGAAAAACAAAGTTTGTTTTTTCTTTAACTTTCTCGGTAAAACATAATGTTTATCACGAAGAATAAAACATAAATGCAACATAAATTACCTCTGACTTTTAGAGATAAAAATCAGATAAATCCGTGTCGACGCATCTTGGTCGAAGTTCATAAAACACTAGTATATCTACATTTAATGAATTCAAGGTATGTAGTATAATAAAATTATATTTATATAGGATTTACATTATAGTCGTTATATAATAGTGTACAAGCATATTTTATAGAGATGCGTGATTTAACTAAACATTTTTAAAAATTTAGATTTATATGAATGTTTCATTCAGCCTTTCAATGATCATAGGAAAAAAACTTCCTATATTATGATTGTAAGGTCAATATGAGTTGAAAAAATTATAAATTCAGGAAAATGTTCTATTTCTAAAATTGTTCGTAAAAAAAGTTCCTATATAATACATACATATATATAATGTAATATATATATTATATATAGTGTAGGTACAACTTTTTTTAATGGTATTTTACACGTGTGTACCTCATATATTATAAGATACATTATAAAAATTTATTATTTCATGAAATTAAGGTACCATTATGCAAATATAATACTATAAAACAATTTTAAGTACTATATATGTAGTATTAAAAATGTATCCCAAAAACACAGTACGGTTTTTATTTAAAGCCATACAAAAATGCACTTAAAAATTTGTAATTATGATTTTATAAACATTTTTTATTTGTTTATATATTTAATTTAAATAAAAAAAGACCATCGACATGCACGATTTATGGATTTATATCACCTTATTTTCTACCGAATAAATTATACTGTCGGTCAATTAGTTATAACTTCTGTGGACTAGGTGGGATAAACATACATTACTTTAGAGTAGCTTATGCCAAAAAATAAAAAGTTTCGATTAACATGAATATTCGCCGAACCAATAGTAGTAGATTGTATGTATATACATAGAAAATATGTTGAGCACATTTTTATTTTGAACACACATAGGTAAATTAAATGGTAGAATGATAAACGAATTAAATTGTTCGTCTAATTATTTATAAATGAAAAAATATTTAAATACTAATAACCAGATTAATGTAGTGAGTACTCAGTACCACATTTTATCATTGTTATTATAATAAGAATAAATACAATTATGTAATGATTTATTCTAACAAATTTTTTTGGATGGCGTTAAAAATGCTCAACAAATTATATAGGATTTTTTAGAATGCCATAGATGGCAAAAATTGGATATTTTAAGCAAATTCTTTCGTTATTTATAACAAAGCCTAAATATTTTGGTGACATACTATTATAATCAATTATGGAATTTGATCATTGTCACGTTGAGCTTTAAAATAATTACATATCGTTATTTTTCATTCGCTCAAGTGAAGCGAAACAGAACTGAAGTCTTTAATCACATTCAACATAGGTATAGATAGATTGTGAAAACAACATAACCCTATAGAGGTCCCAATACGTATATGCGCATGCGCTCACTCACTTATCACGTTGAAACAACTAAACCGTCGTCGAAAGCTGAACCAGTAGTTAAAACAGATTGATAAAACACGTCAAACATGCGCAATTCAGCAGATGTGATAGGTCCTTTTGTTATGTAAGAAACGTTGACTTATACGATAGGGATGGGCAATAGCTCTATCGCCTCTACCTTTTGCGTATATTATGATCTATGGCTGAAGTTCACGACATCGACTTGCCATATTTTTTAAATTTTTTTTGAACAATAATTATGATATAATAGAACACATTTTTACTATCTGAAGTCGTACACAGTGGGTTATACAGAAGTCAGAATTATTGCTTAGTAGTTGATTTTCAGATTTCATCTTCTAAGAAGCGACAATGATTTATTAACAATTAATAACTTATACATAATTAATAGCTATCACTAATTAAGTGGCATGATGTTTTTTTACTTGTGTAAATCTACGTCATCGTATCATATGATTGATTAAAATAATGTATATATACACATTGGCAATTTATTTATATTCACTTACACAATATGCCGAGTATTTTTTATTTTTATAATATTGATGAATGGTTTAAAAATACATTTCATAATATTTTAATTTAACCATTTCTCAACTGTATTTTCTTAATCCTACTGTCAAAAAATATTTGAAATAATCATGCTAATACACTATATTACCTAGTAAGTAAGTCAGATATCCGTCAGACTATAGGCAAAATATGTAATATATGTGCTAAAAAACTTACAAACTTATATGATATACTTAACATACATCTGTTGAAAAAGTATATTAAATCCTGGCATCTCTTAGACTTTTCAACATCGCTAAGAATGAATAACGTTTCAAAAGTTTGGGATCGGAGATAATATTGGCTTATTCTAATTATTTTATCAGAATCAAGGTACCGTGACTCGATTTATATTTAATACGTCATATATGTTACTATTTTATTTTATGTTGCATTATAACATTCCAATGTGTAAACAAACGCAATAAGAAGTTTTCGAGAGATCAAAAATACGTATCAAGTATTCAAGTCAATATTTTGATGCCAGTTTTCAGTTACTTGGTATTACACTGTTATACTCAAGATATTTCCCGGCCGAAAACTAATAATATTTCTCAAGTTCTGAAAATAAATCGAGTAACTTAGGCGGCGATAGGTTCAAAAAAGGTTTGTTTGCTGTGTTAATTGAAAAAAAACTTTCTCGAGAAAGTTTTCAAATTCGTCTAAAAATTGGCTGCACCGAAAATATAGCTCCTGCCGCACATGAAAAAATTTAAAACCACCGATGAATTTCCTTACGATCGTTTATTACGATATTAAGCGTAGCGACGGACGCGTTCGGCTACTTATCGGCCATGCGACGATAACGCCAATATTATTATCGTTTTGATTATCAAACACGTTGTTGTTATGTGGAAACAATAAAACGAAACGTTTGTCTGACGGATTTTTTTAAAAAACCGTCGAGTTCGTCATAACGTAGGTTCGACTAAGTGACACACGTGAATGATGGAAATTAATTACGAAAAACGTAAGCCGCGTGGACGACGACAACGTTAATAACAAAACTATTCCGACTACATCTCCGAGGCGGCGGCGCTGTAAACATTATACGTGCCGGGGGGGGGGGGTGTGCGCCCTCCCCAACCCCGCAACTTTTACGCGCGCACGCACATAACACACAACAGCCACCCCCGCGAGGTACGGCTTTTCCTATACGTACACGTTATAATAATAATAATAATAATATAAAGGCGGCGGACGGACGGAGTAGTGTATTCGGCCGGACGAGGGCGGCGGCCGTTGTTTGCCGGGCGCGACTTATAATCCGAGCGGAGCGCGCACCGGAGCGGCGACGGCGGTGGTGGTTTTCGGGTGAGGGCGATAACCCGGCAGCGCGCGGCGGCGGCGGCACCCGTCGGTCGGCTCCCGCGCGACGGTCGATAATGTTCCGCTATGTGTACAACACACACACAGCCTCGCTGCTGCTACTCTATGTATGTATACACGTGTGTGCGTGGCGTTCTCTCCCTCGCTCTCTCGTTCGACGTCCGCTCTCTCACTCTCTCTCTCTCTCTCTCGCTATCTTCGCCATCCGCACGACTAGGTTATCTTTTTCTCGTTTCGCCTAAAGCTCGCCCGCCCCACCCCGCCCACACCGCGATAAACCGATAAAAGACAGAAAAAAATAAAATAAAAATAACCCTCGTCCCCTCTATTTCCCATCAATGGAATACATATATACATATTACACGAGCGCACGCGAATTTCGGAACATTTATTTATTATTACTTAAAAGACGAACGGACGGACGTTTCTTTTTCTTTCGTTGCCTCTTTTTTTTCTTTTTTTTTTTTTAATCTCGCGCGCGGCACTTCTCGAAAAAAATACGAAAGAAAGAAAGAAAAAAAAACAGACATCGCGGGGCCCGCGTTTCGCGTGCGTGTGCTGTTCGCGACGGACCACCCGAGGGTTCCGTGCATGTCAATATCCCGGGCGGCGGCATTCGCGTGTTCCGGCGACGCGTGTGCGCCGAGCAGTGGGGCGGCGCGGCGGCGGCACGTCGCTGCCTTTTCCGTCCCGTCCGCTGAATCACTCGCCACCGTCGCCGTCCGGACGCGCGAGCCCCGAGGCCGATCGTCGCATTTCGTACGCGTCCGTTACGTTCGCGCCTCACACGTGCCCTCGTCTCCGCCACCCTCCCACACGCTACGACCCTGCGCGCCGGTCTTGCGGCCGCCGTAAGTACCTGCAGCGGCTATATGTATCGCGCGCTCGACCCCGACGTGTACAGGTGCGCGAATGGGGATGATCGGTCTTTTCTTTTGGGCGCTTCTACCGTTCCAACCCCTGTATTTCTTCCGCGTCAACAACGGAGATACGACGGTCGTCATCGTAACCCGAAACCGCGTACACATACTCCGCAGCTGCAGTTAACTGCAGTATCCGTCTTCTCGACTCTTTGGAACTTCACGGTGTCCACGATCACTCCAAGTGCATAATATTATGCCACGATGTACACCACGCGGTGCCGCCGATCAAGCACAAGTGTGAACAGGGACGCGTCTGCTGACACCTGAACGCGGCGGTACCACTGTACCTAGCAGCGTACTGTACTTCGGAGCCGAAACGTCCGTGTATGCACGTAATACGATTTTCCAACGCGGTCGTGCAGGTGTACACCGCACCGCCCCGACCTAGCCTAACGCGATTTCCATCGATTCGATAACCGCATACCGCGGTCGAAGAACACCGCCCACGTGACGCCCGAACGTGTCGTATTATAATATCGTTATGTATTTGGTACGGTACGGGTCCGTTTTAGGTTGCCCGCGCGATTTCGATTTCGTAGCAATTTCACGTTTCCATCGATCGAATCGCAACAGTGAAACGCATAGTGATGGCCACCTATTATTGTAACCGCGATCGAAATTAATTACCCGTGAACACGCCGTACACGAAAATTGCGTTCGTCGGTCGAATAGTGTACATACTCGTACTACGGTTACGCGTGCACGTTTATTTATCCGCATCCGATGATAGCGTTTTTAATAATCATAGTAATACACGCACGGTTCATATGCGCATCCGCACAATCTTATCTGATCTCGGTGCGTGCTATAGTGTAAGCGAGACAATATAATGTATTATATAATACACGCTGCACTTTGTATTGCAATTTTTCTATAAAGTTCTTCGAATCTATTCGACGCGATTACGTTTAATTACCCGTTCGGATAGCGGACTTCCAATCAGACGTCGTTTAGAGAGAATCGATTATTTTTTTCAAACAGTAATTATTCTTTTTCTCGTCATCCATATGAAATATTACATTCATCCGTTGCAGTTATAAAATATACACAAATTATTACTGTTAGCGTGCAGTTTTCCGTATATGTACACGTCATTTATGTGTACATATAGTTTGTTAAATTTATACATACGTAGTTTCCTATCATACGCAGCCAATGACTATACAGTTTTTAGCCTCTACGGAAAAGTTGGCAGGTTAAAAATAGCAAATGTATGATAGATAAAATAAAAGTATATACGGTTCGTAAAAAAAAAACTTTAAAACTACTGCGGTTCGCGCAGAAACTCGGGCATTCTGCGATAGGAACGAGCGTATTGGCAACGGGTCCATATCGAATGCGACATCGCGGATCGAATACGAGATTTGTAATATAATATCAAATGTGTGTGCATAACGTAAAAATAAAACAACTTTCGCACGAATAACAATAATAATAATAGTATAACGACGATCGTTCGAGAGCCACATAATATTATATATTTATACGCGTGTATTATTTATAATCATACACGTATATGTTATTATTGTGCATAATAAATAGACGATTTTTTTTTTCTAGCAAAATCGTTTTGGCTGGCGTTTCCGAGATTTATAGACAAACCCTTTGGGTCATTAATTCATTATATTTCTATTCGCGTGCAGCGGCGCCGCCGGGGGATGAGGAGATGGCGAAGGAGGAGTAGGAGGGTCGCTGCATATAGAGGTAGTAATATCATTGTCGCAAACACAATTTAACCCCTTTCGCATGACCTAGATTAAACACGGACCGTGTATGCGGTGCGCCCCACCCCGCCCCGTCACTATATATATATATATATACACACACGTACCTCCCCTTGCACGCGCGTTTGTTCGTTTATACCTCGCCCCCGGGGTGCCGTTTAATTGTATATATACCTTTAGGCCGCCACCGCCGCACGTGTGTTTACCGTGTCTCCGTGGCGCCCCGCAACACACGCACACACGTATACATTATATAATATATACACACACACACACATATATATATACATAAATAAATAAATATATACATAGTACATAATATAGAGTGTAACGCGCGCGTCCGCCTAATTGATCGGGTTTGACCAGGTATAACGCGCGCGGCGACTAATAGAGTTTACGCCCATGCCACTATAACGCTTGTTCGTCCCCGGTAGGTGTACATCCGCGGCCGCTGCGCACAACCCCTTATCCTCATGTTTCCGCAGCGACGTGTCCGCCGAGTGTGACACAAACACTGGTTCGTCGCGTTATACTGATCACACACGTGCCAAGGCCGTGTCCAGACCCCGTCGTAGGGGGGGAGGGGGTAGTCAGAGTTTCAGGGGAGAGGGTCGTTGTAAAAAGAAAAAAAATCGTCTTTTTTGTTATAATTCTTACATTTCAAGCATATTATAAAAATGTGCTTTGATTGTTGCTGCGTAGTTATAATTTTCTATGAGCTTTTTCTTGAATCTATTACGAAAATATAGGTAATTGGTGGTGATGATTAATAATTTAATATGAATAACATTTATATTTTATACAGTTGTAATTTCCTGTTGAATTGAAATCTTCCTTCAACTATTTTAAACGCAGTGAAAATTCCATCGCAATTTGTCGATGTACAGGAGAACACCTCTTATAAGGCCGGGGGGGGGGAGGGGCAACGGTTGGGTCCAGACGAAAAATGCACCCATTTTACTCTCTTTTATGGCCCTGAAACGGACACTCGTGCAAAACAAATATCGTAATAGTATACTTATTATACGACCCTGCAAGGGCACAACGGACTACGAGTCTTTTCCACCAATTTTATAATGTATGGAGAAAAACGTGTTCGGGTTCCGTGGCCGAAAAGGGTTTCAATTTTTTTCCCGATTTCGGGTTAAGTGTTCGAAAATGGTTCAGATATTTACCGGGGTTACCCCTGAATATACGCGTACCTACGTGTACGTGCGACGTTGATATTTTCGAAATCTAATAACACCCGGTAACGCTATCGTTACACGCGATCGTCCTGTGATTTCGCAGCGGATATAAGCGTGCTATTCGCAAGACGGGGAAAATCGGACGACGGCAATGTGTACTGATAATACACACGTAGGCGCGATTCGCCAAATCCTTGGACCCTTCCCCTAGATTTAACCGCCACCAAACATTACTTTACGTCGGTCCGTGAGACGACGCATGTCGGTTCCATTGTTAAGTTAATATTATTGAGTTAAATAGTATACTCTACGTGTTATTCTAATTGGGCTTGGATTCGCTCCCCCCCCCAGATCATTTTAACCGCAATAATAGCCCCAAAAATTTGACCGATTAGCGCGGATAAATATTTTTTTTTTCACCGTATACCTCATCTGTATTGGTATAGTTATCTATCCTTATCTGTTTATCTAGTTTAAAGTTAATGTCCACGGTATACGTATATTTGTTTTTACTCGTTTAATATAGGTATATTGTACACTTGGGCATGTATTCAAGGGCGCATCGCCGCGTATATTATTATATTATATAAAGAAAGAATACATTATAAGTCCACGTATAGAATAATTTCGTATACCGTGTAATAATATTATACTATTATTAACTCGCGGAGCGAAAACACGGGGAAAGAAAAAATGTGATTTATTTGTGTAGCGCCCGCGCGAGCTTCCATGAATAATTATTAAGAAAACTAGTAGTTACGCGGTAAAATTATGTTCTTGCCGGGGAGGAGCCGAGTTATCCCGTAGGAACGGTGCGGCCGCAGCAGGTGAGAATCTCTATATTATTTACACTTTTGCCCCCAAAATGGATTTCACGCGGCTAGAAATTACTCCGGGGAAAAAAAAAAAATAATAATGATAATAATTTAAAAGAACGGTGGCGGCGGCGGTGACTACGTCAATAAAAACTTCCGATCGATATTTATAAGCTACATAAATTATTGTATTACAATATAATACGGCTATACGGTTATACATTATGCGCAGGCACCGGAACGTATTATTATTATTATTATTATTATTATTACTATAATTGTTATTATTATCAGTACGTAATGGTATAAATGTTGGTAATTATTATTAATGAAAATAAGCGCGTGTATATTATACCTATTCGCGTTTGAATGGCGCGTACGTAGGTAGGTAGGTACATCAATCACCTGTATATCCATGCAGTGCATAGGCAGGTTATTAATTTATTATTACGCGTTTATAATATTATAATATATATTGTGCGCGCCGACCGCGTGTTGGCGTACAATATTATCATCACAACGCACGTATAACCGATATTGCCTCGGAAGTTAACGTGTACACCGAGAATGGTTCTTTCTTAATACCATCATAATTCATATAGTCGATACACTTTAAAAACAAACTTTGCCCCAAAGTGTATGTTTACTAATTATGTAAATATCTTACTTAACGGCTGTTCAAGAGTGGGTGTACCCACGGGTACATTATAATATATCTTAACGAATGCGGCGCGTTCTATTATTTACAGCGCTTTCGAACATTGATATTTCTATTTTCGCATGTAGCAAATGATTATTTCTTCCTTTTACGGGTGAAATTTATGGATAATCAATAAACCGTGCGGCACGTACCTACTCCGTACGCGCGCGGTTTTTAGTTTTCGCATCGGTGAAAATATTAATGCATTCATCGCAATGGTTTTTGATTTGCCCGGGTGATTATATTTCCATTTGTTTAATTTTAATTTTTATCCGCTAGTTTCACATCTCTGTTTGTGCAACATAAAAGAAATAACAGTATGTTAATTTTTTCATGTATTCTTTGTTCAGATTTTTTTTTTTTATCAAAGTGATGTTATATCCCTTTTTATCATCTAAGAGCTTTGGTTGTGTTACCCTTCGTTTAATGTTTCATTAACACTTTCTCTTTGATATGATTCTTTGAACATTTCTCTTGTGTCATGATAATCTAGCTTCATTATTCACATTTTACATTGTACACACGCACTGATAATAATTACGTAAATAGCTATCAATAAGACTGTCAAAAAGTAATACAACTTTTGATGAAATGATAATGATTATGTTTAACCTACTTCTTCTTGTGTTCAATAGAATATTAATGATGGTGTTTTTCACCAACATTTCGAATATAATTCTTCAACTACTAAAAATTGAAGTTTTTATTTCATACAAGATTCCAAACAAATTCAATATTATTATACATGAAATTAAATAAACATTATTCCGTTTTGAGTTTGCAATAAATTATATCTAATTAAATATTATAATAATTTAATTATGATACCGATCCCTTAGAAAATATAAAATACATGATCATTAATAATATGCGGACTATAATGAAATATTATATGGGTAACTATCTAATTTCTTTATACATGTTTTGAAGAACTTACTGTTTAAAAAAAAAAAGTTGTATTTAATATTACACACGAAAATGTATTGTAAATATATTCGGTGCCATCATAATATATATATATACATATATACAATAAATAAAAGAAAAAATAAGGATAATAATTTATCTTTGTACAGCTGAAAGAAAATCCTTGAGGAGAAAGTTAAACGTTTTATTAGAAAATAATCATTTTTGTTGTACCTATCATTTTTTCGAAATTAATTAATTTATGATTATCAATGTTTTCAAAAGGAAAAAAAATACGATATAAAAAAATGTGTACAAAACATACATCATTATTGCATCAAATTAGTCTTTAATATATTTATAATGATACCTTAAAAAGTTAATTTTAGAAAGCCGGCTATAGTTCAGAAGATGAAATATTGAATTTTCGATTTTGTCGTTATCATATTTTCTAAGCAATACTGTTCAGCAATCGTTCATGTCTAATTAGTCAATTTATATCGAACGCTAATACAGTTGGACAACATTGGTCCAGTATAATTTGATTAAGAAATGTGATAGTGAAAAATCCCGTGCAGTCGGTCAAATGCTTGCTGCTTATAGTGCTTAGGGTTGGGCGGAAAGTTGTCATGAACCTAACTGTTCGTTTTCAATTAACTAAATCTTTACGGCGAGCTATTTTTTTTTAATTTTTAATTTTTTATTCTCTACGTTGTTACATCGTCCACGGTAAACCCGATTACGTCGGTCATAGTTGCTATCTTAATTACAATTTACGAATGTGAATTTCCGGGCACTCGCTCTCCTCACCCTGCGTCTTCGCCATTATATTAATGTCCGTTCGTATTTTTATTTTGTACCGTCTTATTTCCATTTTTCCATACCATCATCGACGATTAAATTCTTCGACAGACTTTATTATAATATGCAAATAATAGATCATTTGTACAACCATTTTTTTCCCCGGGGTCTTCGGCAAAATCCACATTCTTTCTACGAAAGGTTTTGAAAATATGCATTTTTGAACGCTTCAGATTCCACAGTGAGCAAGTTTTGAAAAATAATCTTTCAAGCTTATTCACACAACTATTAAATATGTTTTCGGCGTATATGAAAATCAATTATAATCGTATCGCAGCAGGTTGAAAAATGATTAAATATATCATCCCACGGGTAACTACGGGAAATTAAAAAAAAAGTCGTCCGCCATTTTTCTAATACAATGTACACCGTTTCATACGCTGTTGAATTTTCCGTATAAATACCTCGATTCGTTTCAACGTTAAAATCAAGCGCCGAGTAAAGTGCCGAATAAGTAAACCACTCGGCAAAGTATTCGTCTGTACCCACTTATTTCATATGCGTATTCGAGATGTATTAATTCATCCGAGCGATTGCGTATTGAGATGTGACTTTTAATTTGAAAGTGTAAAACGACGGTATATTAGGTACAAAATGATTGCGCTGATAAAAAGTTAAAAAGTGTTGTTTTTCGTTTAACAATATCATACCGAGAAACCGACGAGTCCCAACGTACTCGCGTACTATTCGATTTCCGTCCTCCAAGATTATACAGGTAAAACATTCGACTACAACATATATATATATATATTATATAATATTACTTCTAAATGCTTCGGACTCGGCCATAGGCGCACGTATTTTGCCCATCATTATATGATTTTCCTCAGACCAAAAAAGAAAAAAAAGAAAAAAAAAACGTGCTCGGCGCGCACATATAACGTTTCTCGTGGTAATTTTTTCGTGAGGTCAGTGGCTCCGAGAGAGGTATTTTTTTCTCTATTATATATAAAAAAAAAAAAAAAAACCAAATTACATTACATCGCTTTTTAACTCTTCGGCGAATAGAAATAAAGATCATTATCCGAGTGTAGCACATGTACGCCCCGGAGAGGAATGAATAATTGTTTTCGTTGCGTTGTTACAGAAAACCGCTACACCGCGGTTGATAATGATTATTATTGTACGCTATATTATACGATAGTGATATTCGGACGAATATCGTGTAACCTGCATATAGCCAACGAAATGGGGGAAAAAATAAATAATAACGTACCATTGAAAAATGAAGCCAAGGCCATTTAAGCGTGTGGAAAAGAGCCGACTATATATAGTTTATAGTGAGATGATTCATCTCAGTCACTTCTATGAACCGAATTTGGTGTTGACGCACCGCGAGTTTCGGTGAACGCCGAAGTATAGCCAAGTGTGTCATACAATAATTTTCGTTGACATATTATAATAAACACGTGATAACATTAAAATAATTATTTTGCATACGAGTAGGTAACATCGGAACGTTTAAACACAAGTGCTATTTTATACGTATGCTGTTACGCACGGATAGTCTGACGGAGAGTACGAGTGCACGTGGCTCCTTTCGGCGAATTACCCGTACGATTATGCACAGCTGAACCCCAATGACGTTCGAAAGAGGCACGTAATCATTTTTGGTCTTATTCGTCGTACGCGAATTTCCTTGTCGTCATTACGATTAAACCGATAAAGGATCTCTAAATAGTTATCGCTTAACAATATTATTACGTTGATAAATCATGCGCAATCACGGTAGGAACCTTCACAATGTGTTTTAAAGACGAGCGAAACGTATGCGTTTCGAGTCAAAATAATTGCTATACTTGAAAAGCAGTACGGTATAAAAGAGCCCGTGTACGGTAGTGCGGCATGGCCAGTGCGCCTGCATGCAGTGCAATGATCGTCCGTGTAATGCACGTTGCGATGAAGATGATGCGCTGCACACGGCGTGCGTGTAAGGACACGCCGATTGGACATCATCCGAATAATACCTACCGACGGTGAATATCGTTCGTAGTTAAGTTACATCCGGTACGTGTTATAGGTGGTGTACACGGTATAATATGCAGCGATGTTATAAAAAAGAAACACTTGTGCGCATAGCACATACATCCCGTTCCTCTTTCGTGTATTATGTTATAATCCTTGAGCTAGACGTATAATCAAGGTAATCCACAAGAGTACAAGACGTATCAGCGTCGTAACACTCGTAACGCAGTCTTTTCCAAACTCTTGGTTATTGAAAAGATTGTGTGTGAGTGTAATGCAAGAGAGAGAGAGAGAGTAATAATATACTGGGTCCCTCGAACATATATATAGTCGTGTAAAAGCTTTTGTGAATAGAATTAACGTAGTTGCCACTTTTGGAAATGTTTATGCGACGACAAATGCAAAGTAGTCAAACGTGACTTTTGAAATGGAGGAACTGCACGTTGTGCTGCAGTGTAGACGGTAGAGTATAAAAAACCAATAGTAGTAATAATAATAATAATAATAATATAATTCACGGTGATGTAATACTATAGTTGTAGGTAGACCGTCAAAAACAGTTTCTTTTGCGAACGATGTCGATAAGTTATTTAATCTTTGGACTGTTTTATTAATTTTTTAATTAAATCATCGCGTATGCGCTTGAGTTTAGAGCCATTGTTATACAAACGGTCAAATACTGCGTCATCTGCAGGTACTTTATCATACGAGATATTTTCATTTGTTAGGGTGGAGTTGCATCGAAACGACGCGACGGTTATATCGAACAAAAGACAATCTAATTTGAAAAAAAAAAAAACTAAATAAATAACGTTCACAGGTGTAGGGCAATAAAAAAGGTATTCCATTAATTTTTGTTCAGACGCGCCCACCCTTCAAAATAAATTTTATTCTCGTACCTCCTATAGGGTAGTGCTACTATACCTACCCCATAGAGGAGCCTTTTAGAGCAATGTGTTTTGAACGTTGTTATTTTTTTTTTCCATTTTATTTTATTGTTTCGCCGGGTTGACAAACATATTTATAAAGTGTGCTGAAGACCAATTCACCTGCAAGGTTGAGTAGACAGGTAGAATATATACCTGTAGGTATTCACCGCACAATTTCTTTGATCCGACCAGTCGCACACGGTGCGTATCAAATCATTCAATGAATATATAAATTTCAAAAAGCAGCATTGTACCTGTTATTATTCTATTTGGCTTAGGTACTCGTGTTTTTTTCTATTTGTCTACTTTATCATCCGACACCTCGTGTCACCAACACTAGTGATAAGAACTTTATTTCTAATGAATACGGAAATAAATAAGCACACAAATGCGTTTACTTAAACTTTGACGAAGTGCAATAAAGTAAATCGTTAAATACAACATTTAGTCATTTAGAAAACTTCAACATTAATAAATTATAATCGTACGAATAAGTCTAAAAGTTAAATAATACCTACCACAAAAAATGGACGTGCCTTTGCACTTTTCCTTTGATAGTTTTACGATTTAACTGATTTAACTCAAAACTAGTATAGGTATCTGTGTTATGTAAACATTATAATTGCTATGCAAACGACGATCGTAAACAAGTGTTAGGTAACTGCAGCGGATGAAAAAAAAAACTACATAAACATCTGAAAGAATGACACCTCCGTTTTGAATTAAATAGAACTTTCATAAACCACTGAAACATGTTAAATGGCTACAGAGATTTCGTTTTAAATCTCACAATGCACCGGGTTTATCTTGTTTTTGATCCATGTCGTGTCCTCCTGCGCAACCGTCTTTGCCTTGGACTCGCTGCTATTGTAACCGTTAAAACACATTGCGCCCACCCACGTCATTTAATCATTTTTTTAATGAAATAATAATGTTTTCTTTTTATTTGTCGAACCATTAGACCAGAACGGATTTTAGAGAATCTTTACATATTACGTTGGCGTCGTGTGAGATGCAATACGTCTTCACACTTCACAGATGCGTTTATACATATTTTTTATAATTTTACCAGTGTACTTTCAAACTAGGAACTAAAGACAAAAACGAAGGTCATTATGTTCCGCCTAGTTATTCCGATATAAAAAGCTTTTATCTATACGTTATCTATTCAATACATGTGCGTCTTATGTTGACAACATTTTTTTTTAAATAAGAATGCATAGCTTTCTTTTAAAAAAATTATGACAAGTTAATAAAGATATAAATATTGATATTTTCTTTAAAATAATTACGCTAGATTTATCGAAGACTTACGTCATATATTAATGTCCATTAGCAATATTTGATCAATGACAGATAATTAGATAATAGGAACGCGCGAGCCGATGCTTTTTAAAATGTCAAACGCATCGGTTGAATTACATCATTAAAAACAAAACAAAACTAGGGTATGCATTAAAATAATGATAATTAAATTGAAAACCAGGTGGAGGCCTTTTTAATTTGCAGAAATAATCAACCTAAACTAAAACTTTTGTTTTTTTCAACGTTCATATTACGGAAAACCAGAGGTTTTAATTCAGTAAACGAAAAAAAAAAACCTTTGGAGTAATTATATTGTGAGTAAAACAAAACGCGAGTGGACCTACTGCAGTGTTATGTATAAACATATATCTATATGGCTTTATGTATATGTATGTCGTTTGTATGTTATTGTGTGTGTGTGTGTATGTGTGTGTGTGTGTGTGTGTGTGTGTATGTATTAAAATTATGTATCATATTTTTTCTCCATTCTTTTTCTGTTCCCTTTGAATTAACTGACTTAATTGATGCCCCGACGTTTCCGATTGTGTGTGCACTGTCTACGTATTTCTTCACGTTTTTTTCTTTTATACAGAACATATAATATAATACCAGGTACACGCCTAAATCTTTTCTCTTCCTATTTGTATCCATCATCGCGCGCACTTAAAATTACCGTGTCCTTCGAAATTTCCTTGAGCGGGGGTGGTGATACAATTGAAAAGCTTTTAGGTCGACACAAACAAACTACCAGTGGCTTACATAATCCTATTTACATTATATCTCGCATAAGATTAAATATTTATTACTACAGAATCGTTTTACTGTTGTACTCGTGTAGGTTAGGCGAAAATTGAAACTCCAGTGAAAACACGATGCTGTCACCACATATTATTATTACAATACCTATTGAAAATACCTCCCCATCCCCTATAATGTTTGCATTGATTATGGAATGTTTTGATAAACCAAACATTAATTTACACTTTGTGAAAAAGGGACATAAACACACAAAAACTTTTGAAAATAAAACAAAATTTTAAAATGTTTTACGTACCATGTATAATATATATATATATATGCCCAATATTATATTTTATAATTTTTGATAATGGATTACAATAATTTAGCAACACGTAATTAACCATTAGATTCTATTTTATATAGTTTTTCGATGTCTAACTCTTGTATGATGTAAACATGTGTCAACGTGAAGTTTTTGTATACAGATACAAACTTTTTGTAACTTCTAATCGATACGGTTAGAACGGCGCATATTTTAATACTTCATAGAAGTACCCAATACAATATGGTATAAATGGTTAGCTATATGGTTAGTTGCATTAGGTAACTATATAGATATATGTATTATAAAACTCAAATTGCAATAAATTAAGAATCAAATATACAATTTTTACATACTTTTCTATAATTTTTTATACATTTTATACATTAATTTTTTTTTTTTTTTATTAACAATTTGATTTTGCAAACATTGTTATCCTAATAAATGTTCTATATTAGTAGTATATACAAAATTTACATTTCATGTACTACTCGCGTTTAAAATACAAGACACCTATATTATGTTTTTGCGCCTCATTAATTTTCAGATGTAAATAACAGTTTTCAAAACACGCGTCACGAGGTATCAAAATAAATGATCATATAAAATAACCATACCTATATCGTTGCATTATTTTTCATCCCTATTATACCCGCGTGTGCGTCATCGTATTTCTGTATAAAATATATGTAAAATTCACTTTAATAATATTATACATCAGCCCAAGCCATTATTTACGCTAGTTTTACACGGCGATAATTGATGAATAACAATATATGCTCGGCACGTAAATAGACCGCAGTGTTTATAAGACCCCACTGTTTTCTGTTTTCCTTCTCTGTTGAAGGAATAATAACAAATATTATGTATGATTCGGTGTGCCGTGTGCAAGTGTAGAAGGGTATTCATATTCGAGAGGCAGCAGTCGAATCTGAATATTTTAAAGCTACTTTGATCGTTATTGTGAAACTGAAACGACCTCGTTTGCAGCGATTTATGATCGTGGGGGTTATGGCTGTAATTCGTGGTCGGGTGAATATTGGATAAAAACGCTAAACTCTAGCAATCTTTGTGACAGTTCGACACGCCATCGCAGGTATTCCAAATGCGTACGTTTTCGATTCGTGCAAAGCAACGATAACTGTTTGGTTCTAACCATTCGAACCATTCATCATTAAACGGTAGTCCAAATTTAAAAAGTAATAAATGATTAGCAACAATAATTATACAGACGTTATATGATGTGCATAGTGCCGAATGCCGATGTTTTGATGAAAACCTATTGAATTTTTTAAATTTAACAATTTTCAACTAACCGTTCGATTTATAATTCAAACCGTTGAATGAATTGACAGATTCAATTAGAATTTATAAAAGCTTGTTCGTATTATTATTCGTGCACAGGTTTTATACACAATATAACACGGGCACAGCGCAATTTGGGTCACTTCTTACAAACTTAATAATTTTTAACGATTTTTCTTGTGTACTATACAATTGTAACTCACAAACTCACGCACTCACTCATACACACACACACACACACACACACACACACACACACACACACACACACACACACGAACCAATGTACGAATGCACAATAGCGAAACTCATATTAAATTATAAAACATTTATATTTACAATTATATACTTAAAAGTTTATGCCCAATGTGTACAAACAATATAATATAAGCATTATCCACTCTAAACAGAATTGTAAAAATGGTTCATGGTGTTTTGAATTTTGACTCCTACTAACCCACCACTTGGAAAATTAAAACATCGTCGAAATACTTATGATGTACGAGCATTTCCGCGAGAATAATAAATTATTACTCCTTTACTAACAATAAACATGTTAAATGGTGTCAAAAACATATTATAATGGAAAAATATTCCATTCAATTCATTTACTTTTCAAGTTACGAGAGAGAACTTCATATTTTTATTTAAATTATGTTTTTTAACATTATTAAGTGTTATATTCATATTATTATGTATATAAAAAAAAACGATTATAAACGTAGATTTTATTAATATAACTTTGGATAAGTATTCGTTGATATATTGTCGCTATACTTCGCGAGTGTTTAGTTTTCAAATGTTACACAGGTACTTTAAGCTCCATATAGTTCCATTATATGAGAAATTAATATGTTAAGAACTATCTTAAAAGTCAATTACCGCATCTATATAATAAGTCGTAAAATGTCTGCATGGACAATTTTTGGGAATTTTCATCAATTGCACTCTTATTATCTAAACGATCTCCTAAAAATAAAATAAAAGATGTTGCTTATATGGCTATTATTACTACATGATACCTACATACATGTGTACATTGTAGCGTATTTTCGGTACAAGGGGGCACAAGACGGTTTAATTAAACAAGGGAGGGTAATGCATGGAATGAGTGAGAGATACCAACGGCGGTGTCCCTATAACTTTGTACAGTTGGTAACACTGTGATACACAACCACCACCACCACCACTGCCACCACTCCACACCGGGCGTGGCCGCTCATTAAAGGAAACATTCAGCGGCGGCGGCGGCAGGACGCAGGGACCCGAAACCGCTGCAACCCTCCGCCGCCGCGCCCCGACAGAAATTCCGTTGTGCGCGCCCCATAAATTTTCATTCAACCCGACTGCACGACGACAGAGCACTTCCCTCGCCCGCGCGAAGGGGCCACACGACCCGATAATAAACGTCGTCCACAACCTCTTCTCCTCCGCCCGGATTTTTTCCCTTTTATGACCACACGACTTTTATTACGCACAAACTATATACAGTGCCCCGGATAGACGACAGATCCTCTCCCGCTGCTCCCGTGCCTCGTCCACGTCCATAGCGAAAACGATAACATTTTGCCGGAGAAAAAAAATAAAAATAACCGGCCGGTTAGAATACTGTGTAATGCGCCGCGAGTGCACGACACACATACACGGAATGCGTGTAATGTGCGAGCGGACACCACATTGTACGCGCGCACACGTGATCGACGTTTTTCCACTTATTCGGGTGCCGCGTTTGCGTTCGGTGCAGTTTACATAACTACCCTTCTCGTATGCGCGTATATGTACTCGATCGTGGCAACGGCTCTTGTGTTCCGTCGAAACATTGTACGCGGGAACGCCGACAATTCCACGGCAGGGTGCGCGCGCCGGGCGATCCCGGAGGCTTACCGGCGCCTAAGACCGACCCACCCACGCCACAAGCCCACACACGACCGCGAAAGTTGACCGATGACGTTATTTGGAGAGCATTGCGACACCAGTGCGGCCGAACGCGCGCGTATACCGCGGCCTCACCGGTCCGCGGACCGCCGATTGTAAAAAGCTCGGCTGCCCGCCCCCCCCCCCCCCACGGATGCGCTCGTTTAGCCGTACACATCGGTGGTAGGAAAGTCAATATTGTCGACTGTTTTCGAACACCGCGCGCGTACGTGTACACAGGGTGATTTTTCAACCATGCTCACCCCCTTTTACGGCCGTAAAAATATTTAAGCCTAGATTTTTTTGTTTTTAAACGTTCAGTTGACCATAGAACTAATGTTTGCTGTAACTTTTTTTCTCGCACCGAATTAAGGATATCCTGTGGATATACACACTTTGTTCGTTCAAACGGGAACACCATATTTTTAATAAAAAATGTTATTAAGTTTAATTTTCTGGAAATTTTTTATGCGATATAGTCAAAATTCGGATCAATAATTTCGGAATTATTCAAATTCAAAATTGCCTATGGAAATTGTTAAATTTGCGTTTTCTCAGATCAGTAGCAATTAGCGATTTAATACAATTACAAATTATACCGTAATATTAGGTATTGTAAGACTGAATGATTCAAAAACTATTCGTTCAAATTTTGATTTCAAATGAAACACTACAGTGAAAAAAGGTGGTGTAAAAAAAAAATGTATGGAAAATAAATAAAACTCTAAATCTAAGCATTTTTATGGTCAAAAAGGGAGTGACTGACCACGGTTTAAAAATCATCCTACAAATCAGTTTTAATCCGCGCGGGCCGTATTGTACTTGCCGCAACACGATTCCCAAGACGTTGGAATGTGTCCTTATTGTCCCTTATCCCCCCTAGACAGTCGGAACCACGGGAAAGGGTCCGTATACGAGTGTACGACTCTGCGTGGTGCTACCCTGCAGGGCGCGTGACCAGCGAGATTACTGTACATCACCGCCGTCGCGCATGATAATATGGAGCAACGACGCGGGTGGGTACAATAGCGGCGTTACGATGGGACGGACGAGAGGAGATGGTTTTCGCTCCCACCACTGCACCAGTCCCACACGGAGTAACCCGCGGCCGGTGAAAGACATTGTGTCTCGGCGGGAGGGTAGGGGCGGAGGAGGAGCGGAAGACTTCACCGGCGACGGAACAAGCGGCCGGACGCGTGCGGCGTAATGTTTTTACATCACGGCGGGTCGGTGAACCGTAGTCGCGGGGAAGGAATCGCTGGGCGCCGCCGTCCGTGCACTACACCGTGTTTTCGGGGCACCGTGAGTTATCGGCCCCAAGTGTTACGTACTATTGTTGTCGCGGGTATAGCAGTATACGCAATAGCCGCGAGCGGGGAAACGCGGAAAACCGTCATCGTTACGTGGCCGTCGTCCGTCGCCGGTTTCCCCCGATCGGTCACGGTTTTCCCCGGTACCCGCGCGTCCGCGTTAACGCGACGGTGATCGAGCACAAACGAAGCAGGTGGTTATTGCGCGGGTTTTCGCGGAAATCAACACGGTACCTGCGCGTGGTTTCGTCTTCGAGCCGTACGACGCGTCACGTCAATATTGTAAACGCCGCGAAAATCGCGACGGTTTAACGTAACGTCCGGCTGACCAATCGGTCAAAACGTCGCGAGCCAGCGCCGTATCTAAGGCCTCTCTCGGGGCGGTGCGATGTGCGACGTTTGGTCAGTAGGTAATATCGAGAAAAACGTAAGCGTACGTTTAATGCACTTAAATGATCATGGTACAATGTCAAGCTCACGGGGTTTTTTGGCTAGACCATCAATAGTTTCATCGACATGCAACTAGGTACTTGAGCCACGGCTCGGGACAGTATAGGTATACCCATAAGTATTATATCACGAACCTTTTCACTTTGTTAAATTTTTTATGAAAATTCAAAACTGATAACATTTGTATTAGTCGATAAACAAACTGATGATGTCTAAATGCTAATTGCACGGTTAAACAATTTTAAAATAGGTCTCGTACTAACAGTAGTAAGCTACGTAAAAACAAAAAAGGTCTGGGGTGATCAATCAGCAACAGCACCCCCCTGACCCCTAGATACGCCATTTTCACGAGCCTATATGTTATTGCGATAAGTCCCTTACAGACGCAACTACAGCTTACATTTTGAAGTGTGTAATAATGTATCAAGACAACACAGACCCACAGGGGTCACACGTCACCGCACCTATGCATTTTAATCGTTTCCCAACGGATACAATAATCTGCACTATTCACTACTACAGGTTCTAATAATTTCTCCGAACAAGTTAGCAGTGAAATTCGCCACCCTCTTCAACATTTCTATAGGTAAATAGTTCACATAATTTATGTAGTTAAAATTGTAATTCACTTTGATAATACAAACGCATAAATTATTATAATTAACTCCATAATTTCGATTTTAATACTGATTTAATTACTAATTAAAATACCACTCTATCTAAGTGGTGCATATGGTCTATATCGTCGGCAATATCCGAATACCGCAAAATACACCGTCGCCGTTCACGATTGTATTGTTGGTATATTTATTTTATTTATATACATGAATAATCCTACGTATAATATTCTCATTCTCGATTGTACGATAAAAGATGCGTTTTGGATTTTAAAATTGTTCTGACCGTCGTCGTCGAATCGTGTGCTAGAATACAGTAATAATAGTTATTATAATACAATACACCGCGGTTATCCACGTGCGCGGACAAGTACAAAGAAATAAACAGTTATTGGCTTATTGCGCACGAACTGCGATCGTATGGTTCATGATTTTTATATTGTTTTATCAAAAATCAATTTTGATTTCGTGAATTAAAAATTACATTTTCTGACATAATTTTTATTTTTTATTCGCATCACTTTCTTATTATTATTGAGCGAGTTATTGAGTTTATAAAAAAAAATGTGTAAATGAATATTATAGGTCATGGAATCCCCGGTACATCAATTATTAAACCCATTCAAGAATTATTTCTTACTTTGTAGTACATAAACGCTAGGGGATTAATGATTGAAATTTAATTTCAAAACGTCTTATTAACCTTGTATGATGGATAATTTCGAGTGTTCTGCTATGGTAAAATATTGCGAATGAAATAGAGCACGGTGCTGACTAATGAAATGCATAATTTACCTTGCACTGCAAGAAATTTGATTAAACACGAAAAACGGTCTGGTGCTGGTCTCGAAATGAAGAAATACCTCTTAAATAGTCTGAGAAACCTCTCCAATCGTGACGTCGTAAATTCAAAATGCGTCATTTGTTTCCCTCTCGATGTAAAAAGTGTATTTTAAAACATTTAAATTTGCATTTTGATTATGTTCAAATACTTTCGAGTACACTCTATGTATATACTTCTAGATAATAGTTTAAAACTGAGTAGAATCACTATTATAATAAAATGTATATTACGTTGTAATAATGTCATAAAGATTTTGTACATAAAATAAGTTTATGGACACTTTTATCCTAGGATAGAAATCATATCACGGCCCGAGAGCGTTTCCGACCGCGATAAAGTCTAATGATTTCGATAAATCGTTCTTAAATACGCTGTTTTATATACGGAAAAAATGCATTCGATCGGTTTTCGCCCGATGCATTTATCACGTGAACGTGCGTAAGCGCGCGTACAAAATTATCTATGTATAAAAGGGGGTGGGGAAATGAAGAAGGATGTGCATGTGTACATTGTGTGTATTATAAACCTTATTACATTATATTATAGATATGCACCGATGTAATGTAAACATTTTGCACTCTAGAAGAACTTAACCATAAAAAGAAATTATTAGCGAAAGAACGATAAGGGCGAGAGGGGAAAGCAGGTGAAGCTAATCAATGCCAAAACTGTTGTGCGGCAGCTACGGTGGCGGCGACGGCGGCGTGTTGCTCGGCAACAGCCGTTTCGCCGGTCCCAACAGTTTTAGTTATAATATAACCCAGGTAAAACGCCCTTTCGCCCTCTCTCCCTCTCACACTCTCAGCCGTTCCAACACACACGCTCGCACATACAACCACACACGTGAATATCTATATATATACATACACACGCACACACGTCCATTATGCTTTTGTTCCCTTGCGGCATTTGCACGGGGGGGCCCAAGCCGATATTATGGACGTACACAAACGTAAAATATACGCACGTGTGCGACTGTGTATAACACAAATACATAATATACATATTATACATACATATCGACAAAGGTCTATGGTCGCGTTGTCATTCCGTGGCATCCTTGCGAGCTTACACACGCACACGCACGCACAGACTCGTCCGTCTCACCCACACACGACACTCTCTCGCACACGCATATAAACACACCATAAACTCTCGTACACGCACACATATAAGCTTTTGACAAATTGCTATGCGTGTATTGTCGGCCGAATAATTGACACGTACCGGACGATTAACATATTTAAAATACTCCGACGAGAGCGTGCGCGCGCACACTTCGCCTCCGCCCCCGTACTAGCTAGCCCTCGTTAGTCTAAAACCGGGGTTTAGACGGATTTATATCTCTTGTTCAAACTTTGTGACAGGTTGAAAGCTTTGTTCTTGATTAAGTTCGGTAATCCACGCTGGAGCACGCTATACCTCTCTTTCCACGCTCGCCGTATAATATAAATATATATATATATATATATATATATATAGATTAAGTGATAAAATATAATTTTTTCTTCTCCCACCGGTCTTCCGCGTTTCGGGCCTGTTAAAAAATTATGATTTTTTCTCTTCTCCGTCTATATTATTCGCGGAACCGTGGCGTCGCGACAGTTATTGCTGCGTACCGTCTTGGTGTACTCCTTCGCGCGGCGTTATCACCGTTTGCGTTTCAAATTAAAGTCCCACTCTCTCTCTCTATCTATCGCGCCGCGCCGAAGTGTACCGCCATCAAGATTTAGATCTCGTCCGCTGTGCACACATAATACGTTGCCGTCGCATCAATATCGCAATTGTTTATAATACTACAAAATATGATAATTATTATACGAAGGGATTGAAATACATGTCACGAGCAGAAGATGGATAAAGGGAAAAATATAAATAATAATAATAACAATATTAAACGCCGCCGAGAAAAATTTATTCGGATCATCGTTTCCTGTAACAGTATATATAGACTTCTGCTATCGTTAGCGAAAATGAATTGCCTCGACATTGGCGAGAGAAAGACGCGACTGACTGAACGGGGAGAGTTCGCGGGAGAAGTTATTTGCATCTGTTGCACCAAGCCGTGTAATTAAAACGTTTACTTAATGGAATGGAAACAATTATTAAGTAACGTTTTAAATATTTAACCGAATCCACGTCAACGGCAGTGTGAAATTGGACCTAGGCATCAGGTCATGTCAACGAACGCGCGTCATTGACACATTGACGCGCTCCACAAAACAAAACGATAATATACTGTGTTTACCATTTCTATTCTTATCATATAATATCGTTGTTAAAACACGGTAATGGTAACTCTTTTGTTCCGATTCAGACCGTCGCTGGTGGAATGAATGTACCTATACATATACAGTACTGGTGTAATTTTTAGAGAAATTCAAATTTCGCAAGAAGCAGTAGTTGTATCACACGGTCAGACAATATCATACATGATGTATAATATAATAGAATATACAGGTATAATTTTGTACATGCTCTATCGTAAATAGTATATTTGTGACAATTTCGAGACGTGAGACACTTTACAAAAACGTATTTAGTTTTTTTTAGGCTAACAGGAACATAATAACGATGTGAACTCTTGTAAATAGTAAATAACATTCTACATTATCATTTGTACTATCGACTGTAACCTCAACAATGCGTTTGTTGACGGCCAAGAACGTTCCGTTAACTTAACTTAAGTGATCTATGTTTACAGTAATTTCTTACAAATAATTGATTTCTTACAAACAGGCTAAACGTCTTTATAATAATTATAATATATATTTTAGAACAGTCAGAAGAACGTTTAGAGTGATCTGATATTCATTCTGTCTGTTTGAAAAGTAGACACTACGTTTGTACGGACGATATGGGATTTTCGATCTCAATATCATGAAACTGTAGCTCATCAGTCGGCAGTTATCATAATCACGCTGCAATACTGGGATATGCCGATTAAATAATTACTGCCTTGTCGCACAGTTTCCTATGGAACCGTAGTGGTCTTTAAATTTTGAAAATATTATAAATTTTGTAACGATGTTGTCGTTACGCAATGGTCCATGAAGTAATCTCGAATTGCGCACTCACTCGGCCGAAACAAATGATTTGTTCTCATTGTGTACAGAGTGTGTGTGCGTATGAGGGAGAGGGAGGATGGAAGAGTGAATGCGAGAGGAAGGAAAAGAGAGAGAAAGAGAGTTGAATTCAAAAGACCCTTTTGTAGACCGGTCGGGCCGGTTGTTGTTGTTGTTGTTGTGCCGGCTAAAAATGTTCGTGCCGGCGAAACCTGCAGGTAGAGGGCGGAAATAAAAATATAATCTTCGTCGATCAATATAATATAATGTTGTGTTTGCTGCAAGAGTTTTCCTTCGGCTCCGAATTTCGTGAATGTCCCGTAACACTCGGAGCTCTCCACTCTCAGTACGCCCGACTCTGCCCGGGATCAGGTACGCGAATTACGAACAATGAAAAATCACCCTGTGCTTGTTGACGTCGAAAAAATCATTTACTTCGCAGCGCCGTCGTCGATTATTTATTATTATTACAATAATAGAAAACGTAAAGCGGCGCTCGCGATGACTGCCCATTTCCTTTGAATAAAACCTACTATCGCCTTTTTAATATGTTCATGGACGGACCATAAAAACAGTTATCGGATGCGGCGCATATTATTATTATTACTATTGCTATATTCTACTCGATCTCGTACATCTTGAACGTTACCAAAATATAATATTGGATATCGGTTCGGGTAGGTATACACGCGTATAGAAATTGATCGTTTGTACATAGATCGGCTTCGCGTGCCGTCGAGTGGAGCGTAAACGTACATGCACACAATGTAAAAGTTAGCCGTAGACGGTATACCTAATAGTTACACATGGAATTCGACATTGTTATATGGTAGGTAGACCCAAGTTGTGGTAGTCATTCGTGTGGTAACAGTATGAATAGACATCGAGTTGCGGTGGTGCAGTTATGTACAGTGCAAACGGGCGGGTACACCGAGTTCTCGGAAAACTACCCTTGTACCGCAACGCGAGTAGTGTATTTCGGCGTAACGTATACGAGTGACGAACGTGCTCACCTGTGGTGCGTGCGATATTATCACTTTCCGCAGCGATATTACCGGCGCAATCCTGTCGCGGCGGCGGCGGCGGCGGAGGTGGTGGCGGTGGCGGCGGTGATGGTGGAGGCGGCGGCGGCGGTTACGTTTCCCGCACTCGGCATAACTTTTCGAAACTTACCGACGGAGCGGGCGCGCACACGCGTAAAAAAAACCCGTCAGCGGGTCGTAATCCGTGATCGTTGGTAATATTTTTTCGCGCGAATACCGTTCACCATCAACACGAAACGCGGCCGTCGGACGACGAACGAGGGCGCAGTTTAAACGATGCACTACGCTGAACTGTCGCGGAAACGGTCGAAGGCGCTACCCGGTGACTCCGCGGGGATGATATTGTTGTCGTTGTCGCTGTGATTATTGTTCGCGTACGAGAAAAATAACGGCGGCGGCGGCGTCGAGAACACGGCGGCGTCGGCGGCGGCAGCGACCGGTCGGTGTGAACGTGCGTGCTGGTGTGTGCGTGGAATTCCGGTCGAAAGGATCCCCGGTGCGCGGCGGCGGCGGCGTTCGGGCGTCGGCCACCGCCGGCGATCCGAGCCGACGCCGGCCGACCATCGATTTTCTGACCCCGGGCGGGATCGTGTTTTCCACCGCCGCCGCCGCCGCCGTTTTTTCCTTTCCCCTCGTTTTCGGCACCGCTGAAGGCTGAACGAGATTTTCGGCGGCGCGCGCGGCTGCACAACACCATCGCGCGCACTACACATTCGTATACTAGAAAAATATAAATATATTATTATATTTTGTCGTACCGTACGCGTATATCATCTTATGGACTTATAAGGACGACGGTATTACAATATTATTTGGTCGCGGTTCTACACCTATACATGTGCAGTGCTTATAAGAATAACAACACGATAATACTGTGTACAGGGTGATTTTTTTAACGCTCAATTTCTTAGTCCATAAGCATTTTCTCCAACATTTCTGCATTTGCGTATTTCAAGTCATTGCTACGCACGACACGGTGTAGCCTAGGGCCGTATTGGGACGTGTACTAGAGGCCTGTTGCCCCGGGTGGCAGATTTTAAAATACATGTATAGATTTGTTAGCTAGTTCAATATTTCTTACATTTAATATCAAAATTTAAATTTTCTATAGCAATTTGTTTATGGTTTACCCATCACTTTATTATAACAGTCTATTATTATTATTATTATTATTATTATTATAACGTATTATATATTATTATAATAAAATAATATTATATTATTATATTAGGTTTTTGAAAAAAAAACCCATAAATCGACCTGGAAAATTAGGGTTTGACGTTAAAAAATCACCCTATATGAATACATATATATTCTCGGCACTCGTGTAGTGAAAGTTATATATATATACACATGTACACATATTCGGCAATAATATATTATATATGACCGTATGCGAAAACACCTTTTTTCCTCCCCTTTGCCCCACCGGCGCCGTCTTCTCAGGCCGTTGTCGAGACACGCGCTCTCGGTTTTTTTCGCCTCTTTCACCGTTTACATATGTTATAGCCTATACTCTATGGGTAGAAGTACGCCTAAAGGTGTCGTTGGATTTTCGCGCGTGATGATTTCCACCTTTGCACATGGGAATAATTACACTGTCGTGCGGTGGCTGTCGAACGTCCCGGACGTATACAAGGTGATTCTTTTAACCTTCTCCTTTTTTTGGTCTTAAAAATGCTTAAATTTCTATTTTTTTTTATGTTAAAATTACCATAAAACCTACGTTTGCTGTAACTTTTTTTTTATGCCAACTTAGGGGCATCCTGTGGATATACAAAATTCGTTTTTTCAAACGCGAACACTTTGATTTTAATGTAAATTATTATTCAGTTTGTTTTTTTAATTTTTGATTTAACGTAGTCAACATTTGGAACGATACTTTCGGAATTATTCAAATCGAAAACTGCGTATGAAAAGTTTAAAATTCACGTTATCCTCGAATCAGTAGCAATTATTGATTACACGTAATTCCAAATTATACCGTAATATTTGATATTATATAACTCTTTTAAATAAAAATAATTAAAAAACTACTTGTTCGAATGTCGACACATCGAAATTCCCAGAAAAATAACCGCAATGAAATATTGAAGTGAAAAAAGGGTGTTTCCATTCGAAAAAAAAGTTACGGAAACCATAAATTTTATGGTAACTTGAACATTGAAAAAAAAAACAAATTTGACCAATCTTACAGTCGAAAAAAGGGGTGAGCATGGCTTAAAATTCACCCTGTATATATATAGGTACAAGTTACAACAGTACGCATACCGGTGAAACCTAGGTTTTACTGACCGTTTTCGATAAATGTCCGAAATTTGGACGAATTTCAGCCATTTACCGAATGATTTCGGTAAAACCTAGGATATACACAAGAACCGAATGATCTTAGTAGTTCGCCCTTTTACAAGCGAGTCTTGATAAATCTTAGGATTAACCACCAGCGTTCGTAAAAGTCTGAAATTAAATTTTTTTTCCAACTCTGTGATAATTTCCACCTTGCCTAATACTTGTGCATGCGTATTGTGCCATACGTCAGTAGTATTAATATCAACGATTCGTAGTTATATATGTAATCAAAATCGATTGTTATGTTGAAAAATGTCGATAGTAACACCATAATATAGTCGTGCGGCACTGAACGATCGCAGAATCGAAAAAAAAATTTAATTTCAGACCATCGCAAACACTGATTGTTAGTCTTAAGATTTACCGAAACTCGCCGGCGATAGACTGAAGTGCTAAAATCATTCGGGGTTCGACCGAACAACCGTGTACGTATATCGTGGGTCTTACCAAAACCAATAAGTAAATGTCCCAATCTCGGACGTTAATACGATAAGATTTATTTATTGTATTATCGTCAATACGATTAGATTTAACGGTAAAGCCTAGGTGGTTTCACCGGTATCCGTACTTTTACCGTAACTATATACACACGAGTGCCGGAAAAGCACGACCGGTCGTGGCGGTGACCAAAATTGATCACGTCGAGCGAAAATCGTCCGCGACAAATCCGGTCGCGTTGGTTCCGGCGTGCGCTCAGCAATACGTGCAGTATGCGCGCACATGTTTCCGACTTTGGGGACAGCAAAATATACATTCGCTTTTAACGTGGCGAACGTACCCCACACGATTTCGTTCGTTACTTTTACGACACTAATATAATATATATATATATATATATATCCGTCAACGCATTATGTTAAGTGTATATTACTTGTATATAAATTAGTATACGTACCGCTATTACATTATGCAGTTGCGCCTTGCGTTTAAGTTTGGACATAATTTGTTTTCTCCTCCCCGTCCGTTTGACTATATAAACATAATACGCGACGACCCCGACATGTACGCCCGATTCAAAATAAAGATTATTATTATCACCATCACCACCAGCACCTGGCCTCTATATAATGTCCCCCCTCGCTCGTCGGCGGTAAACGTATATGGTGCCGTATAAATTGTCAACACCTAATGCGTAAGCTCCGCGCGTGCGGATAAACGAATAATCAATCAAACAAACAAACCGGTGTCTACAATTAAACAGTATTTTCGGTTAAAAAATGTTTATCCGTCGGGTTTAACGCGGTGACACTTTCGTTAGTCCTATGTGTCATCAATTGGTTTTAACGCCGTTAATTATTCGATAACGTTTTATTGCGAGTTGCAACCGTCTCGTGAATTATATATTGCACTACGTTCAATATGTTCAGCAGATATTGGTGTAGTAATGCACTTTTCTTCGGTAATTATAGAAACTATTTTGTACTCGCAACACATGTGACACATGTACTACGTATTTGAACATTTTTTTACTCGCAAGCACAATTCGCTCTAACAATATTATTACCATTTACTGTTTTGTAAATCGATATGATTTTATGGAGATTACATTTTCATATACGCATATGCGTACATCTTAAGCTGTGAATTGATCACAAATTATTTCTGTTTATATTTATCTAATAGTTTTTTACTACACTGGTTTGGTGTTGGTTTACGCTTAAAAGAAATCAAATAAAAGTTTATATTTTACCAGGATAAAGTTCCATCGTCAATTTTTACTTTTTCCTCAAAACCCTTATAATTTTCATTATTAATACTGTACACATGATTTAATGTAAAATATTTTTAATTCATTTTTTATTTTGATTAAATACAGTCTTCGGCCACATTGGTATTTGAAAATTTACATTATAATATTGCATTCAATTAGATTTTTCAATTAGAATTTTTGAATAGACGAGGAATTTAAACATTGAGTTGATTAAATTGTTGCCGAGAGATATTTTCTGAATTAAAAAAAAAAGAATATTATGGTTAAAATTAACTGTTGGCTTTGATTTCATAATCTACATTCTACACGATGGCCATCAGTAGATATTATGTATGTATTAGTTAGGTCATGTTAGATACCTACCTATATTGTACTGAAAGTTAAAACGATAATAATATAATCAATACTATAATATTATAAAATATGTAATCAACTAGAAACATAATACTCAATGTAACCGAAAACATTATAATATACTTATGATATTTCTGATGTATAGCTTAGAATACACAAACTTATAACGATAGGTGAGTTTTAATGATAATATTATTATTTTTTTTTTAATTTTTTTTAATTTTATTGTGTTATATTAATTGAAACTGATTAATTTTTTTTATTGGTACGTTCTACTCGTTATATTATTTTATCCAAATTAATACAATTAAAATTGCTATCTATGTATAATCAAAGAAAATATTTATACTATATTATTATCAATTTATTTGATAGTATTTTCTGTAAAAAAAAAATCTGTTTTGTTAGAATTTATGAAAATTTGAATACTCACAACCGTACCTAAACGTGTAGAGAAAAACGTCTATATTATTGTTTTACAACATTTATCAATTATTATCAATTACAATGTCCAAACATTTTGAAATCATTTAAATTTTAAACGATTTTTTTAATTTAATTCTGAAACTTGTTCATTGTCCTTATGTCTTTAAGCGCTAGAAACCAATTAATACCAAACACAAATTTTACATGAAAATAATGCAACAGAAGGTATAATAATATTAATGCGTAATCTTTCAAAGTTATCGTGTTCTTTGAAACGTGACGATTGACTTTTTACATTTTTTATTTATATAAATAATATTCTACGTTTAAAATAACAATTTCAGTATTCTACCCGATTCGTTGTCAAATAATAATGTTATGCAAAAAAAAATAATAATAATAATAACAATAAATATAAAACCATCGCCCAATAATATTTATAACATTATTTTATCTGTCAGTCGGCATTTTTATAAAATGCTATATTGAATCGTATATACATATCCACTGCGAAAATATTAAAGAATATTATATGTATTTATATATACTGCGGAAATATTAAATAATATTGATGAAAAATCCAGAGAAAAGCTATTTAAAATAATAAAAGACTATTATGAATTTGTAAAAAAACGTATCCGATTTCATATAAAGCACAATGTTATAGAAAGATATTAATTCTAAAAAAAAAAAAAGGAAATTCAAAAATGGTTGCATTAACTGTATAGAACAATAGTAATTCTGTCACACTTTTCAAAAATCTTATTAAATACATACTGTTAAAAACGGTCGAAAATATTTTTAAAACATCTGGGAGATGATCACTTTGGTTTTAGAAAGATGAGAAGCGATATTATAACTTTCTAACCAATACTAGGTAGAAGAATTGATATTAGATCAACATAATATGCTTCTTTCATTGACCTGGAAAAAATGTTAGAAAAGGTAGAATGGAAAATGCTATTTATAACATTAAAGAAGGATATAAGGCTGATTTTAATTTGTACAAAGCCCAAACAACAGATACGGAAAAATCAAAAAAAAAAAAGGGTCAGACAAAAATGTATCCATTATCGCAGCACTGATTTAACATCTTTATTGAAAAAGTAATAAATATAATGAAAACAAAAACAAAAGGAATTAAGAACAATGTACACCGATTACGCAGTATACGTTTCGCGGACGATATTGTTTCACAAGTAGAATCGGAAAAGACCGAAACCACATGCTGGAAATACAAGAGTATCCACTCATAACAAATTTAAATTAATAATCACTGCCGGCAAAACAAAACGTAAAAAGACATCCGAAATAAATTGTCACTCAATCATAAATATAAAATTTAAAAAATATAATGGAGCAAGTCGATGAGTATTGAGTTTTGTTATCTCGGGAGCATTACAACTTATTACAATAATGTAAATAAAACAAGAAAAGACATTGTAAGAAGAATGTAGTGCTAGACAGTAAGAAAAAAAATCTCACTTTATGACAATAACTTGTGTGCACAGAGATAAGAAAATTATATATAAAATTATTTGTAAGAAGTATATAATATATATGGTAAAATATGTATGGTTGGGAAACATGAATATTCAAATTTGGAAATCAATAAAAGACGTATTAGAAGATTCAATTTAGTTAGACATAATTAATTCCTGAATATCATCTTCGAAAGGAAGATAATGGGAATATAATCGAGAATACGAGAAACGAGATATTTTTCGAGAAATACATGAGAGCATGAACTTTGTATCCTATTTTCGACTTAAGGACGCAGCAAAACACAAATAGAAACAACCACAGCGACAAGGCTTTAGAAAGCAGATATTATGTTTTTTTTTTTTAGTATTATAGACTATTTAGGTCCTTTACTGCCAATATCAAATTCTTCCACTCTTCTCTATTATATGCATGCATTAGGTCTCCATGCCAATCTGGTCTTAATTCTTGGATATATCTTCTGACTGCATCCAGCCAGCGCTGCTTCGGTCTGCCACGAGGTCTTTTCCTGCTCAAGTTGTTTATGAGTACCTTCTTGGCAATACTGTTATCCGCTCTCCAAACGTGACCAACCCACTCCAGTCTTGTGCCTTTTATAAATTGTACTATATTTCCCTTTCCATATAATTGTTGTATTTGATCGTTTGACCTTCTCTCCCACACTTGGGTATCAGGGTTATAAACAGGACCATAGATTTTTCTTAACACCTTCCTTTCAAATATATTAAGTTTGTTCTCATCTCCTGCTGTTGTGGCCCAAGTACAGCATGCATAGGTCACAACTGGTCTGAGGTACGTAGTATAATATAGTTTCACTTTATTTCTCCTAAATAATAATTTTTACCTAAACAGATGTGACATAGCAAAATAACATCCATTTCCAGCTTTTAAACGGAGTTTTATTTCATTGTGCATACAGTTTCTGTTATCTATGTTGACTCCGAGATATTTGAAGTCATGTACTTGTTGAAATGATACCCCATCGACTTCCAAGTCTGAATCATCTTCATTATCTCGTGCTTCTCTAGTCATGAACATATATTTGGTCTTCTCCTGGTTTATAGTCAACCCTATATGTTTGCATACTTTCATTAGATCTGACATACTGTTTACGGTATCTTGCTTCGTATCACCCAAAATTATTATATCATCCGCATATGCTAGGAGTGTATGGTTCTCATTTAATTCCATTGTCTGTCGTCGTGGCATTCTCCTTAACACACTTTCTAACGCTAAGTTAAATAAAACAGGTGATAGTGCATCACCCTGTCTTAGTCCTTTGCTAACTTCAAAAGGGTCTGATAACTCTCCTTGAACCCGAACCACACATTTTGTGTTACTACTGCATAATTTTATTAGGTTAACTATTTTATTTGGGATACCTAGGGTTGTCAGGTTTTTCCATAATTTATTCCGAATTATACTATCATATGCTTGCCTGAAGTCTACAAATACTAGATGGATATTTTTATTATATTCGTAATGTTTACTTAGTATTTGTCGTAATGTGAATATGTGATCTATCGTTGACTTCCCCTTCCTAAATCCGCACTGGTAATCTCCAATCATTTGCTCCGATATATGTTGTATTCTTCGTAGGATACATATAGACAGGACTTTATATCCAACATCTAGGAGAGATATACCTCTATTTTCTATGCATTTGGGATCACCTTTTTTAAATATTGGACAGATAACTGATGTTCTCCAATCGGTTGGAATTTCTTCTTTACGCCATATTATAGATATAAGGTTAAATATCCCATCAGTTAGGCTTGGGCCTCCAAGCTTTAGTAATTCTGCGCAAATTCGGTCCTCTCCAGCAGCCTTATTATTTTTAAGTGATCTAATAATTGATTCTATTTCTGCTCTGTTTGGTTCTAATTCTAATTCTTCGTTTCTTAAGTTGTTGTTTGTGGATTCCCACCATTCTTCGTCATCTTCTCCTTGGCTTAAATTGGGTTCGCTATTCAGAAGTTGGTCAAAGTGCTTCCGAAACTCTTCTGCTTTATCTTTACTGTTTGACAATAGTACTCCTTCACCATTCAATACGAATTGCGTTGTTGGTTTGAATCCATTTTTTAAAGTTTTACACTGCCTAAAGAATTCTTCAGGGTTGTATCTATAACTTTCCAATTTTTCAATCTTTTCCTTTTCCATTTCCCTTTTTTCTTGTCTTAGCACCTTATGCGATTCTTTTCTCTTTTTAACATATAACTCCACATTTGGTTGAGTTGGGTATTGAAGCATTTCTAATCTAGCATCATTGCGTAATTTAATGGCTTCTGCACACTTTTGATTAAACCACTGCTTTGCTTTACATCTAGAAGGTTGCTTTATCATGTTGTCTGCTACCTTCATGACTGAGTTCTTAATTATTTCTCACAAAGTTTGTACTTCCGGTTGCTCTTCTAGTCTATTCGCATGGGTATCCAGTGCATCTTTGATTCCTAGCTGAAATTGTTGAAGTATGCTTCCCTCTCCTAGTTTATCCACATCGAACCTAATATTATTATTTGTTTTTTTTCTTTTCGCTTTCCAATGGTTTGATAGTATTAATTTTACTTTAATTAGTACTAGGAAATGATCAGAATCACCATCGGCTCCTCTTTTAGACCTTACATCCTTTATACATGATCTATGTACTTTATCAACCAAGACGTGATCTATTTGACTTTGGTAAATTCCTCCTGGTGAGGTCCACGTATATTTGTTTATATACTTCCTGGGGAAGAAACTACTGCTCACTATGAGGCCATTAGCTATTGCGAATTCAACTAATCTGGTGCCGTTTCCATTACTCATATCATGTACACTCTCACTACCAATTGTAGGTCTATATACCATTTCTCGACCAACTTGTGAGTTAAAATCTCCTAATATAATTTTTACACAGTATCTTGATAGACCATTGTACACTCTTTCTAATTCATCATAAAACTTATCCTTCAGGTCTTCTTCACCCGTTTCAGTGGGTGAGTATACACATATCAGTATAATGTCATAATGTTTACCGGCTATACGAATATGACAGATGCGATCATTTACTGGAGTAAATTTCTTTATAGAAGGTAACAACTGGTCATTTAATAAAAAGCCCACTCCATTCCCATGCTTTCCATTGGATGATCCACTATAAAATATTGTCATTCCATTGGTTCTTATGTCTCCTTCCCCTGGCCACCTGACCTCCTGCAGCGCCACTATTTGAACGTTCTTGTATTTCTTCACCGCATCACTTATAGTCTTAAGTGCACCTGGTTTATAAAGTGATCTAATGTTCCATGTACCAATCCAGTATTCCAGTAGTCCGGTCCGTTTCCGAGTCGTATCCAAAATCTGAGTCCGAGGCATGAATTGTATTGGTTTCATAACATTAGTATTTTTTAAGAGGACGGGTTGTTAGCCCGCCGCTCAACCCCCAACCTGGAGGGCCAGTCCACACCAACTAATTAAAGTCAGTGTGAGGCTCGGGGCCCCGGGTTCGCCATACCCGTAACACTATGAAGTGCTTCCCCTGGGGGACAGATATTATGTTAACAAGACTTTTTATTTTTCGTTCGTTTTTATTAAGTAAGACATTTCTATCTAGGATATCAGAATTTACAGGTTATTATAAACAAAAAATGTGGCTATTTGTAATAAGTTGATGGTTACATTTTTTGGTTTAAAATAAGAATCAACTAATTAAAAAAGAACATAAAAAAATATTTAAACACTGGTATTTTACATTGGATAATTACTGAACATAACTATAGCTGAAAGCTAGAATTATAAATATATTATAATACTGAAATACTATTATAATACGCATAAATGTTTGTTTTATTATAAAGTCAAACTGTACAACGGTATACACCTAACAAGTCTTATATATGTATATTGTTCATATACTTGAGTATACATTTCGTGCCGATTCTAATATTCAATATAATATTTTGGTACTCAAACCAGCCGTAGGGTAATGGAAAATGACTTTTATTTTAAACATTATATCTTAAGTCCTGAGAACGAGAAAAAGTAAGTTTTAATTTAACTAGATTCACTTAATTGTTTAGGAAAAACTATTTCAAATGTAATGCGTATAGGTTCTACTTTTCCTGAGAGAAATACAAGGGAAGGGTAAATAAAAAAACTAATCAATTATTTCAGTTATATACGTTTAATAGACCTATACATAAATGTCTAACAAATTTCAATTATTTTAGAAAGTTTTGCAACAATTTAATGAAAATGTCGCTCAAAATTTATGACCAACGTAAACTCCCTAGATGAAAATGTTGAAAATATTTAATAATTCTTTTTGTACGGTTGAACTATGTAAAATAATTCTTTCCCCTTTTTTAAATTTAAATTTACATAATAAATTATATGTTGTACGGTCCTATTTGTACCTGTATTATTAGCTACATAGTTTAAAAATTCAACACCAATTACGTATAGAAAAAAAAATGAATGTACATTTTTGGTTTCTATACGAATATAATAGTTACACACCATGATACTATAAGAACCGTTATTAGAACTATAAGTTCAGCTATAACTTAGATTATAATACTTTATACATGTTATAAACTTTACGATCACGGTACAATATTATTATTATTATTTTTTTTTTTTGTTTCGTAAAATTCCCATTGAATTAAGTACACGATATATGGTTACAAGAGTATATTATATTATTATAAACTGTATAAATAAAAACAGTACGCGAAAAAAAAATCCCCCGACTAGAGCAATACAAATATAACATTGCGTGTTGAAAAAATAATAGGCAGGTATAGTATTTCGATTGCGTTGTATAAAATACGTTGAGGTTGTATACATGTAGGGTAACTCCTGTCACTATAAATATTAAAAAAAAAAAAAAACAGAACTATAACCGAACGCAGTAGCGAACAATTTAATTTCACTTAATCAGGAAAAATTTAAATCCGCTCAACGTTTAATACTGTAAATTTAATACTAAAAAAATAAAAAGCTCAATTTATTAGACGATATCCTCTTTTTATTCGTTGTACCTGTATATACATACCATTTTCTTTCTTTTTTCCTTCTACTGTGTTTAATGAATAAAAACGAGTTTCGCGCGCCAAAGTCCCGCCGAAGAAATGAAAACCATGGGAGTTTTTCATAAAAAGATAATGTACATAAATTGGAAAACAACATAGACATTTAGGTTTTAAAGCGCAGCTCTGGCCTTTGAGGTATACGCGGAAATTTGTGGAGACAATTATTTATATAGTACCGTATAAAATCCAAAAGTGTTATTGCAGTTTATAAAACAAAAACAATTTCGTTGTATAAAAAGCGGTACATGTTGTATAGTTACTTGTGTACACATTGTGCGCGTGGCTATACTTATAATATATATGTATGTCTGTGTGTGTGTGTGTGTGTCTACACTGGACTTGTGTGTAGGTATAGTTGTGTATAATGAAGTTCAAATTTTGAGACGGTGGAAACGTTACTTATAAAACGCCAAAGGATATTATTTATTTCTCATAAGACGCTGTTTCTTATAACAATTTTATAATAGCTGAGTAAATGCTATCTAATTGCTTTTGTTTGTTTTTAATTATTAATCTTTATTTATAGTCGTGCGCAGCGTTGCGGGCTTCTCGTTAACGCATTTCTCGAGCAACCATAACAATCCAAATCATTGCGAATATTGTACGTTATTACAAAAGTTATGTAAACGAGCATATAACTTCTATTGTACGTACAGTTATAAATACATTATTATATTACTGCAGTAGGTGTTATTCATTTTTTTCCCTCCGCAAACCGTTTGTAAATATTCTGTTTGTACACTGGTATTGTAATAACTGCCGCACAGACCATAAGTCTATTCGTTTTTTACTTCGGCTTGTCGCATGGTCCGCGTCGATACGTTTCCGACGACTGGGTACAATACATTCTTAGTTCGGTCAAATTTTTTATAGTGGTGACTCGTTACACCAACAGTCAGAGTAGGAACTTGATCACTCAATGCCACTGAATCGTATTTGACCGTTTTTTTTTTTTTTTTAAAACGTTTAAAACATAATTAATCGTTATAACGGTTACACGTTCTAAAACAATTAATACTCGTAAAACAACACCGCGATAGAAACAAAAATAATTTTCTGTTCAGAACGATGCACTTCGAAAAATGTTTAACGTTTTATTCTTATGCAGATGCATTGAAACTATAAAAATATAAGTTATAAAATACAAAAATAATTCCGTATTATGTGTATTTGTTATTTAGGTCGTCGAATATGCATGGCAAAGTAGGTTACTATTTTTAACTTATGATTTTAGTTAATAAGTTTACAAAATAGGTTTGTAAGAGTATTACGGGAAAACACACTCCAAAAAATCTGTATCAAATATTTCTACGTACTTTTTTGTCGGATTTTCGATCGATTATTTTAAACATAAGTATAAAAATCATTTTTGTCTTTTTATGTATAACCATCAATACTTCGACTATAGTGCAAAATGATCATGCTTGATATTTTGGTTATTCGATGTCTTATTGAACTCCATATTGTTTTTTAGATTTTGGTGTTTCTAATTATTTAAAGTTTCGTTGTATAAGTTCAAAAGGATTATCTCAATATTGCACTTGTAACTTAATGGATTTTTACACTTCGTGTTTTATTAGCTATAACATCGTTAAATGTTTGTTTCGAAACATTACAATTTTTAAATATAGTTATGGTCAAATAAAGTGAATACGAAATAGACGTGTAATTTTTCTCGTTTAATTTCGCTTACACCGCAAAACCCGACCACCAAATAACGACGACAACAAAACGCATATTCGTCCTAAATTGCTTCCTATTGCTGTAAGAAATCGGTATAATAAACACTTCATATTTTATTATTGTATTTTTTTGATATAAATTAAGTGCGAAAACACGATTCAGTCATTTTTTCGACATTTATATTAAGAGCGCACCTCTACATTATATTACAGCAACAACACCCTAATGTTTTCAATTAAACTCAGTAATAGGTACCCACGTATATTATGCGTATAATATAGGTTGACGCCAATGATATAATTATTCGCAATAGGTACACTGAAATATCGAAAATAGTGTATTCGTAAAATCTATGGGATTAAGCTATTATGAGTAAACATAGATACGACCCGGTCGCGTGACTGGTATTTTAAAACTATAGGCGCACTAATAATCGATTGGTTTTTAAAAAAAAAATATTAATCAAATGTTATCGATATGAACAGTATTATTTTGTATATCTGTTCACTGCGATTGCAATTTAAAATATTATGGAGCAGCTGGTATATATTAACTGCGTGAGTTAACTGTGATCTGCGACCGGTCATGTGGTATCTATCATCGGAGACCATTTTGGGTGTCTAAACAAATTAAGCACTCTTAAAAATGATTTTTTATCATTGTCAGAATAATTATACATACATACATGCATACGAGTACAGGTTATAGGTTCGTATGCGGTTAATTTTACACCTCTAAGTCATGGTTAATGTATACCAATAAGGCACTGATTTAAATGTTGGACGCCCATACCGACTGTTCATTATATTCGCATTGAAAACGTACACATTCATAAAAATATCACTTAAATCGTTATGATAATGCGGACGAAATCTTGTGAATTCAACGGCATACTGCGATTGATATTTAAAATAAATAATATTATTATCGTTACACCCGAGGGTCTAATTTATAGTACACGTAATATTGTTACGTTGAACTAAATGTATTATTACCGTGAAATGAATATTATTACAATATCAAATTAGATTGGCCCAGCCATTTTCGGGAGCTGAACAAATTGTTTCGACATAATATTGTATTATATTGAATGGATATTGTTTTTGTATATTGTTTCGTCGGAAGCTGCCGTAATCGTTCAAACCGTTCGAGGGAGAGAGAGAGAAAAAAAAAAAACATTTTAAACCATTACGATTCACAGTAATGAGATGTCCAAGTGCATGTCTGGGAAAACGAGTCCTTTTGTTTACACATTTTATAATAATAATTACTACTGCGTTTCAATTTGTACACATTACGAACGTCGTCTTATTTTTTACATTGCGCGTACGTAGATATTTTGTTGTCCATGCAAACAATTTATATTTTATATCGGATGCTCCAATATTTTTTATAAGACTTAAGATGCGCATGTCAACAATTTTTCAACTAAGTTGGATAGAGACATTTTTATTCTTTTTTATAATACGCGAAGAACTGTTGAAAAGCTTAAGAATGAATACGTTATAGTATTCTCAAATTTGGTGGTATTTGGTTTGCAGTACCCACAGCAATCACTCTTTTTTAGGTACTTTAAAAATAGTTGAATAACCGTAGTCGAGAAAAGTAAGCCTAATACAATATATAATAATAACAATAAATATGTTATAGTACATAGGTATTCAAGATATAATAATGGTAAAATGATGCCTTTTTGTTTTTAAACAAATATACAAAACTGTTCACACTACATTAATAATTATATGGTCTTGTGTATTGTGTAAGTGCATTTTGTCACTCGCTCCAGATATTATGGCATATCCAGTCTTAAATTCAATTAAGTCTAAAGTGCACTGTACATTGTACGAATAATTGGTAAGTATTTTACTCGGAAGTTTTTATTTATATACCGTTTATTTAGTTTTTTTTTTTTACAACTCAGTAGATACTTAAAATAATTTTAAAATTTAATTTTATGTTTAACTAATGCACGCCTAATTTAAAATATTTACGACAGCATTATATTGCTTTTTCTTATTGCTGTATAAATTACCATGCGAATATTATTCCCTTTAAAATACGCTTATGTTATTTTTATGCACAGTATTTCTATAACGCAATGGAATAATAATAAAAATAAAAACTCGTTTTATTGAGAATAACAGATAAAATAACTGTCTAATTACAATATTCGTCGTCTTATTGGTCGTATTGAAAAGGATTTGTTTTGATCCATGGCGTGAAGCGCCTTTTACGCAAACAGAATACTGCTTAGTCTTCAAGAGATGCTTGATGCGTGTCGAAGTAATTTATGCGAACAATTAAAACGACACGAGACATTTTATGTCATACATAATAATACAGTAATATTGACTGTATAACATATTATAATGGATATTTACTAAAAACATTCAATATTAATGTACGAGCAGATGTTGAAATATCGATGGGCGATATAAATAATTATAATAACATCTATGACTGTTTGATCACGATTTAAACGGTATTGAAAAATCTGATCATCTATATACTATCTATACGTACATAGTACATATACTTACGTTACAGACTTACAGTTATTCAAATACACGATGGTTTTTGCAAGACGTCCTGAATAGCTTAAAATTATATCAACTATGGTTATTTGTAAACAAGTGAATTTTAAAATAATTGGGTCAAGGTTATTTTGCTAACGTTCCAAGCAATCCTAGCTAATTGTCTGTACGAAAATAATTGTGTTTTATTTTTCTTGCGACACTTTTGCACAAAAATGATAGTCAACATGTTTACCATGAAATGATAAAACCATGTAAAAAATATTCACAAACAAATATAAATAATGAAGTTAAGCTTATTTCTTATATTTTATGCAATTTAATAGATTATACACATTGAATTTAAACTTTTTAAATTAGTATACTTCTTGTTAGAAAAAGTCGTTATACAAAAATCTTCGCATAACACTCAGAAAAATTGTGAATTATATCGGCACCTTATTTTTAAATTGATTATGCCTTTCAGTATAATAATAAATTGGTACCTACATTATTAATTCAAACACTTTTTTGCAAAAATACATTTTGCTAGTAAGTACTTCCTTTTTTTATTAACTTCGCAACACGTTGTAGAATATAAAAGTTTGATGTGTTATATAATTATAGTTATAAAGTAATTTTTTTTTATACACTTCATGCCCATTAAATATCGTATGCTGCGTTGGACATTAAATTTGGTGAATGCCTATGGTGAAGTTAAATGTAATATTTAAACGCAACACAATGCAAAGGTAAGATTTAATTACACAGGCGTTTGCGAAATGCGAGCCGGTGGTTTCGTAGATGAGTCTATACATTACAGAATATGCGATCAATTGTGAAACCATTTAAGCACCCTCAGACGTTCTTATAATTGCGTAATTCGAAACAAGAAAATCGAAAGATGCGCTACCTCTAGTAAATATGGCTAATTTGCTGTCCATACGAATTTACCAGCAGCTAGTGTGGTACAGCGTGCTTTCGTTCTCCAAACGAGAACCGCTGACAAACTCAACTGATAACACACCAAATCCTGGGGAGGGATATTATATAGCACACACAATATACCCCGAGTGAATTCGTAACGCCATAACGTTCCCCTTTTCGGATACATTTCCATGCCTTAGCAGTACAGTCGTGGAACATGCCGAACGAAAAAGAAACACTCAACGCGAACATATTGCATATAATGCATGTTAACGATGGAAAAATATCAAATTAAAAAATCGAATATACCTATGATGCAATCGAAACCGAAAATGCCCTGAAAATTTGAACGGAGAAGATGGATGGAAAACAATAGTAATGCGTGCGGAAACACGTTTGAAATTATCTACCGGACGAAAATAAATGCAAAACACGATAAGGAACTCATTGCAGAAAAAGTAATACGTAATATGTCGTGTCGAACGTAAACCGCGACGGGAGAAGTTCTAAACATAGAAAAGGAAGAACGAAAATGCGCGGAATGCGAATAGATGACTAAACGTAGTTTTGGTAATCAAGGTAATAACTATTAAGTCACGAGCAAACAAAATTGAAAACGGCAAGCGAAACTACCGTAAGATAACAAGGGCGGTGCCAAAATTTTAGATATAGATCGGTGACAATAAGTTCACGGCATCCGCACCGTAAACAATAGTCTGCGATGCAACTTACAGTCAGTTCGAAACGTCAGTACACTTATTCGTAAACGCGTATTGTAACAGAGAAGTATAAAAGTCATCACGTCAATCGGTGAACACACTTTGTGGTAGCTTTAGCCAATTCATTAAAAAACCAATGCAACATTATTTATGAACGTATTATCTTTTCTTTGTACTATCAATGGAATATTTAACTTATTAAGTTCTGAATAAATATTTTAATGGCTGGGTACATTTGTGTTTATTGGACTGAATTTTAATTGTTTGAGCGATTAACAGCTGTGTTATAACATATAGATACCAGCTGATCATACAAATAAATTAGTTTGCAACTTTCGCAATATATTTCAATACACTTCGTATTTTTCCGCTTTGGATTTTGAGCGGGCCAATTTTTTCACTTCGAAATCGTCATACGCATTAATTTTTCGGGAAAACGCTTTTTCAGACTATCTAGAAGAAAAATGTTCAAATATCTGGTTTTTTAGAAATATCTCAACGGAACGAGTGAAAAATGTAAGCAGATTTATTCGGGTAAGTAGGTACTCATTTTTAATAAAAACTTGCGTATCTTTTGTGTACGCCCAGCACGGTTCATGATTTTGAAAACGGATTAGTTTAAATTTAAAACTTGAAATCACAATAAGTACACAATGCTATTTAATGCCGGCACGTGTACACAGGGAAAGATAAAATATAAATTGCTGTTCATTTCTTCATATTATAATATGTAAACACAATATGAACACAATATTATAGAAATATTATTACTGCGGTATACCACGCGTTCTTAGATTTCGGGTGACGTACGTAAGGATGTAAGATGTTATCATACAGGGTCTAACTGGAAAATTGGAAAATTTGAAATTATACCCACAGGAGTAAAGAAAAAAAATTACCTTTACGCACCATCGATATCGCAGAGTCACCTTATTTCATCAAAATATAATTTTCTAATGTTCATAAAATGTTGTTACACTTCTCTAAAAAATGTTTTTAGTTCGCTGGAAAGAACAACTTCATTAATACATTATTCTATATTTTCAAGTCTTGAGAATTGATATTAAAATGTTTATTATCAACCCTTAATTACGAAAAATCAGGCAGATTTCGTGATTTTTATTGATTTTTTTCAAAATTTCAAATTCAAGCTTATTCATGAAAATGGAAAGTACAGATTTCTGAGATTTTTTTATTACGAGTAAGAAAAATGTGCAAGAAACATTATATTACAATTTTATATTATGAAAATCAGCCAACATTTGTTTATTGATATTTTACGAAAAAAAACTAAAAAAACTCTCAAATTTCAAATGACTATAAAGAGCATAAAACAAGTTATAAATAGTTTACATTTTACAATGCAAATAATAATATTTGGTGAAAATTTCAAGTCTCTACCGTCAATACATTTTGATCTACAATGAAAAATATAAAAATAAAATTGGCAATCCGTAAATGTAATTTCTTGTAATCTTTCTAGTGTACCAACTAGGCAATATTTTGAATTGGAAACCTATACTACTATTAGTAATAGGATAACTAGGGAAAATATTGATGATATAGACAAAAAAAAAAAAATCACATAGTAAAACTCATTTCACTCAGAATCTAAAAAGTACAAATTTGATTATGATAATGTTTATAATAATATGATGTATTAATATGCATATTTGGGTGAATAATATTAATTAAAAAAGATAATATTAACACCTTTTAAGCATAAGTTTGATTTCATAAGTACAAAATGATAATTGATGATTAATTAATCACTTTCATACTACAAAATGCAATACTGGCACACGGACACTAACAATTTAATTCAATATTGACTTCACTCTAGTTTTTTTTTCTTTTTAATTTAATTTTAAATAGTGGAAAAATAAAAAATAAACCTTTTTTATGCTGAAAGATGAATATTTATCGAACAAACTGTACTATAATATTAATGTTATATTTTACTTGGTAAAATCAACGACATGGAAACTTTTTGTTTATTATCAAACTGATTTTTCACGTTCAAATATTTTAAGATTGTGATTTTTATTTAAAAGTTACATTTTCTCTTACGGTAAACACAACGAAATAAAGATTGCCGAAAAATCTCAGGTGTTTAACGGAGGAACCATATATGATGCGTATCACGATTACGCATTATTTTAATCATTCGTGTACGTATTGTACGACATAATATTATAAATGTATTTTCTCGTGTATATTAATACTGTACCCTAATAAGACTGTAAAATTAATTTCAATTCTAGTGACGTTTTTGCGTATGTCGCGGAAAACGCGCTTTCGTTTTGATGAATAATTTATTATATCGTTATTGGCGCCAAAAAATAAAGAGTAGATTATACTTTCAGAAAAATTAATTTAACGAACGAAAAAATATTCATAATATATGTATAAATATAGCTAGTTTTTTAGCATTTTTTTTTTGTTTTCTTTTAAACATGAAATAATAGTACGCGCATGCACTCAATGAAATTAGTTCTTATGATATGGTTAAATTTACACCGTTTAGAGACTACAATATGTGTTTTCGTTAACAATATACTTATGTAGCGTATTTCCGTATAATTATCAGACAATTAATTCTACCAAAATATTGTGACCGGGAATATAAAAATTGTTGTTCCACGAACGAAAAATAAAAACGAAATGTATTTGTTTGAGCGTTAAATGTAAAAAAAAAACGTTGAATACATTATATCCATAGCACCAACACGTCATGATACATAACTTTCATGTTTCGTAATAACAGAAAATAATTCGATAGATATATCAATAAATTATTGAATAAAAAAGTTAAAATAACAGTACGATCATATAGCACTCGATAAATTTCTGTTTATTCAAATATAACGCAATAGGTCACAAGGGATGGAACACTGCGTGTTTTGACTCTGCGTGTAAATAATCTATACTTATTTTCTACTGTTGTTTAATGATGAATAAGGGAGTTTTTTTTTTAAATTTTAATCGGACAAATCGTCGTGTTCTATTGTATTCTAAGCATGTTTCTATAATTAGACGACGATTTCTGTTTTCGTTCGAATTATTAACCAGAAGTGCGCCCCCCAAACAAGGTTACGTGATTTTGTAAGCGTCGCTATTACACACGCCAAAATGATTTATTCAAGTTTTCTGCTGTTTTTTTTACAATAGGTAATATCAACTCTCATCACGCGTGTTGAACAATAATACCCAATACAATATTTACACGTATAATATTATCGTACAAATACGTTGAAATTGCCGCGTGCATGTGTGTGTGTGCGTGTGTGTGTGTGTGTGTGTGTGTGTGTGAGTGTGTAAAATCCCGAGGAAAAGAATGGCTTAAAAAGTTTGCGTGCAGTGGCGCAACTAGGATTTTCACAAATGTGGTGTCCGCCAGTGGAGTAAGTATACAGTGTTCCCCTCAATTTTGTATTTAAAAGTTAATGATTATAACATTTAAAATGTCTAGTGCTAAATATTTAACACTCTATCTCATTCAAAGTTCACCCGTTTTCAAACCCACCCGTCGTAACTAATTTCCGGACACCCGGTGGTGGTGGTGTTGCTTACAATGAACTTAAAACGCATAATATCATGTACTATCATTAGCTAGAAATAATGGCGTACGGTCTAAAAAAAACCAAACACGTTTTGATGGCATTATAACGTTATAAATTTAAAAATGAATAGCTCGTTTCTTCCAACGGTCATTGAATGAGCTTTCCATGTGTACATGTATGGCTCAACGGGGATGTCCAGACGACACGGAAAACACACTCCCCTTGAAAACATTTTTCATTTCGTAAAATACCGTATTGATTTTATAGCCCCGTCATTATGAGAAAATTGCTATTCGATGGCAAGACAAATCATTAAAGCGAAAAATATATATTATGTGTGTAGCACTATCGATCTGCGCTCCGCGGGGATTTTTAAAACATTTGTTTAACATTTCCACAGTATCCGTCATACAATCGATTTTCTAATAAACTTTTTACCCGTATGCGCTACACTGGTCGGTGGCCGGCAGATCGTGTACACGCGTATGCGTATTCTTATACCGTACGAACGTTTTTATTAAAATTTATCCGAGCACAGTGCGTTCACATTTTTCGACTGTCTGCATAACTGATTGCAAATTGCAGTGGAAACCCCGAATCGATCGTCTTCAACTTATTTGCAGTGAGCATTGATATTTCGCCGCAACACAACAATGCCCCGCGGTCGACTCGATTTGATTTTCGTACGTTCAAATTCAAAATGGATTGTTTTTAATGCATACTCTTTTCATAATACACGCCGTCAAAATATAAAATTTATACACGACAACGATTCACGTGGCTGACCTATTTGACATGACATTTCTTTTAACTACTTTTGTGGTATATAAGTGTACGTAACCTACATGACGTTTTTGACCTATACGAAACGTCGCAGACCAAATATACGGTTTTTATTCTCTCTCTCTTTTTGATAACTGCATATCCATGACAGTTTGTACGGAATATTATTATACTGAATGATGAACGATCGTGTTGACGTTAAGTTATTCCATATTTTCCCGAAACGTTACTGTGTTTTTAATCCGAACGCGCTTACCTTAATTTGTTCTCTCGTTTTCATATTTGTACGCGACATTCTCATAATATCGTACACTCGGCGGAGGCTTGGACACGCGAAATTTCATATCGCACGTTATTATTAATCACCGCGCAATGTATGGTTGCACCAGTTGAATGTCTCCCTCGGCCGAGATCCGTTTCACATATTTTAACTCCGTAATAACGGTGCGCATCACATGATATTATTATTCAACCACGCTAAAATATACGTATACGTTTCCGCGGTCCGACCCGCTCGACTGTTGGCGATTTTTTTCCCCCCAGACATTTAGCACGTAATTAGTACGAATTTATACGATCGTGCATGGAATTTGTGCGACACGGGGTTTTCCGCAAAATCGAATTTTCCGCGAGACGGGGTTGTACAAACGTTTACCCTGCCATCGTTAAAAGTATGGTCGTACAAATAAATGCACATTAATGACTCACGAAATGCGTGCGAAAAAAAGATTATTTGAAAAGTCGAAGGGGGCGATGGGAATGGGGAAACGTAGGTACGTCTAAAATATTATAAACATATTTATTACGTAGCAGATAATTATATAACGTGTGTGTAGTGCGAACTATTTTTGATCCATAACAGTAACGGCGTTAACGAAAGCGTATATTATAATGTGCTTTGTGCACTGCAGGTACGTAATGCATTTCGTAATATCTGTTTGAGCCACCACCTCGGTAAACAAGAATATATATGATATTTACGATATTAATAATTCACCGTGGAACACGTCGATGACTTGAAATTCAATGGGTCGTAAAATAATCCACCAAAAATTTCACCTATCGAATTATTTTCTTTTCCTTTGTCGTTCGACTTGTAAAAATTGAATCTTAAAAAAAAAAAAAAACACGATTTCGTCGCGCCAAATATAACATCGATAAGTGTAATATATATATTATTATTTTTATTGTATAAAACTAACGGTGGATGGAGTGAGTATATGCGCGTGGAGTGAACGTTATGTCGGGCACGCGCGACTACTATTATCAATATGAACGTGTATATTATTTTATATTATTACGGAATGTATCGCCGTATATAGGCACGCAGCCGGTACACAGTGTTCAATAAATACGGTCTAGTTAACGGATTAGACGGTTCGTTGAAAATTATTCGTTAGGTACACGGAAATAATTACGTTAAAAATACGTTTTTTTTTCCAATCGAAAAACTTGTTTTTACCGCGAGAAATGTATGTAAAAGATATTCTGTAACAATATGTACAATTACAGCCTAAAACACTATTACGCATATTCAGTATTATAATAATAACAATATTGTACAGTGATAAACAATAATTTATTATGTAGTATGTTATGGTATAGCGGGTGCCAGGGATACATTGTGATATTTTTTTTACCTAATATTATTACGAATGTGTATAGTAACTATAGCGTATAAATCGCAATAGTTTAAACGTTGCTGCAGAATAATAATATATAATTAAGATTCGTTAAGAAGACATTATTTTTCGTTAAATACGACGGTTTTTCAGTGACATTGCTACGGATCCATAAAAAAAAAACTCGTCTTGTAGAGAGTTTCGTTGAATATACCAAGTTCGTTCATCAGAGATTCGACTGTATGCTTTTATCTGCATGTATAAAAGAAGAAGTCCTGATCAGACTGACTGATTCATAATCAACGCACTGTCACTGTTACAAACTGTGATACTTGGCAGATAGACATTTTCAGGATATGTTCGTACTATGGTCTTTTAGGCGAGCAATAAGAAAGGATTTTGATAAATTTTGATTTTAAAGTGTTTGAAATGGACAAAAAACAAAAAAAATATCAATGACTTTGGAAAAAATAATATAAAATGTATGTTGATTCGTGGGTTACCTTGGTGACACGAATAAGAAAAACAGAAGGCAGTGGAAATTTCTGAAAACAACCACCACATGTAATATAACAGAATTAAATTAAATGTTACGTTTCGACAGTAACAATGAATTAATTGATATTTTGGACGGAAGTCAAGTCGCGAAAATTGTATATTTTCATATATTTTATGAGAATTTGAACGAGAACGACAATTCAAGAATACGAGGCAATACGAGGCACTCGATCGGACATTAATAGATTTGCGGAATAATCATGAGCACGTTGGAAGTATTCAGCTGGCTGGTGATTTTCGCCAAACGCTGCCAGTAATTCCATGATCTACAGCTGCTTTTAAAAATAACGCTCGCTGGAAGTCTGAAAGTCTCCAGCTATCAACGTATATCGGAGTCACGTTACAAAATGACGAATTGGTACAGAAGTATTTTCCAAGCAAGTAATAGACATTGGCTGCGGGAAAATTCCGGTTGACGCTTCCAGTGGTCTCATTCCGATTCCACATAATTGTTGTAAATTCACATCGTCGAAAGAAGATCAATTTATTACGAAAGTGTTTGTAGAAAATTACAAAAACCACGAAATTATCATTACTATTACCGTAGTGAGAACATACCGTTTTATTTTGATTTATTTCGATTGTGAAATAAGATTTAGTGTAGCGTTAAAAACACCATTTACCGAAATTTAAATAATTTAAACTACTTAACGTCACAACATTTTAAACTGACACTGCAGCGACGGGTAATAAGAAAATATACATATTCTATAATCGATTGCCGCATGTATGGAAGATCGAACGGCTCTACCGCGGATTATTGTATTCGTAATCGTCCCGTTCGTAGATGTTCATAATCGTTGGTCACGGCCAAGACTGTTCCGTGCGAGCTACGGGTAATTGTGCTCGTACATTATATATTATGCAGGAATAAATGTCCGATGCACTCACTAATCAACGCCCAAATCAAACCTACAGACTTTTAAAAATGTCCGCGGTGTTCATCTGTAATGGTGTGTTGGTGAGATAAGAAAGTGTTTCACCCCGATCTTACCCTAAATGGGGGTTACAATGAGTAAACATGTTTTTACGTTTCATCGATATCTTCGTAAGATTTTTAATTCCTATGGAAACACCTAAATATCAACATCTGGATCTTACCCCCACCCCCTTCTTTTGGTGGTACAAAGACGTAACACGATCGAATTTTTCGCGTAAACAAGTGATATTAGTGGAATAGTAATAATAATTGCAATAAGCGGATCCCGGTACTAGCAGAAACACGACTGTGTGCGCAAACCGTGCGCTAAAAACCGTTAGCATAATATTATCGTGCATTAAAAATCAATGAACATCCGGAGGGCGTATTTAACCCGCGATGCTACATTATAGTCGGTGGAAAAAATCGTACGGGCAAGTGAACGGTTCGCCGGGTCGGCTAGTGTAACGTAACATATCTCGTTTTATGTATGTTCCATGGTATAAATGGATAATATTGCAATAATTATTTTCGGTCGTAGCGCGTTTACCTATCATTCGCGGAGCCACGGCCATCGTCACGTCGGCACCGGTTTAGTGTCGGCGCGTGCGCGTGCACGTTTGTCATTCACGACGGGCAGCGGTGGGCACACGTATAGTAATCTGTGCGGAAAAAAGCCACGTACCGTCGGCGGAATACGAAAACGATTCGGCGCCGAGAAATGCGACTCGAAGTTAAAAGAAATACAGTAATAGCGGGAGCAGGAGCAGGATCAGGATCAGCGGCAGTAGTCAGTAGTGAAGTAGTGTATACGTGTATAGTGGCAGTTGACAGCGTGCGTATGTATGTATACAGTAGTCGGGCGGAGGGATGAGCCGAAGGATAAGGAGAAAACACTGTGTACCGCGAAGATTTTTAATTAACCGTCGTCGATCTGATACGGAGACGACGACGACGACGCGACGGCGACGACCAGGTACACGGTTGTACGACTGCGACGACGTTAAGAAACCGAACCACGTACGGCGGAGACCGAAACATTATGGAACGCACGTACCTCTATTTCCTCGTGCCGGCACTATTTGTCAAGTGTTTTCCGTTTATTATTATTATTATTAGTAGTACTACCCGCTACTGTTATTTTTATTATTATTATTGTTTTTCGAACGGCGGCGGCGAACGCGACAACGCGGCAACTGCGACGACGCGTGTTGTAATAGATTAAGTTATGGGAACGGAGACGATAAATGAACCGACGTCGTCGAGTAAAAAAATAATATAATGATAACAACAATCGTCGATTCCGATGAAAAATTGAGACGGCGCGTGCGTGTGGTACGTGCGCGACGCAATTACACACACACACACACACACACTGTTGTACTTACGCGCGCATGCGCAGGAGCACCGAGCTGGACGAATGTACCGGATACTATAGGTACTCCACGGTTCAACACCCGGAATATGTATTGTTCGTCTGTAAACTGCACTGGCCGTCCGACTGGATGCACCAGGAGGAGCGTTAGACGAGTTGGTACGAACCGTGCGCTTTTTCGATGCTCGCGAACTGCGCCGATCGCGAAACCGACGAAACCGATGGTGCGGGGGTTCCGGGGCCGATACGATTACAGGTCTTCTCAAAAATCTGATCAATTTGAAGCTGATGCGTTCGCACCGTCAATGCGCGGTCTAGCGCGTTTATTATTTTCAAATTTTCCGTCGTTTCTCCAGGCCGTAGCTTGAACATTATAAAGAGGATCGTTTTCCGTGCCGTATGAGATCGATTAAAACACGGTATTGTACTCGGCGTATGCGCCCGTGTTGCAGCCGGTGATCTCGAACAGTTTTAGACATATCGTTTTAAATAATGATCGTGATTTGGCATGCGTATACGTGTATATCGACGAAAGAAGAAATTCCAAATATTTTTGAACGAAAAACCTTATGTACCCATAAAATAATTATAGGGAGAGGCCCTTTTAAAATCGTTTCCTATTTACTCCACCGATTCGGGTCTTCGCGTTTCCAAGACGGTATTATAATCGTGCGCAGTTCGAATTACCATGGAGGTTTGAGGTTTCGAGTTGCTCACGTAGAACCGTGTAAGGATTCATCGACGAATATTTACGTAATTTTACTAACTATATAGTAACTACGTATACAATTGTCCGAACATACGTCGGGAAATGTTCTGATCTTTTTAACGAAATCGACTATAACCGCAGCAGCCGATGGTGTACGTGAATGTTGGAGTATTCAAATAGTCTACCTTCAACTTTGACCGTGGAAACAATGTTTTATCGGCGATCGTTCGATAATATTCACGTTATGTTGGGTGAGCGCTCGTCCAAGTATCGCTGTAGTACGTATTGTAACATACATTGTAATAAAATAAAATAAATAAACATCTAACGGTTCTCACGGTCAACTGCAGTAAGAATATTACTTTTATAATCATTATATTATGATATAACAGGAAATGTTACGCTTCATCGTGTGTTTATACACCGCGTTTTATAATATTTGTGAAATCGAATACAAGCCGGGAACAACTGGGTATTTAGTGCACGTGACTTGAAACACCGGAAAGTTGTTTGTATAAAATAAATATTATATGTACAATACGATAATTTATGTAAACGTCACAGGCCGTGTGGTCACATATAGATATTTCGCTCGCAGCTCGGGTGCGACGGGGTAAGTTTTCGCTGCACCTGACCGAACCGACATCGCACTTTTAAGGGTCGTTTGCGTTTGGTCGATTAGAGTTAGGCCACTGTCCATCATGCGAAGCCTATGCATGTATGTGTATAGTAGATGTGTTGTCGTTAATAGGATACATAATTAAATTACTATAGTTGCCGTGTATATAAAACAATACGTTTCATCTTTCCAAGTCGTAATCATACGCATAGCTAGGGGGTGGTACAAAGGGGTGCGTATCAAATCATTAACAGTTGATTGCGTACTTCCCATGCGCTTTACTGTCGTGAACATTAAAGGTCGTATACTATAGTGTGTGCAACGTTACACAGATCTCCGCGAGCCGTCTAATGTTTCTAATGCGGTTGGTGAAAAACCGTTCGACGCGTTTATGACTTGAAGACGGTTAGGTTAGGTGCAAAGTCGGTGAAAAAATATGAATTATAACACGATACCGAGGTGCGGAAAAATGCGATGACACGCGCGACGTACACGACGTTGGTATACACACACAACGTTACATTCTATACAAACTGAGTGAATATAATGTTATAACCTGTATGTGGACATATTCCATTCTACTTATATATATTTATTTATCATTATCCTTTTGTCCGTTGTATATTTTATTATTATTATTATTATTATGTGCGCGTGTTGTTCCGCGTTCGTTCTGTATTCGAACTGTATTTCTCTCGTTGCGTCGTCGTCCATTCATTCGCACCGCGCTATTCATTCATTATTTATATATACGTCGTCACCCCGGGAGAGCTGTTATTGGAAAAGACTGGCGAGAAAAAGGAAAAAAAAGTAGCACAATAGCTCTGTAATCTTGATATTATACGAGTGCATGTGCGCGCGAGTGTTTACGCACTTCCGGAAAATGCTCTCGATGTTCGAGAAAACGTCGATTTATGTAAGCACGGGTACTGCACGCGTGTTGTAATACGCAGCACAAGTGTTTAAAAATATGGCTTTGAATTAAAAACGAGCCAAAAAACCTTAAAAAAGAAGACAAAATGCACTCAAAATACCCGAAAAATGCAACAAAAAAAACAATTATAAAGTTGAATTCGTCGGTACAAGACTCGTGTTTTGGGTTAAGAAAGCTACGTTTCGTACTCGGCTGAAAAACATGCACTTGTTCACGGCCCTGTTCAGAAATAACTATACTTCGGCGTGCAATATGCGGTCACGACGAATTCGCCCATCAACTGCAAACGTTGCGACCGGGTAATTTTGTGGCAATTTTTACGTCCGCGACATTCGATGCGTATACTCGCATGTTATACGAATACCGCCGGCCGCGTCAGGTGTTGTTGTTTAAAACACAATAAATCATAATTCCCCGCGTAATACGTAGGTAGCGTTTCTCTCTGTATCTATATCTCTGTAAAATAGTCTCCAACTCTATCGAATATTCTACGACGTGCGACATTACACGGTCGAACGAAATCGAATGCAGGTTTGCTATTTACATGTATAATAATGCTACGAAGCAAAAGCAAATGAGCAGATAAAAAGTATAAAATCGAATATTGTATTTCAAAACGTACGCGTAGTGCGCGATTGAACAGACCGTGAGAATAACGGATAGGTTTTTTTTTTTTTAATTCTTGCAATTCTTACGGATTTATGTTTGTCTTTACGTATACGATTGGATAGTAAGCCAGACCGCTAAGAGTGTAAGAATTACCTATGCGTGTGAAATCGAAAAAAAAAGAAAAAATTACCGTCCACAAATCAAGAACTTACCCCTAATAACCAGCTGTAGTCTGCACCGTTCGGTATTGGTCGTACGCTATATTTATATTGAAACGTGTAAAAGTATATTTTAGAATAATTATGCGAATAAAAAATCCAACCTATGTGGCTTGTAAACATTAAGCAGTACCGTTGTCAAGTAATTGTGTTTATTGATCTTATAAACTAAATAACACTCACAATGAGCTTACGATTATTCATTTCTGATTATGTTTTCGTTTTCACGATATATTATTCAGAAGGTGATGCAATCCATCAGATTGCAATTTCTGTCGGTCACAAAATGTTTTTCTGCGGCCGCGGATTAACACCGTTTGTCGAGAACGGTTTTCAAACTTGAAGACTTGGAAAATAACGTCAATAATCTGTAGGCAGTTGTTAATGACGTGCTTCTTTCTTGAAACGTGTAAACGTATTTAAAAATTATGTAAATAATAAATTCCAACCTATATTTGGCTTATAAACAGAAATATCGTTGTCGAGTAGTTATTTGTATTGATCTTACAACACTCGCAATGGGTCTACGATTCTTCACTTGTGATTCTGTTTTCGTTTTCACGATACATTATACAGAAGGTTATCAAATCGCAATTTATGTTGATCAAAAAATGTTTTTTTGCCGACACGACGTCAATGGCTATCGGTACATGCCGTTCGTTCGATAGAAAGCGGTTTTCAAACTTGAATAATTAAAAATAACGTCAATGATATCTGCAGCTCGTAATTATGTACTTCTTACTTCCTGGAAAAGGGGGAAAAAGGAAGCGGGACGATGAAGACAGATGGATGCGTCAACATCGTCCCAAGAGAATGTGCACGGTCGACATTCGAATCGGCCGTCCGCACAGTAAGTAAATATGTATTCAGTTGCAGTAAAATCGTAACGTTTACTTCGGACAAATAATAATTTTCAAACTGTGCATCGTGTTTTGACTAACTAATGCGTGTTATTGTTTAACAGGAACGTGAAAATGCGTAAGCTATGTCCGTTTCAGACGGCTCCGGGTCCGTGTCCGTACACTTGCCCAACCAATTGTCCGTGTCCATTCGAATTCCCCGTGGAACCGGCCGCCGACGAGTGTTTTGAAATGAAGCTAGGTGATCCCTACCTGCAGACTAGACACTTCAATGCAGTGAATAATACGTCGTTCGTTTGGGACCTCGAACCACGGACACGAAGGCGACACTCATCTCGCGATGACAGGAAGAGGAGGTGAAAGTCAAAATAAAAGAATCGAAAGAAGAGGTGGAAGAAGAAGAGTTCGATATAGACTAGAATTTGGAGTAAAAATATTGATGGCAGTTACTTTTCAATCGAATAGCGACGGCAGGGCTGCAACTCATCGTAATGTCATAATTGTTTTTAAACATTTTTTTTTCAACTATAATATTTCAATCAATTTAATTTTTTTTCATGAATTTGTCCTTTTGATATTGTATTTTTGAGATTCCACGGAATCTGCAATTCCATTATTGATTTAAAATAAGATATAAAAATTATGATACCATATTTCGACCAGTTTCATACAGATAACTCGTATGATTTCATATTTATACAAACTATACCCTCAAGATATTATAACTAAAGACATAAATAAAATAGCTTGCAAGTCCGAAGAATCCTATATTATTGATTCCCATTGATTTTTTAGGGAAAATAAGTCAAGTATAAGCCAAAAGTCATAAAGGTACACGATTCTATATTATAATTCCAATCACTAATCTATACATATTTTTAAAGAATTTTTTAAATACTTATTAAAATGTGCAATTGCAAACGTCGCAAACGTAGATTACCATTTCCAACCGGACAACCACCTCCTCGTCGGGCCATGGTCCAAGTGCATCAAGCCCTACCACATGTGCATTGGGTCACTTCGAACGTGACGTGACCAGTATTTGACGAATATTTCTCTACGAATAACGGGGGTGTATCAGATCATGTAATATCACCTACTCAGTGACCATGAATCGTCTAAACTCTAAATCGTTATGAACAATATGAGCGTTACAGCCGAAATATCAAAGAACTAATATCGGAAGAGAATGGCAAAACGATGTTAAAATACGTCCCTGTATCCTGGTAGACGACCAGCTATTTCTGGTAAAAATGCATCGCCAGAGCATGAGATGATTTTCAGTGACACGCCTAGGTGTTTTTATTCAAAAACACAGAAATAAGGCAATGAATAAGCACGCAAATGCACAAAGTTATTCGATTTGACAGGGATTTCGGAAGAACACATTATTTAGACGTGTACACCGAGGTCACTATAGCCAATGTTGAAAAAACGCACGTAAGTCGATGGAGGCAAATCTGTTGATAAACCAGAACTTGTCAACAGTGATAAAAGTTTTGAATAAGAAAGTAGCGGAGAAATTTTCAATAGAGCCAATCGCCGAAGAGTGAACGTTTTTGATGTGGACAAAATGCAAAACGAATCGTAATATAATCAAGTATTAAACCAGTAAAACAACAAGATAATACTATTCTAATTTCAAAAGAACCTATTTCACCCGTCGCTACACTCGGAAAATCAATAAAAAAAACTGCCGGTGCCACTAGCGTAAAGACAAAGAAACATGAAAGCACTCGTAAAACATCAAAGGACTATTGGAAGAAAATTTCAAAGTCGTGTTGAAGTGCGGCGAAAGACTAAGCGAATAAGACCGCAGAACGTTTAGACGACGACAACGCGTATAACAAAACGATGCAGAGTTTATTATTATAAACAAATAAAAAATAAATCTAATGAACATAAAAAAAAAAATTGTTCAACGGTGCTTATTGTCAGATCAAACTTATAGTGAGAAGAATGTCCGATAAAGAAATCAAAATGTAGACTTTACCTTAATTCCGGAAATGCCGTATTCCACCACTGTCTCGTTTTTATGTGTACCAAAACTAAATTCGTACAAACTTAACGTATGGGCATAAAAATGCATACAATGTGCATGCTAAATATTTAGCGGAGAAATATTTCATATAATACGATGGAGCGTGCTAGGAATATCGTACCAACGTGAAATGGATGGAATAAGATCATCGGCGTTATTCGACGTGGACTTGTTTAATTCACCTGTGTAACGTTTATTTCACCCATAGCAACAACGATTACAGTTGAAATTTGTAATTGATGATGGCCAAATAAAGTAGGATGAAATTTAAAAACTGTGACTTGTGAAAAAATAAAAATGTTTCTAAAATTATTAAATGTCTATTCAATTCTAACAATATGTAATCTACTCTACTAATTTACGATACGTATGTATCGCCTTGCTACGGTAAATAAAGAATAAAAACAAATAAAGAAAATCTTAAGGAAAATCTTGTAACCATGAAAGATAAACAAGTGATTAGTGCGTGACGAAATATACTACGCGGTGCAGGGCTCGAGTCTCGATGTAGGTAGAAGTTTATTTTATAATTTTCCATCTGGTTTTCTCAACTATTCGAAAAACCATCGAGAAATTCGAAAATGTATCCCCTTAGATAATGTTTTCCATCAGAAGCGTACCATCGTTGGTATACATCGGAGCAATCCTTCTCAGAATCAGCGAGTATAATATACATCACTGTCCGGTGAGATAGAGAATAGTTGGATGGGATATCGCTGACGGATTTTAGCGGTTTCTCGCGCGTTAGCCGTGTTGTTTGTTTATTTATTTATTTATTTAAACGAATCCGAGAGATGAAATGATGAATCGCGTCGTGTTCGAATAATGTTTGCCGAACAAACGTCCGTGTTACGTTTCTACGTACGATGTCGGGATATCTTGTAAACGTTAAAAATAAAATAATCGTCGGTGTCTGCGAAAACAATTGGTCTTGTCGTATTTCAAACTTTAAAACCTTTTCCTACCAGTCGACCGTAAATCATAATTATCCGCGGTGACTTGTGTAATGCATTTCAAAGCTGCTCGCGGAACGCCGCAGTAAATTATTCCGCGGCGCGTAACATCCATATTAATTTAACAGCCGTTAACTTTTTAGGTGCGCAACACGCGCACGATCTGAACGAACGCGTCGACGATGCGCACATGTAATCAGTGGCGTATTTACGGGGGGGGGGTCCAGGGGTACTGGACCCCCTCAGAACCTCTCCAAAAAAAAAAGTAAAATTTTTGCATATTTGCAGCACCCGATTTATGTAGGCACGCGCGGTCGCGCGGACATAGTTTTTTCCCGTAAACAAAATATTATATAAAATATAGTTTAATATTTTATATATGATAAAACGTAGGGAACTACTAAACAGCTATATGTATCTATTTTAATTTTGTAATAATATTCTTATAATAATGTTTTCACCATTTCATATTTAATTCACTATCTAATAATATTTTATTTTAATTGCCATTTGTTATCATATATTGTACAGTCCATCGGGACTATTGTATTTTATCTTAATTTGTTACCTTTGCATCCTATATTATTGAATAGTTGTTGAACTGTAATAGTTATCGGCTGAAAGTTCTAAAATAAAAAAAAAAATAGTTTAATATTAGTTACAAGTTTACAACAGCTAAAACAGATATATGTTCCTGCAGCATGGTTTCAAGTTATAAGCATTATAGTTAATATTAATTATGTAGAAACCGAGGACCCCCCCCCAGAAAAATTTGAAAATACGCCACTGCATGTAATACGTATTACGCGTACGTTTTTAAATACCTATAGTTACGATGTTATTAAAAAATGTCACGCGTGTAATGCAGTCACCATCTTCCGGTTTTATCGGCTACCGTTTAGTCGAATCAATACGTTGTGCGGGTTGCGGGGGGCCGACGAAAAACCCGAAAAATCCCCAGAGCTATACACCGATATAGAATCACGAACAACGACTATAGATCTCGACGATTAGATCTTGTAATAAGCACCACTGCGCCGCGCGCACGTGGAACGGGATCGTTTTATTTGTATTTACGAGACGCCGTTAACCGTATTCAGATATTCGGAAAAGATAACGCACCCGTGCGGCGCACCCACACGTCGCATCAGCCCGGCCGACTCAACCCTCGGCACGCGATTCCCACGAAACGCGATTCCGGGCCGAGACGAAGTCCCAACGGTGCGTTGCTGCTGCGTCTATCGTTTTTTCCTTCTTCTGAATAATTCACCGAATACCGTTGACACGCTAGCACGATTTTTTCCACGCTCGTGTCAGTTCGCGCGGTATTCCGAAACCAAACGGTCGAGCAAGACCGTACCCATACCATGGTGCACGTGTTACAATTATTATTATAGACGCGTTTCTTGATCGACTGCAATCGACGAACGTTTGAATATCATCCGCAGCGACCACCGCGACAACGCGTAATACTAATATTATCCGTTCAGTGCACAAGACAGAGGTTTGCGAAACAAAAATGCGTGTGTTCGACACGAACAATAATTAGCTATAGGTACGTTTCATACCATCTATTTGTAGTGTTTAAGTTAGACTAGAGTACAATTATTTTCTCGGACGGGATCGCCTACTCAGCTTCTGTTCCGCGCCACGTTCATCCCATAGTCTTAACTGCGGTATACTATGTATTTAAATTAATATACATACATATATTTATATATATGTACAGGGTGTCCCGCCGAGGATTTACACTATATCTCCTAAGATAATAAAGGTATTCAAATTCTGTTTTTTACGAAATACTCACAGGAACAAGGTCTACAAATATTTAAAATTTTAAATGAATTGAATTTTTGGGTGAAAAAGTTAAAAAAATTTTTTTTGTTTTATTATTTTCAAAAAAATTGAAGATAACTATTTTATAGAGTTAATTTTACAAAAAATGTTTCAACATTTTATCTTCATTAAATTCATGATTTTTAATAATTGTTGTAGTTTGTAAATTGTCTAGTACTTAATACCATAGTAATAAAATATGATTTATTAACTTTTTACCAAAAAATTTAACTCAATTAAAATATGAAACATCTGTAGTCCTAATCCCTAGACAAGGCTAGGTTTAAAAAATTTTTAATTATTTTCTTACTACCATTAAAATTCTGGAAACTTAAACAAAAATATTGAATTATATTAAAAATCATGACGCTAATGAAAACAAAATGTTGAAACTTCAAACGTTTTTAGAAAAATAAATTCTGAAAATAGCTATTTTCGAGTTTTTCGAAAACAATAAAATAGTAAATTATTTGTTTTTACTTTTATACCAAAGAATTTAATTCGTTTAAAATTTCAAACATGTGTAGTCCTTATGCCTGCGACTCTTATATAAAACACATAATTTGTATATCTTCATCATTATATATCAGGAGATATCGCAATGGGTAAATCCTCGGCGGTACACCCTGTACACACGAGTCTTCTTCAGCTCACCTTCAGTTCATCGCCGTAGGTATACACCGTGTGTATAGTATGTGTATACTTGTATAAATTATTCCGTTAAAACAATACCCTAATTACTAAGATATGATCAACAATAGCTTAATTATGTACTTAGATTACGAGTTATGAACTCTAAATATTTACATAATTAACCACTGCTTTGATGGTAAAATAGAACCGCGAACAGTTGAACGTAGTGTATTCACATCAGAATAATAATTGTTGTATAACTGTATGTATAATAAATATTACGTGCCTATACAACGCGTAATCGTTGGAGGCAATTTTCACGTTTTCGTTCGTCTTAACGGGATTTTATAAAAATATTAAAAATATAACAACGCTTCGGCCTGATACAGAACAGGGTGTACACGTTAATTTCAAAATCAAAGTTCACCACTAAACGTACCGCGGCGTAGGGAATGGGGCAGTGTTGAAACATCTGCAGAACGAATGATTAATAACCGTATAACAATGGTATATTGCGATCGTGAATCATACGAGAGCGTGTACGTGGAAGTTATTAGGTATAATCGTATGAATCGAACGTCGGGAAAACTTACAACATTAATGTATTATAATTGCTCGCGAGAAAACAAAACATTGGACGTGACGTCCCGGCCGATATACCCATGTATTCGTTGTGCAATAGATTTTTTAACCCCCTGTAACGTGGTCGGGGATGACCCGTTAAATATAAGATATTCAGGGAAAAAGTTAGGTTCTTTTGAATATAATTAACCGTAGCTCGGGAGCATACATGGTATATAGGATCTTAATATTACAAATAAATGCGTATTGGTAAAGATAATTATTAATCCATAATGGTTTATTAAGACTTACTGACATACTTAACAATCATATGGCTGTTTCGTAGTTACACGGAGTTCAAGTTAGCGTGATCGCGGAGAACTGGCGTTCTCTTACATACCGATTGTCGACCATAGGCCTTACAATATAAACTGTGAGTGGGGGGGGAGGAACTTAATGTATAGTCAGCTTATATTATGTTTTTATAATAGTAATACTAGAAGTAATATATATATATATAGTAGTAACGATTGTTACACCCCTCTTCCGGCGGACAAATCGCTTGAATTTGGACTGTTTCTTTTTGAACACTCAAGTTACCGTGCAACCGAATAACGCGAATCGTACACTTTCCGTGCGCAATATCAAATTTGAATAACTCCGATAGGGATGGTCCGAATTTTTACTTGGTTACACCGACGATTCCGGAAAAATTAACCGAATAATATTTCGCGTACAAAAAATATAATGTTCCCGTTTGAAAAATGAACATTGTAAAGCCGCAGGACACCGTCGGCTGGCCGTAAAAAGTAAAGGTAACAGAAGACGTTGGTAATAATACGGTGGCTTGAACATCGAGGGGAAAAAAAAAATGCGAAATTAAGCATTTTTACGGCCGAAAAATGGGGTGAGCGTGGATAACAAATCACTCCGTACACGGAATACATTATACGAGGAGAACACGGCGCGACGTGTACGGGTATGAAATGATTTTCCGACAGCACTGTACTTTTATGTTTCATACTTGACGTGCTTTTATTACGTACAAATTGTTTGTGCACACGTACACTCGTGACTTCTCCGAACGGGAAAAATCTATTTGTTTCCGCGCTGCTTTGCTATATACGTGCTGTGCTATAAACGGACGGCAGGTATATACGAGTATAGTGCGTGTTGTTTTCCGATAAACGTGCGGACGAGCGCCATAGGTATACGATACGCGGAACGTCGTGCACTACTATGCGTTTGCGTAAAACTATCGAAGCGAGACCAGGGGTGCCGTTTAGGGGTTGTGGCATTGGCACCCTATTTCCCGTGTCTTACAGACTTGCTGTTAAGCCCACGACGGGCCCGCGTACACGTATAACGGTTAATGAGCCCTGTGCAATTCGGCTTTTTCCGCGTGTACGGTAACAGTACCACGTAAGCTCATTGCAGTACGATCATTTCAATTAGTTAAACCAGTGGTTCTCAATCTTTTTAGGACGGCGACCCAAAAAATCTTCCAAAAATCTATCGCGACCCCCATAGTTTTACATTTACAGAATCTCAAAAAACAAATTTAACAATTTTTTAAAAATACCCGTCGTAATAATTCTTATACTACTTTATACTTCTATTGTTGTTCTATAGTCTAGACTTTTAGAGTCTTTACAATTTAAAAAACATAAATTTCATACAATCTATATAATTAAAAAACTTCTTGCGACCCCCCAACAATTGACTCATGACCCACCAGGGGGTCGCGACCCACAGTTTGAGAAACGCTGAGTTAAACTATCGAACCCGTACACACCATGAGCCACTGAACGAAGTGCATTCTTTACGACGAATAAGAAATTTGCCCCTTTTGATTTCTGCACCCTTATTACAAGATTGAAACGGTGCCACTGAGTGAGAAGGGCGTTTGTGCTGCACTAGGTCTCGCCGCGCGGACACGCACTTCGGGTCGTTGAAACCGACGAGTATAATAGGTGTTCTGTAGATGACGATAATCGTTTTTACTGGCAGGTTTAACCGGATCGATCACGAACGGAACAACGTCGCGAATATCGTTTGAATTATTGTGCCCAAGCGCATCGTCACGAGGACAACAGCCGAATCTAGGTCTTGGAGAGCCGGGGTGCGTAGCCATACCAAGTGTTGTGTACAACTTACGTATGAAAAAACTTACGACAAAGTGCGAAGTCATACGAAAACAACCGATATAATTCGGAGACCAAAAAAAATTACCGAGAAATTATTTGAACATAATAATTATTTCGTGCTTCAATTCGGCTTGTATAAGGTGACTTTTTAACGATGCTCACCTTCTTCTTGTGGCCGTAACATTTCTTAAATTAAGATTTTTATTTTTTTATTGTTCAATAGTTACCATAAAAGATATGACATCCTTATAATTATTTTTATGCCCTCTTAACGGCGCAAATTTTTTTTTCAACTAAAAACGCTCTTTTTCACTGGGGTACTTCATTAAGGTCATTATTTTGTGAATTTTGATGGACCGAAATTAAAATTTCAACGATTAGTTTTTGAATTATTCTAATTTAATTAATTGGATAAATAGACTTTTATTATACCTAATATTATGATATAATTTGTGATTACATGTGATCGCTAATTGCTACTTGTATCAAGATAACGGGAATTTAACACTTTTCATACGCAATTTGAAATTTTAATAACTTCTTAAGTAGGCATTAATCCAAATTTTAATCACGCTACAACAAAAATTCCAGAAAAAATCATTTGAATAATATTTTGCATTAAAAATATGGTGCTCTCATTTGAAAAAATAAAGTTGGTATAGTCACAGGACAAAAAAAAGTCAGATTTTACGGTAACTTGAACATAAAAAAAAACTGAAATTAATACATTTTTACAGCCAAAAATGGAGTTAGTTGGTTTTTAAAAATCACCCTGTTAGGTAATACAACTTATAAGGCCAACAATTAGGTAAACATCTAATAACAATAACCATGTGCAATATTTGTAATCAAAAATAAATTCTTTTTTACGTGAAATTTTTTATTATTATATACGCCGTGCTGTGTTTCCCTATTGTTTTGCACATTAATTTTTGTACCCTAAATAATCGATAATATTACGTCTTATGCGTGGATGAAATATTATTATTATTATTATTGTAATTAAAACCCTTGGCCCATAAAATCGTCAACAACCCTCTGCAGACTCTGGCGCACTTGCCGTGAACCCTGCAGCGAACCCTGCAGCGGTGTCTGTTAGCGCAAAATCGCGCAGAGAGTCCTCGTCCGCGCACATACTTTATTGAAATAAGTCACCCGCGGATACACACGCGAATTAGGCGCGAGCCACCGGAGCGGGTGCAATTAGGTTTGAAATCAATGATAGCTCGTCATCGCCATTCGATAGACGATTTCGGCCAGCGCTTAATTTATGATTATATATCATGTGTAACTAGACGTATATGGTTAGGTTACTGCAAATATCAAGACCGTGAAAAGACCCAAAGACTTACGATATAAGATGCTGCCCTCAAATTAAATCTTCGATTGCAAAAAAAAATATAAAATGTATAATAAAATATTAGAAACGGACGAAACTCTTAGGTCGGGCACGAGACTCTGCACGGTCGGGTGGGATATAGGGATGGGTCTTTTAAACTTGATACCAATGTACCAATACTCTCGAAAAAACGAATTTAAGTGAAAGATTGGATCAGTTTGTATGTGTAAAGAGAGAAACAAATTTTTTAACAGAGTACAGGTTGAACTATTAATGTTCTAATTTTTGCAGAAAAAAAAACGTTTCGAAAATTATGAGATTTCTATATTATGCTAATACAATAAGTACTCTCTATATGTATAATATCGATACATCGATAGTACAGGTACGTTTCGAGTCACAACGATTTATATCCATCGAATAACAATCAAATAAAGAAAATCTAGTGGAAAATCTTGTATCCATGAAAAATAAACAAGTGCACGGATAGTGCGTGACCAAAATACTAAACGGTGCAGTATTCTCGTTTTTGGTTGAAGTTTTTTGCAATATTTTCTTTGTTTTTCTCGATGATTCGGAAAACTGTCGAGAAATTCAAAAAATGAATTTCCTCATAGCACCGAATTGACTTAATTTTCTTTCAGAAGAGTACCAGGCTTGTACACATCGGGGCAATCCTTCTGATCGAAGTCGTGAGGTGTCTTGTGTAGTACGCAGACACAAAAATAAAAATAAGCACACATCATGATAAAACCATCGCGTTTCATTCAGAATCTATAATAAACTTAAAAAACGATCGCGAATTGTTTTTATTGAACATTTCTACGTTATATTTATTATTTAGTAGTCAAAGAAATGCTGGAGACAAAATAATTGGTATCCATAGCAATCGTGTAAAAATTGCCACTAACACGATAACAAGCGATAAATAGCTATGTGTACTTTACAGCAGCTGCTTTGATGGGTCACTTTGGGTTCCACTAAAATAATAATTGTTTGTATAGGGTCGTTGGGTATCCAGGGTATCTTAATTAGTGATCAAGAGTGTTCGCCACGAAGTATTGTTCGACGGGATAACCGAGATCTTTGTGTTGGAACGTTAGATGTCAAGAATTCAAGACACAAACCGTTTGATAAAAAAAGGTACAAATCGTCGTACGTATTGTTCGAAGGTCTTCAACACTCACGGAACTTTTCCTACGTGTTCGATGAAACTACTTTGGATTTTCCATTCAAAGAGTATTATTGCTGAATAAGACTCCGAGCGTATCTTCATTTTTCGGCGAGGGAAAATACTTTATTGTAATACTAGGTTGTCTTCCCCTTGGCCCTGAATCTAAAAACGAACTCGTAGGTGTCGTTGTACAAGGTGGCTCAGCGTGTTTTCCCGATGGAAATACCTCGGTAAATACTATTATTTTTTTCCAATTTTTTTGTTCCCGTGTAATTTTAATGGTAGGGGTTGATTACAAATCTTATGAATAACGACAAAAAACGATATTTTAAACCTACCAATTAGTAAAAAGTCACTGTTGACAGTCTTACGCATCGCCTAAGAATGCACTAAAACGATAAGTCGGTCGGCACATGTATTTAGAAACATTTGTCTTGCGACCGATTGAAAAACGGGTCGAAACGCGAACGGTCGTTCAGAGGCAAATCGAATGAAAACCGACGTGATAAAGCGGTATAAATAACGTGAACGGCGACGACGGCGAACCTACCCCCCGGGGTGCGTGACGACCACGTGTGTCCCCTTCCGGCGGCCGTTTGCAAAGTCGTCCGAAGAGCGCCCGAACGGTACGCAACACCGATAACGTCCGGCTCGACGTTTTGCCTACACTCGCACCGATCGCCGCACAATCTTCTTCCGGTGTTTTTTTCACGATGAGATAATAACTGCTGCTGTAACAACGATACGCGCAATTACGTCTCCTCACCGCGCTCCCCTCCGACCCACCACCGCGCGGACTTGTTCGGCGGTTCTCGCGCGGCTCGCGATCGGTCGGGAAACCGTGAACTGTGCGCGCGGAAACACGCGATTATCCGAAATATTTTTAACATAACGTTAGAAGATCGTGTACACTACGGAACACAATGCACCGCGGACCATGATGATAATACGCACTGCGACGACGTGTACACCGTGTAATGGTTACCACAATTTGCTATTGTTGTTTCGCATGTCGTTCCTAGTGCGCTCGCGCGGACAATGGTATAACTGCAGCGGCGGCATCGTCGTCTCACGGCCTTCCGTCGCGGCCATAATGTAATATTATAATATTACGCGCACGCCGTACTATGCGCGCCAGTACGCGTTTGTTCGTTTTCATTTGTTTTCCATTTCTTCCCTTCCACGGCCTAATGGTGTCTTTTTCCCCCCTCGGGCAGAAATCCCTTTTCGAACGGTTTCGACGACTCGCGCCTCGCGCACAGTGCATCAAACTCGATCTTTGGTATTTTATTAGAATTTTCATTTGCGGTACGCACTGATCGTCTCTGGTGGTTCATACTTGCAGGCCCATTGTTCAACACTGAAACTCTGGTCGGCCTTCTCTGCTCAAGTCGACCATCTTAAGAGAAATGTTTTCGCGGTCGATCTCTACTTGAAAAAGTTTGGCCATCCCTGCAGTATATTGTACACGGGGAGAGTCCGTGGTGATTTGTGCAACCCGCAGGGCGTACGCGTCTGTCAATTGATCGACCGAAAGCGGTGTTCCACGGTCGGTAAACGATAATAATGTAACGCTATAATATCGTTATGCGCTTACGTACCGCGCCAGCTCTTATTCTAAACGTTTTAATCCGCGTTCGAACAATATCTCTCCTCCGCGCACGCATGTATCATGATAAACATCGGAATCGCGTCCGGAAAAAACGGACTGTTTATGAACAGCTAGGTGAATCGCGTCCCTGTCGTATACTGTGACGAACGGTCGTGAGGCGTTACGCAAAAAATTTAATAAAATATTTAAATATATTTTTAACGTTATTGATGTTTTGAAATATGTTCAGTCCGATTCATGTATCTATTAAAATGCGAAGTGACGAACAAAAACTACGACGAAGGTTGTGAAAAAAAAAATTACGTACAGACAAAAATGGTTGAATATGAAAACAAATCATTGACAAGGTTTGAAGCCGTTTCCTTATAATTATTACTGGTAATGGAATAAATGTAATAATAATAGTAATATTATATATTAATTTGAATATATTTTTTACCATATGAATAAATAACCGTATTTAAGTAATAACTAGCTAAAGATTGGGACGCAATTCACCTAGTTTTAAGGAGATGGGACGCAATCCACCTAAACCCAATAATATTATGTTTATCGTTTATTCCTATACAGGTTGTCTCTCATTTACATAAAACGATATATCCGGTGTTAATAGAGATAATCAAATTCTGGTTTTTTTTATGAGCATCCCTAGACAAAGGCTATTTTGTTGACAGTAGTTTGGTAAATATTAGTGTATAATTAAAGAAATTAAAAAATTAACTTTTTATTATAACATTTTCCAAGATGGCCATTTTATTGGGCTTCTTTTTCTGTAAATTCTGACAGTTTAACATTAATTTTTTGTTAGATACACGATTTTTCTATTTTTTTTAGTTTACAAAGAGTACAAAGTGTAAATTATACTATCACGTCGTCATTTTTTGGATAAGAGAATGCTGATAGTGTTATTATTATTAAAAATTGTGTAAATGGTTAGCTAGAAAAATTATTAAAAATCGAGAAAATAATAAAAATTGAAAGTTAAACCGACAACATTTCCAGAATAATAAGTTCTATTAAATGGCATACTTCAAAATTTCTTAAAGTTATTAAAATTAAATTTTTTTAATTTTTTAATAAAACATTTAAATTTACAGTACCAATGTCGACTAAATATATATTTAGCAGCCCCGTGGGTCTCAAAAAGGAAACAGCATTCGATTACCTCTATATTAACAAGGCAGATATCGGTGTGTGTAAGTCCCGGTGGGGCACCCTGTGTACACCCAACGGTAACGCGTACGAAAGCATTTTTCAAACATATTTCGTTTATGCCGTCGGGCGTCGCGAGAAATCCTATTTTTATGCAAATCTAATAGTGCTGTAACGTGTACGATAATATTGTTATACGTTATCGGTTCCGTACGGTTCATTTTCACTTTTGCGTCGTACTCGTAGTCCGACCAGATAATGCGTCTCTATACGTACGCACGCAGCATATCCTGACGTATTGCAGCTTCCCCGCGCACATCGGGGCAATCGACCACCGGTCGTCACATTTTTCACGGTGTCGAAATTAAAGTTAAACCGCGACAGCCTTAATACATTTACGGACACGCACCGTGACAACGGTACGTACATCAAAAAAACATAAAACCGCCCGTACAATGCAAAATAATATTATCTATCACATTGTATACATCTCACACATATTGTGTATAATATAATGCGGTACACCGCAGGTAATTTATATATTGGAAAAGTATACGCGATATTATTACAACCTTGAGTGCGGAATATTTAAAAAACGTTTCCCCCCCCCTCCAGACCTCGCACCGTCTACAGCTGTTTTTCGGCAGAAGAATATTTAGAGTTTATCGCGTAAACGTCATGTACGTCATATGCGAAATAAACCGACCGCCGTCGAGAGGCTGTCACGAGCTCAAAATATCGCACTCGCAAATTTTCTTATTAAAACGAAAACTCGCGCGTCTATGACATCATGACGTATTGTCCGCGTGGACACATTTTTTCCAGACAAGATAATATACCACCGGAATAATGTTCGGCTGGACTGCATCATAATATTATGCTCCCTTGCCCCATAGAAATATTTAATAATATATTTAAAATACTGAAGTCTGTAGTGTATGCACTGCCAAGAGTGCCAATAAGCCAATTTCCAAAGGGGTGGAGGGGGAGGGACAAACTGGAACCAAGTTTTCAAACACGCATTTAATGACTTACGATTAGATTGATCATGAGTACAAGACCTGTACGATTTGTTATTAAAGTGTGATAGATCCATTACGAGAGGGTATAAATCAATCGGTATCCAGATTATGTATTTATTTAATTTTAATATAATATTTTGACAATCTTATGATATGAATCTGAAAATGGTTGATATAATAAAATGTATACATTTTTCGGAGCATATTTTATCGTACCAATTTTTATTTGTTTTGTGTAGAGACTTTAAAATAATCTACACAGTGGCTTAATGTTTTTTCTTATCTTTGTTTTATTACTTATTTCATTATTTGCTATCAAATTATCTTAAATTATTTTAAAAAGCATGCGTCAAGGCACATGAAAAACAGTTTTTAATGGGTTTTATATTGTATCTCCTTCCCCTTCCACCCTTCAAACAATGGGCACACATGTACACAGGGGTATCATATGGATGGCCAGACGGTCGATTGTGATCTACCAGTCGACCACGTACGACTTGAAAGTCTCTGAAAAGACCTCTGAGAAAGATCTCTGGCATTTTGTAAGAGTTTATATTTTATACATATTGATCGTCAGTGATGATTTGGACTTGCAAATCATTGTTATATCTCCATTGAATCTCTGGTCAACGTTCTCTATGCTTAAGTCGACTAACTAATGAAAACTTATTTCCTGGTCGATATCTGCTCGAAAAACTTTGGCAATCCCTGGCCCCTGGGTGTACTTTTTTTTCCTTTATTAAATCATCATAATTTACAATAAACAATTTGATAATTACAATATTATGATTATCTATCTCTTTTAAACTGAGCTTGAGTTAGAGATAGATAGTGTAACAATATTTTACTAAAAAGTTTAACAGTAAAAAAAATATAATAAAATGTCACGTTAATACATTGTTATGAATAATACATGTCAATAGTTTAACAGAAAAAAAAATTAACATTTATATAAACAATATACAGAAATATTAATTGTTAAATGTATATAAATAGTAGTGAGAGAAATTATCATTGGAAAAGAAACAATTTGATTTTTAAAAATATTACAAGAGAATAGTTTAAACTAATTCTGTAATACTGCATATTACGAGTATTATAGTGATATGCACTCGAACAGTACCGGCGGAATAAACTTCCATTGCACTTTATGCAGTGAAACGAGAAAACAATACAAGGGTAAATACGTGAATTCGAATAAATTACAATCTCATATCATATTAATACCGTAAATTTACGTTCGTTTATAGACGAGTAATACTATTATGATACATATTTTATTGTAGGGGTTGCTGTTGCTGTTGCTGCTGCTACATACACAAAACATTATTTTATTATAATACGATGCAGTTCGATTAATCGTGAACATTTCAGATCAAACACCGCGACGTACCGTCGATTTCACCAGACATGTGGAAACTCTATTTTCATTTTTTGTTCAGCTAATTGGCGGTTTTTCGTTTGATCAACGCTCAACAGCCCGTTGCCGTTCGCCGCTTCGATAAAAATACTATATTTAGTGCGCACAGAACTATATTATAATATTATTACATTGTTATTATCACGTCGAAAATCAACGTATTTCGACGATGCCGCGGAGGTGTGATCATTCGACCATATTCCGAATTCGGTATTTTCAGAGTACCCATCAACAGCGTTATAAAATCAACGGTACAATAATTACGTAACAGCACACGTGCCGGATACCACGTCAAGTTATTATTACATGTATCACGTGAATAGTTAATGGAAAACTGTTATATTGTTATTGCTGATGAAATGCGAAATTTGAAATGAAAAGAAAACGAGAAAAACGTCGTTATTACTTATTACAGTGAACGCCGACCGTAAGACTCATTTTGGGACCAGCACAAAGTGAAGAAAAAAACATTTCAAATTAATTATTGATTTTATTTTGCGATTTCAATTTTACATATTTCAGATACTGTTTATTATTTAATAAAAGAACTGTTATTTTTGTTTGTTTCTTATTGCTTTCGATCATTTCGCCGGTATTATTGAACATTAAAATAACGACAATGAATGCGGTAAACGTGAAATGCGATAAAAATCGTATGAATTGCAACCAACTACGCTGTGGTCCATTACATGGTAGACTCTACAGCACAAATAGCTTTTGCAAAACTAATTTCAACATTTTTCCAAAAACGTTTTAACTTTCTGCAGTTGTTCACGAATTTGAAAAGGTCCTCGAGCAAAATTTGAGTCTTATATAAACGAAGTGGTGATTCTTATAACCGACTTTTTTTTCAAATGTATTTGGATACGTCCGGACTGTCCTTTGTGGTTTTTTAATCCGTGAGTCTAATAAGCAGCGTCTCCATTGCGTTGGAAAAGTTATCGAGAGATTGTGAAACACTGTACACTGCTTGTTTTAATATTTGTCACTGTGTATTGTATATTAGTATATTACACTTTGTGCGGGGAACTTTTGGGAACGTTAAAAATACTTTGCGGTGCACATGTGGTTGTCGGTATAGACAGCGAGAAGGCGTCGGCACTGCGCGTAGGGCTCAACACGACTTACACGTATTATAATATTGTGACAATCATAATATGATATCCTGGTTCGGTCTTGTGCGTGGAACAGAAATTGGACAGATGACTGATGAGACTTAGACGAGTGCGACGTAATATAATAATATTATTATCCTGGCGATCGTGCCGTTTATCCGGGGTATTCTGTTCACGATTAATAAACATCGTAACTATTGGCGAAAGAAAAAATAAAAGATATTAAACAGCGGGTTATATTCAGCAGTCTATGCTGAACGCCGCGTACTAGTTAGTTTTAACACATAATAACTTATCAACTTGAATCGAATGAGCAAAATCTAACTCGTGAAAAACATAAACAACTAATGGTTATTTCATTCTATAAATCAAAAAAATGTTCTGGAATCATAGCTGTAGATATTAATTATTTTTATTTACATCCGCAACATAATAATGTGTTAATGTTTTATACTGAATACTAAGTAGGTACTTAAGTATTTTGCATTTTTGACTATTGTGATTTTTTACCAATTCTTTAGACGAGTATATTTTATTATGTTATACTTATACTTATATATATTATGTTGTACTTATACTTATATATATTATGTTATACTTATACTTATATATATTATGTTATACTTATACTTATATATATTATGTTATACTTATACTTATAATAAACGAATGATTATAATTTAAATTATTTGATTATTTAATGTTTATAATTTAAATAAGATAACTTTTTATTAAGGTACATTTTTAAACTGATGTGTTAAACTATAGAATAAAAAAATAGTAATTTCTAACTTTCACTCTAATGTAAGTTACTATTATCAACTAACCAAATTCTAACTATCCAAGTTCGAAATTGGGAAAATTTCTGAAACTAACTTATATTTTAACTTGATTAGTTTCTATATTGAAGTCACTTAATTACCAACTGACACAGAGCTTTGAGTCGCGCGCACAACTCGTATATTATAATAATATTTTATTAAAGTACTGCACAATACACTGTACACGCAATATAATATTCAGCACCAGCTACAGCATACTATTATATTATATTGGAACGTTATATGCTTTTTATTTTTCGGGAAAATGATTTTTATGTTTGCAAAACGGCTTTACAGTATTTTTACGTATTCAGCTTGTCGATCAATGTCATTTTTATCGGAGTCGAATAATCAGCTATATCGATTTCTATTGTAAATATGCAGGGAAATTGATTTCGATACTCCGACTATACCATTATGATATTTTGTTTATAATTTATTCCGTGATATATTGATTTAAAAATCCACGTTTCCCCCTGAACGTGCCCCCGCGTCGTACGGTCGTAAACATTACGTATATATGCATAAATAATATATATATACTGCAAGTTTGTAACCTAAAATTTTTTCCCGTTCAGATAACTGCAGTAGGACATGATATGTTGCACTGACGAAACGTGTGTTGCTTCTATAAATAATATTCAAAATCGTCGTGGCATATTTCCTATGAGCCAATAATAATAGCGTCGGTACCAATTTTTCTTTTTTCCAAAACGCGCCACTGCGGGACACGTGTAATCAGTAATGATGTTGTAGTGTTACGGTACTTTTCGATTGAACAAATCATTTAAACATATTATTAAAGCTTATGAAAAGCGATTGCCCATTCTCCAGATCAGGGGTCGCCAACCTACGGTCCACGAGCCGGTCGTGGCTCGTCATGCTTTTCGAACCTGTCCGTTGCCAACTGAAATTCTGAAAAGATATTAGTTTTAAATGTTTTAATCTCCTAAAATAATTGAAGAAGTTATAAATAATAAAAGTGTTCCTGTAGACGGTGATATTGACATATAATAATAGTGTACAATTTAAAACAATAATATTATTGGTTAGAAAATAATTCCATTCAATCTCCAATCCAATTACCTCTCTGTTCCTCTCTAAGCAAATTTTAGTCCGTATCTCAGATTTGGCCTAACGTCAAAAAAGGTAGGAGATCCCTGCTCTAAATCATACTTTTTTTTTAAAATTTTAAAAAAACATCGAAAAAGCAATTCTTGTTCTTATATAGTAAAAAAAACAGCAGGTATACGTATATAATCAGATAAGCGTATTCATTTTTCTCGGAAGCTTTTGAAGTCTGAATTACAGTCCTTAACAATACGGTTACCCAGACGGTAATCCGTTAAATTTGGGCTGTGTTCAGATTTTATTAGTCTCAATGTCGAGCGTAAAGAATCGCGAGAGTATGTCGATTGTTCCTGAAACGTATACATATTCATTTTTGAGCGCCAATCGTAGTTTTTGGATGTTCTACAGCGAGCACGTGTTTCCGGCAAATGCGGACAAAGAATGACGCGAACTCGCTTCGTTTCCGTCCACTTCCAACGGTTCCGATATCTAGACTTAAGGTATGTGCCCCGTTACAGGCGGTTTCGATACCGCCAGGGCCGTCCTTAGGATTTGCGTGGCCCAGGGCGAAAATACTTTAAACACCTTTTAGGTATTAAATCATCTATCTATAAACATATTATTATGACATTAATAATTCTTATCACACAAAAAATTTGATAGGTACCTCAGACACCACGACGAAAATAAAACCAATTTTACTACTTTTTTCAAACGCGAGCCCCAGGGTCTGGGCCCTGCTCTCCCCCGCCACCCTCTAAGGACGGCCCTGGATACTGCCAACATTGGGCGTGTCCCTTTTGAACAACCGCCGCACAACGGTTTTCCGAGAAACCAAGCGACCCGCTGTAAAAGTAATTTCAAGCGTTCAAAGCGAGTCCCCGCAGAGGCGCACATTGTACGACCCGTGGATGTCGCGTACCGGCGGACGCGTTGAACGGTTTCCCTCGCGAAACGTAAAACTTGATATTATTCTCGTTTACGTTTTCGATTCCGACGCGCCCATCACGTTTTATCACGTCGGGCGTCACGTTCCGCAACGCGACAAGTGGTGCACCTTACGTAATACAGTGGTCGCCGCTTATAGTGTTCACTGGTAACAAGAATCAGGCCGCTTATGGTGATCAAACATTTTTAAGGATCCGCATGTACGGAGCCGTAGGAAGCTCTTCTGGAGCCTGAGGATTATGTTTCAGGGTATGCGCCCCACCCCTCCCATCAAACTGGATTATCATCGTTTTGAAAATATCAAACTATTATTTTTTTGTTTTTCAAAGAAACATGTGTATATTTATGATTTTACAAGTTATTTTTTATTGGTAAAAAAAAAATTATAGTATTTTTAAAATAAATGAAAGTGCATTGTGCGAACATGCCGGTACAATCATCAAAATAGTCCAACGATTTGTGGAGCGAGAAAAAAAACTTCAAAATGCTTTCAACATTTTCAAAAAAAATTTTAATTTCTGCAATTATCGAAGCGGAATGTACTCCTGCCAAATGCAAACTGTGGCTTGCACATGGTTTATAAAGAGCTAAGCTATTTCTTTCTTGAATTCGTCCTTGAACACCGCGATAGTTTCTAGCCATTCTGGCATTTTCGCATAGGTACTATTTAGACATTAGATGATTTTCGTAGGCTACCTGTTAATATTGTGGTCAAATAGCGGCCCCATTGCATTGGCACCTGAGGCAAGTGCCTCAACCGTCTCATCCTTGCTACGGCTCTGCGCATGTACGTAAACCGTTGATTTGGTTGAACGGCCAGAGAGTCGGATTTGTTGAAAATGTCAAATACCTTGGAGTACAAGTTCGATCGAAAGCTAAATTTCAGTGCACACGTAGCTCACGTGAGCGAGAAAGTGAAGTAATTGGCCGTGAGGCTGCGATCCCTTGCGGCACGCGCCCTGAAAACGATGTACAAAGGAGCCGTTGTCCCACGGGTATCCGACGTTCACGAGTGTGTGGAGTCGCCGGCTCTGAATCGATCTCAGAGACCGATAAGCCTTGTTATTATCGTACGGTCCCTTCGAACACACTACAGGTACTTACGGGAAACCTCCCGCTCGACGTAGAAGTCCGTAGATGGTCCACCATCTGTAGACGCTATATAAGCACCGTTACGACCGTTAGCACCGGTTCGTTCGCTCGGGACCGGCGAGTAATCGCAACAATTATTCTAGCATAAAGTTCTGTTAACACTTTATAGGCAAATCAACGTACGACTTATTATCTACGGATTAACGATGAACCGTCGAAGATGACTTGGCAGAGCTTATGTCCGGAGGGCTGGACACGTCTGATTTCTGCGCGAATCCCCGGGGCCGTTATCCGTTACCCCGGTCGCGTTGATTGCACGTCCGTCCGCGGTTATTGTTTTTTCTTCTTCTCGGCACCCGATCCGACGCAGTCCTTGGTTTAAAAGGCACTTGTAATGACGTCCGCGTGTCGCTTGATCGTACGTATTCGTTTTATAATCTTATGTATACATCGTTCGAATTATACATTTTTTTATGTTGAACGTTGTTCTTTTTATACATTTTTAGATTGTAGTCAATATCTCAGCGTATATTAAAAAGTAATACGTAGTGCATTGCACTGCGACGCAAATAATAATATGACTACGTTCAGTGGCGAGTGGGGTGGGGCAACCTTTTCAACAACATCATTTCGATCCTTGTATTTTATTTTTACACCTAAGAGCTTAAACAGCGTAAACTATTATTGTAGCTTGACACTCACGTTCAGTGTAAATGGTCTAACGCAGTTCATTTTGACAATATTATTGCGCACGTTCATATGCGTAGAACGTTCTATTACGAAACACGACGGACTGAAAACAGCAGCAAATGTTAAACAATAGTAACGATCGATGAACAATGGATATTATCGTAATAAGACCGTGCGTTGATGTGTTGTTATCGGAATAATACGGAGCGAGAGGGTGATATTGATTAGGGGACAGAACTGGTCGAGAGAAACGTGCCGTGTTTGAAGCAGCCGTGAGCAGAGATATTGGTGGGATAAAGATGCTTTTAAATTCGTCAGATAATATGGATCTTTTACGATCGTAGGATATCTAAGGATATTGTTGTAACGCGTTATAGTATGCGATACTAATGAGCGAAGAGATACGCGGTCTACAGATGCGTGCCGTCTACAAGACTACAAACGGTAATATTACGCGTCGTGACGTAATGACGTATGATGGTTAGTAGCTGTTTTTTACCCGATCGGATAAAAAAGTTCTGAAGATTACACGCTCCGCAGAAACACGCGGTGATGGGTAACCAAGGGTGCTACACGATTCGATAAATGCAAGTCGCGTCTCGATAAATAAAAATGCCGATTTCAACATCCGCAAGTTGCGGCCCGTATTTCTCAGATACTATTTTATCCCATGAAAATCTACACAGATTTTAAAAATTATACAAAGTGAAACGTAAATAGCGTTACGAAGTCAGGGCTCAAGAAATAGAATAAAGATTGAAAAAGAAGACTAATTAAAAAAAAAAACAAATGAAAGAATTAGAATTTAGAAACTGAAAAAATAACTCAAATTGAATTGGTGAGGAAATAATTTTTCTAAAACAATATCATATAAATAAAATATGGGACGCAAATTACAGTCAGCCGTGCGATTGAATACGTATGCATGGGCAAGTGGGCACCCATAGGAAAAGTTTAATACGAGGGTGGAAATAATTCTCAAATTGTAAATGAAATAAAGGTTTAGACGTATTGTTTCTGGAATTTCAATAAATAAGTCAAAAATAAAATAGTAAATATAATAAAATTTATTGTTCGGTATCGATAAACAAGAATTACAAAACCTTAGTATATAATAAACATGATATTTATTAAACTACAAGTTCATAATTATTTTTCAGCTGAGGGGAGGCAACTGCCATGCCCCCCCCCAAATGGGAACCCATGAGTACGTACATATTATATAGTTCTACACACAATTTTGATTCGAACATCAACGTATTTAATTTTAACAGTACTGCGGCAGTCGTCTTTCGATAAAATCCCGAGACAGCGGTACACGGTTAATTACACGTCATTTAACATTCCGCTGTTGGTATACATTCGAAATTATATTACATTATAGTATTATACACGCGACCGCGCGACATTTCCAACATTACGTGCATTATACCTACGTGCATAATTTAATATGATATTATATTAACAGTGCGCAAGGTGAACTTAATACCCATTTCTGCGTGCACTTCTAATAATTAGCACTTGAAAAGGGACCGTTGGTGCAGTGCGTTGCACACGATCGCGTACAATGATAATTATTACGAGATGCACGGTTAAAATGTTTAGCGGAAAAAAATAATGAGGAGTTAGAACAGACGAGTAGCGGTAGTGTTACGGGTCCGACTGTTACGACAAAATGTCAAGTTTTCTAAGTTTTCTAAGTTCATCAACAATTTCATGGGCACGTAACTCAATACTCAAGCCACGGTTTGAGATAGCGTACATTATACCTATAATGCTATCTGAAACCATCTAGCCTGGTGAACTATTACATCAAAATTCAAATCGATATGAATATTGTGTTAATTGATAAACAAAGTGATGATGACCAAAAAAATGGTATAGTTGCATAAATGTAGTTAAAAAACTATAAGTGCGTTTTGTACAATTTATAATATTACTTGCTGCGAAGAAAAAAAAACTTATCTTAGGGGTGATATACCCCTAACCGTTCCCAGGATATAACCCCGAGTTTTAGCAGGACGCCGCGAGACGCGCCGCGGAAGCGTTTTTCAAATAACAAAATATGCGAATTTCATCGTGTCCCGCGGCTATAATTAACTTTATAAACGATACAAAGTACGTGGCGTAGGCAGTCAAAGGTATAGTTGATCGTTCCTCTTATCAAGACCAGAAGTTTCATGACTTGATATTTGGTATTGCCGCACCAATTTAGCATCTTTAAAATTTCGTGAGAGTTGATCAATCAATATATTATAGTCCGCACGGTAAACAAAACGTTTATTTTTGCTCTCGTTACGTGACATCATTCTACAGCAATATCGCGACATTTCGAAATTTGACGGTACAATTACTTTTCCAAGTCATGTTTCCAACAACCCGGCGGCTGAATGAAAATAAATTATAAATTACCCCGTACAATGGCGAACACGTTCAGCTATAATCGGGGCGCACAGCTGCAACGGCCGACACGAGCATGTTACACCATATTTGCAGTCGTCGTACGACCGCGACGCGTACTGAAATATTTCACCGTGCAGTTCCGGGTCTTTCGACTTGAATGTTTCACGCAGAGTCTAACGAATTTCTCGCTTTTTAATTTATTTACTAAACAGATTTTTCAAACACGCGACAGAGTCACACCAGGAAATCGTTAAAAATGCCATGTTGTCTGCGGTACTCTAGACATTTAAATTCCCTCCCCCCACCCCGGGGGCAACTAACAATATAATATTTAAGAGGACGCGCCGTATGGTGTGACGTTTTTGTTCATATATTTCTTCAAGTCCGTGTAACATTTATCGACGAATGGCTCTTTCTAAGGTAAAAGCAAAAAAAAAAAAAACGTTTACGGTTTCCGTTTTTACTTAAAGTACAACCTTTTTTTTCGATACAATATTGGTAATATACTTTTCGTAATACTTCAGCCGTTAATTCGATTATTGACAGTGCGTCTATAACGCTTTTTTGACTATTTGACTTTCTAGTTTCTAACACCGTACAGTAGAACGGTTCGCATGCTATTGTTATTTAAATACTTTTATATTTTTTTTATTACAAAAAGCTTTATGTACAATCTATACAAAATATCACAATAAGTAAATTTGATGATAATACATAATATTGGCGGTTAAAAAAAATGGCGTGCTTAGCGTGACGGGGGAAACCGTTCAGTTATAGTACCTCCTATGTTGGTGGGTTATTCTTTTTTTTTCAGGTTAACCGTTTTATTATTATTTGTTTAATTACTTATGAAAAAATTTCCGAGTGAACAAAACGATAAGCATAACGAGCATAACGATGTAAGTATTAAACGTTAAGAATCAAATAGGTGTAATCGCTGTAATCAATCGCTGTAAACAATTACATATATAGAATTGTTGGTACTTCATGATGTAAGTCTTATAATCTGTAAGTACGAGTACATACGCCTATATGCTGCGGTGCAAAAAAAACCTGCCATCACGTACGACTCTGTATGTATCGATTATAATAAGGTGATATTATCAATCATGTGAATTTGTGTAATTTACCACTCATTGCGTAATCGCTGAAAAATCAAAGTTCCCGGTACGTTCTAAGATCATGCATATTATTAAACTCCCTGAACAGCAATCCACGCACGCGCAGATTGTATTTCCTCGAGTTACATAATGCGGTAAATGAATATTATCGATTCCGAGAAGAATAATATTGTTTTTCACAAGGTTGTAATGATTGTATACAATACACGGTATAGGCGCCTATATATTATATTTTTATAACAATACTTCATTTTTCGTTCACGTCAATGACGTCTTCAGCAGTGCACTGACGTTTTGGACCCACGACGTATGTTGTCATTATAAAAGTAAAATATTATTAGAAATCTAAAGTTCTATTGAAATGCATAATAATAATAATAAATAATTATATCCATGTAGTTTGTACCTTTGTATAATAGCATAATGTTTTTGTTACGTGTATTGATTATTTCTGTATCTATGTATATGTAGCTGTCAATAGACGATAGGTGGTTGTCAATCATAAACGATGACGAGAAATATTGAATAAATACACTTTATTAACGGTTAATACAAACCAACAACTGCGACCTTTATAACAAACAAGGATATATACGCGCCATTATCTGTATTGTTTCTTATTACAATATTATATGGACGATTTCCTCCTTAAAATAATTATTAAATAACATTTAATAGAATAATATGAGAAACGACTTAATATTCTTTTCTTTCCATTGGTAACAGTATAACAACGTTAATACACTCTTTGTTGCCAGTCTCATTCTTCCTTAATTATAATATTAACAATTTAATTGTGTGACAGGTTTTCTTATTCTTGTTTGGAGTTTAATAGCGTTTCCTCCTTCGTACTTAGTTCTCTCGTTTGTTTTATTTCTTTTTTCGTTTATTCTCTTTATGTTTTCTATTATTGTCATCATTTACATTACATTATACTTTATATCGTCTTTATTCCCAGTTAATTCCTGTTCCTTGTACACAGTTCTTAGGTAAAAAATTAATGCGTTAGGGAAAAATGTCTTAAACAATACATTTAGTATAATTATAATTTAAGCGAAGGGGTACGAAAGACTTATGTAAATCAAATGCTTAGGAAAACATGTCAAGATTAAGCAAAACGTTTATTACTTATACTTAATCTCGACATTTTTTTTTAGCATTTGATTTACATAACTCTTACGTACCTCTTCGCTTAGAAACTGCATTAATAATGTATTATTTGAAAACTTTTCCTTTAGGTACATTTTATTTCTAGATGTTTTCTTGTTTGGTTAAAATCATCTGTTCATATTAGCGATGATTAGTTTTTTTTTAGATTTTCGTTTATACCGTTTCCTGATTTGGAAAATAATTGCATTCGATTAAATACAATAGACCAAGAATAAAATGTCATCTTTTGATATTACAAAAAATGTAACAAAATATTTATTTCACACAATAAACAATATTCACTAAACTAACTATTGGGATTCTGGTCATTGCAAATGATAAGACAGTAACGTACTAAGACTAAGATAATTGTTGTCGTGGTATCAATTCGGTGCTTAGAGTTTACGTTAAAAGTATCTTGTACAGTTGTACATCAAAGTAATAACTAATTCGTGTAGAATCTTAAGTCGAAACTTAGATTGTTATAATGCTGGCCGCTGGTTATGAAATTTGACAGACATAAAATTATTTGACAGGATCACAACAGTTCAGCACTGGACAAGAACAGCGTCACTGACATTGCTAAGAGCAAATTTAACAAGGATTGTAGTGCTGTTGTTATTCCCATCTTCGACCATTGTCCTTGATTTTTACGATACGAATTATAATATTATAATAATTGCAGTTTTAGATCAATATGAATTTTATCCCGAGGCTGTTCAACAGAAAACCGAAACTCGTAACTCGTCTTATAAGCTGTCGATAAAACTCGGACGTTTATTTGTGTGGAAACCAACATGGTATTTCGTTGCTATAGATTATGCAATATAATACAGACGACTAGATGAAAAACGTATCGTTAGTTTATTTAAAATGTGTACATTTAATAAAAACATTTCATCGTACTATAAAAATTAGATGTATACGTATGAACTGTGCAGACAAATTATTATGAAAATGTAAATTCGAAACGATTGAATATATTAAATTACAATATTGTTTTGACAGTATTGAACACTATACATGTACACGAATAGTTTAATTATTAATTACATTTTATGTTCTCTATAAATAGCACGTGTAACCTAAAGTTAAGTTTAACTTTAGGCTATCTGAAATGTTATAATTGTAAGCTGCAATGACTAATAATAGCTATGGAGTTTGAATACCGCATAGTATTTTTCAGAGGGTTCTATTAAACAATTTTAGGTAGATAGTTATTTGTGATATTTTCGGCGGCCCCTTCAAATATTTCAATGATTATTCGTATTGAAATATTTGATACACATGATCAAGCAAATACTTGAACACGCTCCATAAGTCATCATCCACGAGTCACGGACCGCATGACAATAATGGTTCGCAGATATTTTTCATAGGAAATAAACTGCGGCAAACAGTATCATATCGTATAATTAATTTTATAATGAAAAAAAAAAATATGTATATCATACAACGCCGAGAGTATTTAAAGTGTTGTGTAGTAACAATTACTTTTGACCGCTGGCTATCGTCAAGTTACACTGAATAATGAAATAAATACATATTGAAATAATAATGAACAATTACATAGGATAAATTAGTAGGGAACAAATTAATAAACAATGAGTAAATAACGTAGATAATAGCATTGATTTTATAATAAACAGATAATTCATGGTATAGGCCCTATACCAGGGGTCACCAATTAATATTTTTGGAGGGCCGAATCGGAAATGTTGAAAATTTTGGGGGCCATCAAAATAGCCAAACAAATATTTTATGTAATGAAGTAAAAGTATAACACAAATAAAAAATAATAAATTGAAAAAATAAAATAAAATAAAATACAAATTAACAGCAATATTATAATATAAATATAAAGTCAGGGTAAAATGGCAAGTAAGTTTGCGATCGAAGTTTATTCGTATTTTATTATCGGTTTTTACTTTTTTTTCCTTGTCTGCGGGCCAAATAAAGTGTGTTTACGGGCCGGATGTGGCCCGCGGGCCGCCATTTGGTGACCAATGTGCTATAGTATCATTGTATATTTAATATACGTTTTTCCGACAATATATGTTTCTCTGGTTTGGACACGCGGCTTAACCGGTTTATTCTATAATCAATGATAATAGATATATCATGTACAGAAGTTCTTTAGGAATATTATTATTATTAACGGTCGAAACTATAGTTGTTACGCCTACAACTTTATATAATACTCTTATCATTGTTAATACTGTCCACTTAATATTTAAGTATTCTATATCGTTGTTCCGGTGTATTGGTAATTATTTGAAAAATTAAACGTTTACATTCGTCCGTCCGTTTAAACTTTAAAGTAAAACAAAAACCTTCTACGGGTATACTACGTACACTGTTGACTGTATATCGACGCGTGAGTAGGGCTAACTACACCGCAGTTTCGTCAATGTTCAAGAGGTCGGCCGTTTGGTAATCGATAATTATACGGTATATTGTAGAAAATAATATGTTAAACGTTCGGTTGCGGAAATCAACATCAATACGAGGCTATACGTGGCACGTCAGCCTTCAATATGTATTATAATTATACGCGCATGCCCCGCTTTAATTGTCACGTACGTGTACCTATATTGTATATTCAAGATTAATACGTGCACGTACAGGATTCCATCGCGTTTTTCGAAATATGTCGTAATCTGCTTAAAACGGTATCACAGTGTCGTACGTATTTCAGTGCACTGGTAACTTAAGTAATCTACTATTTTGGATACCCTATCCGCTCGTCATGATCATGGTATATGTTTGTTTATCGATGTACACACTATGCCAGTTCGAACTGCAAACACCGGGATTAATGTTAAAGAAATCAACGGTTTTAGGTGTAACACACGAGACCGTGTAAAATGTATGCAACCACGAAATTCCTAGGTCAAGTGAGACTCCACTGTGGTCGGGTGGGGTATGGGAAACCAATGTACCACTGCCCTCGGGAAAAACGGTTCTGAGTAAAAGAGTCCGGGTGGATCAGTTTATTACCGTATCGTCTAATCAAAATTCGTGAAAATGCACAATTTCGTCAACATTTCATTTTCTAACGCATACAAAAGTTGTTTGCGACTTTATGATAAATTTTTTTTTTTTATTGACTTACAAAGAGCATTTCATAAAAATATTGTACCTATGAAATGTAAACAAGCGCGAGGAAAACACTAGACGGTGCAGGGTTCGATTCTCGATCTCGGATGAAGCTTTAGTAATTTTTTTATCTGTTTTTTTTCACTCGGAAAACTGTTGAGAAATTCTAAGAATTAAGAATTAAGTACCAACTAGACGAAATTTCTTTTCAGAAAAGTACAAAAGTACCATGTTTGTACCTCCTGGTTGATATCGTGTACAAGAATAAAAAAAAAAAAATACATCATGATAAAACCAACAGGTTCATTCCTCGCGTTTCACTCAGAATCTAAAATTATACTGTGTGTCAAGAAATGTTAGAAGTCTTTGATTTGTGACAAGGATCATATTATCATAACAACACTTGTAACGGATAAAAACAACAACGAACGACAATTAATACTTATATCGGTGTACTTACGGCGCATATTTTAAATGTTATAGTAAATTAATCGTTGATTACATTGTTAATTTAATCGTATCCGCATGCTATAGCGTAATACGTGATAATGCAATATATCACAATAACGTATAGAGTTTCTAAACTTTCTAGACACTATTATGGTGTAATGAGATCGTATTCATATACAGTGTCGACTTAGATATTTATTCTTGAGTGGGTTATTTATTTCTGTGAAGTTTGAAGGGGGGGGGGTCGATTTAGTAAAGCTTGTTATTTATTAATGTACATGCATGTACACAGTAACAAGTTTACGTTTTACTATTCATTTATTTGTGTTTCTATTATTTTCTGCACATAATTTATATGTACTACAATTTTACGAAGAAAAAAGATTAAATCGGTCCGTGTACAGTAAAATAATTCAATTTCCCGCAGAACACTCCATTATTCTGAGTGTATATATCACAATGTACATATAGTAGACAACCGGAATCCAACACGTCCGAATGTTTCGATCGTTGCAGTTTGTGCGATTTGTTGAACGTACATCTTTGTGACTTTACAAGAGTGTTGAAAATTTCATATCATAAATTACTCGAAGTGATATCGTGAAATGATGAATCGATCAACACGATCAAACCTACTCGGATATTATGCGACGGCAGGAGTTTTTACTTATCTTACGCGGCCACATATACTTCGAAAACGTTGATGTAAAATAAAAATCGAATTAAATGTCGAATGATTGGTATGAATTAAGTGCTCAAAGGTTGAACGAGCAAAGAAGTGCGTGCACTGCAGTATACGTGCTCCGACATTCTGCAGCTTCCCGGTGGCCTTCACTACGTCAATATCCATACGCTTGTGCAATAATAATAACTGCAAGTCGTACGCGCAAAGAAATGTTGCTTAAGAATAAAAAACTAATAATGTGTACCGCCGTCGAAGGAAAAAGTTACAAACTTAATGTAAAGGATTTGCAAAAACGCGTGTGTACACTGCAACGACTTGGACAGTTGTACGAAAATAATTTTCCAAAAACACATACATTTCGGATCTAAAAAAGGATCGTATACGAAAACCGCCTTGAGTACGTATTTGTTGCGAAACTGTGTTGCCGAGAAGATTGGCGCGAAGTGTGCGCGCGTTAAGACGAAAACTTTTTGAAAGAAGACCAACCTCGAACAAAAACCTGTCAAGCATTTTTATTGGTCTCGGCGGATTCCGTTTCGGACGAGTTACGCGGTGCATCGCATAATCGCATATCGTGATGTATCGAGAACCGTCATCGGTTGAATATCATGTACAACTTGTCTAACTCGGCCATCGATAAACAGTTCACGTAATTGCATCGGACCGATTGTTATTTAGAACTTAGGTAAATGTCCCGAGATATTATACGTTTTAGCGAGCGCTCTGCGGTTACCTATACAGGGTGTCCCACCGAGATTTGCACGGAGCAAAATCTCCCGTGTTAACAGAGCGACAATCAAATCTTGTTTTTATGATCATCCTTGGGCATAGGCACTTTTGTTGACAATAGTTTGGTAAATATAAGTGTATTATTAAAAAAGTTAAAAATGTATTTTTTACCTCATAATTTTTGTGAAATTCGAATATAGCCGTTTTGGCTTCTTTATCTGAAAATTTCAACTTTCAGTTTTCATTGGATTCATGAATTCTAATCAATTTTTTTTGAAATTTACGAAGAAATAGTGTATTATCACCCCTTCATTTTTCCGATAGTGTTATTATTATTTCAAATTATGTAAATAGTACACTATTTTCTTGTAAACTAGCAAAAATTATTAAAAATCAAGAAGTTAATTAATAAAAACTGAAAGTTGAACCGTCAACATTTTCAAAAAATAAGCCCTATGAAATGGCTATCTTCGAAATGTACATATCAAATTTATAAAATAAAAGGCTAATAGTGTAGCTAGTTCAATAATACAGTTATATTTACCAAACACTATTGTCGACGAAGTGGTCTTTGCCCGGGGACGCTTATAAAAAAAACAGAATTCGATTATCTCTATTAACACGGGAGATATCGCTCTGTGTAAATCCCTAGGGGATACCCTGTATACGTGCATGATGATAGTTATTGTGAACAAGATATAGGCGTATATAAAGCGGAAAGCTGTGCAGCGCGCGCTCTGCGGGTTTTATTCCCATTTAAGTTCAAAGTTTAAAAACCGCTCTATTTTTATACTTCTTTTCACGATTTTATATACATTCCAAAAACATACAGCGCGTGTACTCCATACCGCGCACATATTGCTTATTCTAGCGACATTTTTATTTTTTATTTTTTCAATGCAGATTTCATGTCTGCACGTGCTCAGAATATTGTCGCGTACACACGCGTGGTATAGCACGTCTAGTTTTTATTTTTATTTTTCCTCCGCAAGACTCATAGCATAATGCTGACAATATCGTAGGCTATATTATTACGTGCACGCGCAGGTACCACCTACCTACCGCCGGAAAAAAACGAAGCTTGCCCGTACAAGTTACGACCAACCCGATGACGGATCGCGTCACAAATAATTAACTTTTTAACTCGTATTGCGCGAAACGCGATTCGAAATTAAACGTTTTGAAATTTCACGTTTTCCCAGCTGCCGATCCATTTTCGCGTACTCGTCGCTGCAGTTTGCGCAGAACACGGCTTCTTAGGTGACAATAATAATAATAATAATAATAATAATAATTCGACATTCGCGTGCAGAGTACACAACGCTCCGGTATAATGTTTTGCTAAATAAATAGACGGTCTGTGTATCTGTTCCATTCTCGTAGCGCTAAACGATTAATAATTCTCGCGCCGCTCGTCGTCAAAAGAGTATACGACTGTACAGGCCACGGCGGTCGTGCTCTTATGACGTATATTTAAACTATCGACGAACACACAATGTTGCGCAACTCGCACGCTGGACGACGATCGTCTATTATTCCGCTATACCGACCGTTTCATATTTTATAAAAGACGCACACGGTTTTATTCGAAACGTACGCGTTATAATGGACACATATACATGTATCGCAAAGATTGTTTCGGGTGGATTCCGCTCAATTGGGCGGATGCGTTACCGTTTTAAACGTTAAAGTGACAATTAAATGTGAATCATGTACGTAAACCAGCCGAAAAAAGATCCGGACGACCGTGAAGCTCAATGATTACTACCGCCGACTCGTAACAAACACGTATTCATTTAATTTAAAGCGTTTACGTTTTAGAAGTTATACGTACGGTATTATAATCTGATAAAAAAAAACCGCGCGTGTATACCGTTTGCGCACATCCACAGTCTAAGACTTGGAAGTGCTAAAATTGTTCATCCCAAGATAACCAGCTGTGTTCATGCAGGTCAGCTTACAACTACTTGACATAAAGTATTTTCATTTCAAAGCGATCTCATGTATTATAAGATTAAAGAAAATCGCGGTCATGTTATTTACAAAGCTGGTTAACACGAGAAGTCTACGATACAACGGTTCTCCGTGGTGTTCACGGTGTGCAACCTACAATCGGTATTTGTTTGATGAATCGTTATAGGTGTACTACTGTCTACCATTATCTCATATATTCTGTGCTTTATTTCGACAAAAACTATACGTGTGATTACCAATACTAGCTGGAGCATACTCATTCTCACGAACCCAGAAATAATTCTCTTTGAGCAATATTTTTAGCTCGATATAAATTAGGCGTGCTAATTCAAAGTCTTTGAGCATACGCTTAAATCGATTTAACAAATATACGTCGGTTTTGGTGGAAAAAAATGGAGGTCAACAGCATCTATCTAATATGGTAAAATATTCAAACGCATATCACATTATAATATACAAAACAATTCCACGAATCCGAACAAGTATTTGCGTTTAAATTTGTCGATTGTTGCACTGCAAGGATGGATAAAGAGAACGATAGTCATAATATAATATTAAGTTATAGGCTTATAGAAGTACATTTAAAATTTTTTTTTTTTTATGTTAACAGCCCAAGGGCTGGTTGGCAGCAATTCTCCACTCCTGACGCTTCTCCGCTTTCCTTTTCAATTCGCAATAAGACCTGCAGTCCATGTCTCTTACTATTTGACTAATGTAGTCCAGTGGCGGTCGCCCTCTGCTGTTGTTCCCCTCAATGGCACCTTCTATTATCCTGCTAAGTAGACTGTTTTGACGCAGTATGTGTTAAATTTTGTTACATTTTAAATTAAAACTGAAAAAAAAAATATGAAACGTTTCGAATAAAATAATACGCCATGATGCGAACGAATAATTCGTACTTTTCGTTGAGACATGACTGCTACTTTACCGACGGTATTTAATTATTATTGTTTACGTAATATTTCACGATAATTATAATTATTATAAAAATATTGGCAATTTTAAATGGCTTGATTTCGAGACATTTGACATTTTAAGAAATCAATAAAATTAAGTTGGTATTTTATTTGCATTTTATGGTCGTATCATGCACGGTAACTGGCGAAAAAATAAAGCAGAATCGTGTTTGCGCTGAAATTATATGGTTTGTGGATTTAGATTGACACGGTTTTAATTTGTGGGTGCAATGAATCGTGATTCATGACGTATACAGGACTATAGTAACGAATCGAATTGCAATGCATAATATGGAACGACCGGGTGCACTTAAAACTATGGATTATAATATGTATTTAATATTTAAATGTATTTCGTTGTACGAAAAAATATAATGTTTCAGTGCAATGGTACCAACGAGTGCATGTTCGTGTTGGTCCTACACTAACACGTATCGTATACTGTAGGACATAATATTATTTGCAATGCACGCGCGTGTCTGACGGCGGGTGCCCGGGTGGGTCGGTGGAAGCACTAAACTAAAATTGAATTTTTCGCGACATACTTCAAATATAAAATATAATAAATATTACATGATATTTATAGCAGTAATACGGTTGGAGCTTTTGTAATTGCACTTTAAAAAAAAAAAAATTTCAAGGGTAGGTACTACAAACACGCGTACACGGTTCTCGGTTATCGGCGAGTTGGATCAGTGTGGAGTAAAGTCGTGTAAAAAAAAAAATCAAAATTCGTTTGATTTACGCGTGTTGTATTTTTTTTTTTTTTATTCCGATTTTGTTGTTCAACTGTGATATATAGTGTCACGATTTCTGCCAGACACGCTGCAGCAGTATTCTAATTCGTGGCAGGGGTGTAGTTTAAGTTTTCAGCAATAAGACACAACGAATTTCACGCGGGTCAACGTTTTTTTTTTCTCTATCTTTCTCCCGCTACATAATAATATCGAGTTATCCACGAGGGGGAAAAAAGTAAATGGAATGAAAAAAAATCAAAAAAATAAACGCGGCAACGGTATGATTTCCGTTTAAAATTTCTCTTTGAGTGCAAAGTAGGTAATTTATATTGCCCCGCGGGGATTTAAAAATTCAAATCACGCGTCATTAAAATGCACATCGGATTCGTATATTATAACGTGTTCAATTACAGTGCGCCAGGGGGTGTACGAGCTCTACACTATATATACGCCTACATACAGTGGCGCAACCAGGATTTTTTAAAGGTGGTGTCCGCCAGTAGAGTACGCAGTAGTTCACTAAATTTTTTTTTTAAAAGTTATAACGATTATAGTATTTTAAACGTCTAATATTTAATATTTATTGTTTTATCTCATTCAAACTCACCCACCGTCACTTATTTCCGAGTATACCACTGCAGGAGAACTGCTTTCGATGGAATCAAAAACGCAATATATCACACAGCTAGGGTGCGGTAAGTTAAAAAAAAAAACACGACATTTTTCAACTGTCATTGAAAGAGTTTTCCATAATTATGTTGCAAGGGGGGTGTCCAGACATCTAAAACACCCTCCCCCCCTAATTGCGCCTAAATATATACTAAATACACCGTTTTATATATAGAAATTCATGAAGGCGACCGAAGTACATCGATGTTGACACCGCGATGACAAATAACGATAGTTTTTTCGAAATTTTCTGTATGACAAAATATTTTCGAGAACCATGATCTTCATCAGTCACTATATAAAATATATAATATTGTTCTAAATAACCGATAAAGATAATGTAGAGATGGCAGACGAATGAGCCGGTTAATTAAAATCTTGATGAAATAGAAACTTTTTGTTTAAAAAACCTAAATTTACCAAAAAAATAAGCGAATAAAATCATTTCAATAAAATGAAGTATTTAATTTAGATTGAAAATTAATTAAATAAATTGAAGTATAAATAAGTACCTAATATAATATGATGTATAAGATTATATAATTACGTATTTATTATATTTACGTATACAGTTTTGTTAAAATATAAAACGTGTAATGTTGTATGATTATTGTATATGAAATTAGTACTTAGATTTATACTTAAAGAATTTCTTTACACAATACGAATTTTTTTCGTTGCCCTTGAGTCTTCGTTATATACTTGTTATTTATTGTGCGTGCGTCGAATCTGAAGCCTAAACCGCAAGTACACCGCATCACCACGCGCCAAAGGAGCTGTATAGGAATAAAAATTGGCAAGACGGCGGCGTTCGCGTCATCTGCATGAGAGGTAGTGATAATAATATCCCCAAAGGCGCATTTGATCCGCAGAAAAGGCCCAAACGGCCAAATCGACGGTAATAATGTTGGTCGTTTTACATAAAAAAAGCAACCCGTGTGGAAAAAATTATACGATTTAAAATTCAAGAACGCGTAGAAAACTCGAGGTGCAAATGTAGATTATGTTGTTCATCGTGACTTTTGCTCTGCCGTTGTCCACTGAAAAGCATATAAAGTGAACGGGTTTTTAGGTTTTAGTGCTAAACATGTTTTTCACGGATATACCGGTCATATAAATATTGTACACCTAGGTTAGGTAATAATTATTTTTTTCTGCTCGATTTCTGAAAGACGCGTACACTTAGATCCTGCGCAGTGGTGTTCACAAGGGGAGTGGAGGTGAAGTTAAGGGTTCACAACCTTCTCATCCCTCCGAAGCGTCTTCCTTCATTAAATGTTGTCATAGTTGTTGAAAATACCACATAAATAAAACTAGATTCTTGAATCAATATACACCAATTTAAGTTTCAAATACCAATGATAGTTCTAGTAAAACTGTTTTCAAATGGCTTAAATTGGAGCAAATTTTTAAAAACAGAAAATTTGGATCTAAAAAAGGCCATTTTTTTGCTAAAACTACATTAATTATATTCTTAAATAGACATCCGTTCAAATTCCGATAAAGAATTTCATGAATTATTCAAGTCTATCAACGTTAAATATACCTGGGGACAAAATAATAACTCCCGATGAAACTGTCAATGAGATGGGAAAAACCTCAAGTAAAAGATTGGCAACATTACAAACATTGGAAACCGTTACAAATAATAAATTAAAAAGTATATATAGACCGTTGAAGATGTTATTTGCTAACAGCATTTGTACAAAATATACTGTTAAACATTTTACCATATTTGTGCACAGAGTTCTACAAAATTCCCCTAGCGAGAATATGATTGTATCCATCCCCCTCCACCCACGAAAAGAAATTCTGAGTTTGCTACTGGTCCTGCGACCTCGGAGAAAACGTTTTGAGCACGACTATTCTGGGTGCTGCGGAAAAATATCGCGCATCTGTGTCTTTTTGTAATTAAACGCTTGCCGCAAGGTCTGTTAATAAGAAAATCGATCGTAGCTAGACTATAATACCGGAATAAAATACGTGCAATTAATATATTATGTATTTATGTGTTCATTTACGTTATCACGATCATTATATTATGACAAACGCTGACGCATATTCATATACATAATATCATTGCATGTTATTTGATAATTAATTGAAATTTACTATTTAGCTGGGAACATATTAAATATTTTATTTATATTAAACTCGTTAACATTGTGTATGGTCGAGTATAATTTAAACATAAACCACTGTAATTATTATAATAGTCACGGTATATATGTGCATTATTATAGTCTTTTGGATATTACATTTTTACAACTTCTCTTAAAAAATATTATATTTTCCAGATACTAGCAGTATCAGCGAGTTATCTGCTCGTTTAAGTAGTAATATTGATCCATTGCAGCGGTGCGCAGCTAGGATGGTGTTTGAAAGGTCGGGTGGGCAGAATTAAATTATAACCGAAATCGTTTTTTTGACATTATTAATTTTTATTTTTTAAATTTCCAAACATAATACATCATCATACACGTGTGTGAAAGTAATATCTAATAATGAATAAAACATTGAATAAATATTATAAAATATAATGATATTTAAATGGGTATATTGTACATCACTAATATTGAAATATTTATAATCAGATAGTGTTTTATTCCATACAAAAATACATTGTGCAAAATAAATAGGTACTATTAATGAAAAACTTCAATTTTTCTTTTAAATTTTCAGTCAGAAACTGAGCGATTTATGTATGTATAAATACAGTTTATAAATTATGATTAATATGATAGTGTTTTTAATTAATGAGAACACTAACAAAACTGGGAACAGTCGTATACCCAGTGGTACAATTGAAACGGATACAATACGTTTTCATGATTTGATGAATATAGAAATCCCTGAGCCAGTTTTTATTTTCAAAAATTGGTCCTTGACGACAATTGCGGGTTATTCAGGGATGCAGTTTAGAAATCGTTATACGGGTTTTCCGTAAAATTTTTTAAGAGTAGAGAGGTTTAGGTCTCAATGGCGAAGATTATTATGTTTCTGTCTAGTCTGAAGGAACAGTGAACACGGAACGACTAAAGCACCTCATGTAGGCTGTAGGGCGTAGCCACCTTGACCGATTGGAAATGTGATCGAAGATTAGGTAATTTGTTCGACGGAGGCATTATAATATATATAATGAATAATTCAAATGCACGCTACGACTTGTTGTAGGTAAGAGTCCAGGGCCATCCGGAACAGAACAGAAAATTATGAGGGGGGGGGGGGGTAAAAAAAAAAAATAAAAATAAAACTGATAAATAATTTCTAGTCACTATCAAAAATCGTAAAATAACCTGTTGAGAAATTAGCATCTTATTTAGACTTAAATATTAAATACAATCAAATATACAGAATAATAACGAATAAAATGTTGTTTATTTTTCTACCCTTGCACTTAATTAAATTAGAACATTTCGTACTTCAATATCATGCGGCGCAATAATTTATGTATACATACCTTTTTTTGCACCCAGAGGCGTGTGCGTATTTATATATTTACCACTTGTTAGACCTGTGGAAAATACCTGCCTTAATTACTATAAAATAAAGTTTATAATTATAAGGTAATAAGATAAAACAGCCGTCAACAAAATATTCGTAGAACCACCACGCCGAGTGTTGATAATATTAAATATAGTCCATAATCTATGGATTATTGTCATTTGTTATAAATATGTATTGTGTACTCATGTCTTAGATCATGTACATTTACATATTGCATATGCAATTAAGACTCATATCTACAATCTTCTGATCGATCACTGACATCACTGCCGATTTTTCAACGGCATGAATATTTCCTAATTCCTACTGGCGGAAATAAGAAACTTTAAAAATAATAAATTCGATTTTTATTTGTAAGTTATAACCAATACCATTGTTTTGAATAATTAGACATAGATGTTCCTGTTAAACATAGATCCTGTTGGCTGTTATGGCTATTAGAATATTACACAAAACATATTTTACAGGAAAATAATATAATTAGCCTTACCGAGTCAATACGCAATTGACATCAATGACGAAAAAACACCCCTTTAAGGCTTTAAAAATTTGACACTGTAGGAAACGTGCCCATAGTGACTGCATAATATAAATTATAAATACGCCACTGTTTGTACCTCAATATCGTCCGTCACAATTTATGTATACCCGGGTAGTACATACATTCATTATGCTAATCTATCAGTACTTATTTGTCGACCGGTCACGGCCAGTATGAATAATCGACTCTATTTTTAGGAAACTCAAACTGATACAATTATCAGAAATTAAATAAGTTTTAACTACTGTGCAGCCAAATTAAAAAAAATGTTATTAAAAATATATTTACAAAAATTAAGTCTACACATCATTATTAGTCAATTGTTTAAAATTAAATTGTTGTACATTTATTTTAGTTTCGTCAAATTTGTCCAATTTAAACTATCAAGCAACTTAGAGAGCATCCCCGGCCCCCACACCATCCTCACGGGACGGGCGTGGGTACGATAAAACGCGTTTGGCCAATGTAATATACGACGTGTTAAAGCGTAATGCGTATATTATGTGACGAATAATATGGTTATGATAGTAATAATAATGGTAATAAATTATGTTATAATGTTGAAAACGAGAAAACTCGATCGCAGATGACTTCTATCCGACGGAAGCGAAATCGAATAATAAATCAAACACGTGATACGCGCAGTGCAGTGTTTACTGCAGACTGCAGTCCCCTAGTGTCACGGCTCTGAAGTTTTTATTTTTTTTTCTCCTGTTCAACGAAGAAAACGGTAAAACGTTCGTAAGACAATATTTACAATTTAATCCAACCGTACTATTTCGTGTCTACTTAAAATTTCGATTATGATAATATGTGTGCTCGTCCGAGTGTAAATATTATTTTATCCGGAACTGGAGAGAGCATCATTATTATTACCCCAGAATCTACATTCTACAGCAATGTATTTTTGCTAAGTAAAAATACTAATTTTCTTCGAGTATCGCAGAGGATAATAAACGTGAAGAAAGAAAAAAAATTGACCTTTGAAGGAAATCGCTGGCCGATGCTATTTAAACTCCGGGCCGACACTTAGAGCGCGTACAGTCGGGCAGTATAATAGGTAATATTACCTAAGTCCATAGGCGTGTCCAGACCTCCACGGCTGGGGACGCCATTTATATAATTTAAATTGTTTACTTATTTACAAATTTGGTATATAAATATCATTATCATTGCACATTTGAACAGTTTTTTTTAATAATATCTTAGTACTCTTTTTCATTGTTCCTTAATGATATCAAAGATTGTTTCAGTGATGTAACAAGTTCAACAGTAGTTAATAAATGTATGTTTGAAGATAGCAGATACACACTTACTTTTAAAACTAAGGATAGAATAGGACTTAACATAAGCATTGCAAATATGAATTCATAAGTTAAATAAAACAGCTTACATAATATGTATAGACTGTGGATAAATTACTTATGGTTTTATGACATGATTTTATATTATTTTAAAGTATTAAATATAAACGTACCAGAATTTTGTTTTGATCTTTTTGGCACGAAAATGTCATGCAGTTTTCAATCTTTTACATTTGGATTTGTTAGTAGTCGTACTGATTATTGATATTTATATTGTATTCAATTTGTATAAATACCACAGCCACCATGACTCATGACTCATAAGACATGAACAACACAAGTCCGGTATGATCAAATTCGTGGCTCATGCATAGATCACATCACAGTGTAATACACAAAATATTTGATATCAAAACACTATTTTATTTTATTTTTGATATATTTCTATATCGTATTAAACTTGCATAAATTCTGATGTAAATTAAAAATAACGGTTCCGTCGCTGTTATCAATAATTTGGAACATTTCAGCAGGCTGCCGCAGCCTATTGTGTATTTGTGTAACAAATAGGCATTCTTCACAAAAACCACGGACCACGGTTGTTAAAGTTATCTACGCGTTACAATCGTGGTCGTAACGAAAACACTCATTGACAGTAATTAAATTTCTTATCGATCACCTACCATTATTAACCATGGTATGTTCAAAGCCGATCAGAAAATATAATCACAGATTTTATGCTATCTGTGGTATAATAAATTGATAATGAATATTTTAAAATATTAGAAAAACTCATAGCTGTTTAAAATTTATAGTTTAAACCACGGTAGATTTTTATCCAAGAGGCCAAGAATTAAGTTACTGGGGAGGCCGGTGTGTACTCCCCCGTAGACACGCCTATGCCTAAGTCAGTAAATTACCGACAGTAATAGTAATAGTCATATTTTTACGGTCGGCCAATCCGTCTTGACGAATCGAGTGGGCATACAAAAAAAAACACATCGTGGTAAAACCAATACGCCCCTCGCTTTATCCTCGGACCCTTAAAGTTTCATACTGTGTTGATCAATTTTGTTATGGAGAATTTATACGTGCTTATGGATTATGTGGGGAGGGTGACAATTTTTCGTGTGTATAGCATCAAATCTTTTTTATAGGCACCACTAAAACTTGTGCCCCCCCCCCCGGAGCTCCGGAGAATCTTAGGGAGGACTAGCATCATTGGCGACGTCCTATATATTCAGGTGCTGCTGTAGTGCTGTCAGGTTGGAAGTGGGTGCCATCATTTTTTTTTCACTACATGAATTAACTATCATAAGTCTACAATAATATGATAATAATTAGGTATAACATATTATTGTACATTTTATAATTCATTGTAATTATAATCATGAGGTGTGTGGTTGGATGTGGATTTTGGGTGTCTTTCAGAAATCATGGTGATGGGTGCTCGGTCAACTAACCCTGCAATACGATTGGTATCCACTTGGTACTATTAATTATTATTATAGAATTATTATAATTAATTATTATTATAGTACCATTAGTACCTAACATTAGTTCTATAAACGTAATACGATAATAATAATATGTTCATAACTAATGAGTCATAATAAAATTAGCCCAAGAGGGACACGATTACGAACGTCATAAAAATCGATAAAAAGGCGTAATTCGTCGTCGTCGTCGTCGTCGGAGAAATGTTTTCCCGGTTTGTGTCAGATTCGAATGTTCGTTCTGCCGCAAAGCCGACGATATTACGACGGGAATGATAACACCAGAGATAAGTCTGGTCGTCTGGATAACACGGATTATGACGTATATAGATTGGATCACGATGACCACGATCGTACGATCTTGAAGCGCCATGAAGAACTTCTCTGCACCGTCGATTGAATTATTTGGTACTATAGGTGGAGGAAGTACACAGGGCCTGATTTACCAATTTGTGGGCCCAGTACATTTTACAATTTTGGGCCCCAAATTGTCCATCTTTATTTTCTTCGATGCTAAAATAAAAATGTACGCATAATATATTTTGAAATTAATGTTGTATATAATTAGTACGAGTATATGAGTAGTTGGATCATAGAATAAATATTAGGTATATTATATAGGTAATAAATATTATATAGGTATCAAATTAAATGTTTTTACGTTTAATGTTATAAATCTAATTTTATTTCAGTTTTCACAAACATTTCCTTGCTTTTTGCTTAGAAAAGTGGTCAATAAAATCATCAAAATTTAGGTTTGCTGTGATATAACGTTCAATAGATATTCCCAGAGCGTCTATATTTTCTTGACTCAATGTAGATCGTAATCTATTTTTAATTATTTTTAATGAAGAAAATGATCGTTTACTGGAACAATTTGTAACAGGCATTGTAAGAAAAATTTGTAGACACGTTTCCACGTTTTGAAATGCATGTGATATTTGCATATCTTTAATGAATTTAAGTTATTGTCAATATTGATTAAAGCCATCGTTTTCGCGAAATCCCCATTATACTTTATACCCACAAAAATATCCAAGTAAAATTGTGTTTTCCAAAAATGGTATATAATTAATTTTATAAGGCTGAAGTCAGTGGGCCCCTCTTTCGAGTGGGCCCAGTGCAAATGTCCCATTTGTCCTTGCATAAATATGGCCCTGGATGGACAGACATCTTGATTTAGCGTCTTGGCCAAAAATCATAATCCTGTGATAACAACGTTATCGCGGGTGGCCACGGCGGCTGCGGGCTGCTCTATCGGTGATAACAATATCCCGTAGGTGTCGGGAACGCTACCGTCCCATCGTGTCCGCATTCCACAGACTTAAACGAAACTTAAACGAAACAGGCAACACGAAATTAATTTTGTTTTCCCCGCAGCAGCTATAGCTGCGCCGGGCGACGTCGAAAAGTCCTTGACGGCCAATGAACGGTCTATTTCAGTAACGCGTTGTGATAACAACATAATTTTGCTTATCGTCCGTGTCGTTATCTCCGGTCAGCGGTCAGACTTCACTACTTCAGTCTTCAGTAGTTCAGTTATCGGTAGACAGTAGACACGGTGCACTCAGTGTCTCAGTCGTTCACTGTCCGTTACGCGTAACCGTCGCGTTGTCACCGCGCCGTCGTCTACCTGGTCACTTCACTTGTCACTTCACGACAATCCGCGTCGCTACACGTGTGCCCGTCGCCGTCAACAGCGGATTCCGTCATGCGTTTGGGCGCAGTCGTTCCGGACTTCTCGGCCGTTTCCACCAAAGGCCCCGTCAACTTCTACGAATGGCTCGGTGAATCGTAAGTCTTCGCACTCTATGGGCCGTGTTTTGTGTCGTTACGCGTTCACCGATGTTTGACTAGAATTTCCGATCCCGTGCGAAACCTCTCGCCGCGGATTTTAATAAACCGTTCACAATCCCATCGCTTTTAAAAAAATATCCCTTTGCCAGGCGCATGGTTATCGTCTGCAACAACTTATTCGACACCCGAACGCCGACGAAGTTGCCCCGTCCCATCGTATGAGAATATATATTCATATAATTATTCTTGTCGATTTTGTACGACGATTCCGTAAAACGACACGTACCTACCGATGTATTGCAATAATAGTGTGTGGTTCTCTTCGTAGATGGTGCGTCTTGTTCTCGCATCCTGCCAACTTCACTCCGGTCTGCACTACTGAGCTGGGTAAAATGGCCGTTTTGGTTGACGAGTTCAAAAAACGCAACGTTCAGCTGTTGGGCTTGTCCGTCGATGAACTGGACAGCCACGTTAATTGGATAAATGTAATAATTAACACTTAAATTGGTATGAACGGCGCGATCAAGTCGTTGACAATTTTTAATGACTTCCAGGATATCAAATCGTATTGTGTTGACATTAAAGGAGATTTCCCATTTCCCATCATCAGTGACAGTTCACGAGAACTGGCTGTACAATTGGATATGATCTCTGAAGAAGATAAAGACAATCCTGAACTTGCCATGACCATTAGGTCACTTTACATCATTGGACCTGATAAGAAAGTTAAACTCATGATGATTTATCCAACTAGCACCGGCCGTAATGTACAGTAAGTGTCATATTAATATTCATCAGACTGAGACATTTCCATTAATCTTTATATTAATATATTCTAAAAATGTTGGTATTTTAAATAATTAGCAGTTAATTTAGTAATGTATTATTTTAATTATTTTAATTATATTAATAACATTTTATAAACTGTTCTAATTTGTTATCATCATAAATGCTTTGTACAAATTGTACTTGTTTGTAATCTATTTAGAAATGGTATAGAAACTGTTAAAACTCCAAAGTAAATAATTAACTTTTTAGAATATCGAATATATATGATTTATTACAATTGTATTTTTAAAGCAATCAACATATTAATTATTTTCAAAATGATATAATTAATCATGTTTTCAATATTATAGAGAGATTCTGCGTTGCATTGATTCCCTTCAATTGTGCGATAAAAAGAAAACTGTTGCTACCCCTGCAAATTGGGTGGTAAGTATACATTTAAGTAGCCATGTACATGTACGTTTTCAATAAATTTTTGTTTATTTTAGCCTGGTGAAAAAGTGATGATCTTGCCATCAGTAAAAAATGAAGACCTTCCTGAACTCTTCCCAAATGGCCATGAGAAAACTTGTGTACCATCAAAAATAAATTATTTAAGAACAACTCTTGATTATTAAAGTAGATTGTACTATAAAACCAATAAAATTAATTAAATTTATCAATTCTAAAAATGTTTAAAAATTGAATGTATTACATTTATCGATTCTAAAGATGTTTAAAAATTGAATGTATTTATTTTATTAATTTTATTTTAAAGCAACTGATCAAATTTATTTTAACATTAAGTTTAGTGACCGTGTAGTGGTATAATAGATTTTGCTTAATATACTTAAATTGTGCATTATTTTAATTGATGTTTTGCTAATATTATCATTAAAATGGGATAAATTGGTATTTAAAACCAATACAAGTAAGACTGAATATGAATAAAAAACTAAAGAGTAGTAAACTTTTACAATTTAAATGTTCATAAACAATAACTGTTACTGTGTACATTTTGCATACATTTTATCAATTATTTAAATAATTTGATGACTAATAGATAAGCTAATAAAGTTCAATTAAAAAAATTGTTAGTTAAATTTATTTGTCATTCCAAATGCGATATCAGACTTTTTTTTATTCTAGATGACAGAAGTACAATTTTTCTACACATTGGTGTTTCTTAATTTTTTCTTTTTAAATTTATAAGTAGATTCTTATCTTATAAATAATGCATATAGTATAGTATGGTTTTATGCGTTTGACTAAAATATACGTATAACTTATATATATGTATGTTATATGTATAACTTTTAATTCTATATTTGAAATGTCTGATGTAAAAAATGCTTTTGTGATATTTTATATTTTAATTTTATAGTTTGTTCGATATGATTAAAAAAAATTAACTATGTATATGAACAACTACACAAACAGATACATAATTTAGTCAAAAAGATTTTATTTGTAATGAATTATTATTTTTCAAACATAGTTTCATTTTCTTTTTTGACAATGTTAGTTATAAATTATAATTTTTGGCTGGTAATTAACAATTAAAACCATCATTATGATTTGCACTGTTATAATTTTGATATCAATTTTTTTTTTACCCAGTTGAATGTTTTCCGTAGTTCTGACATATCAAAGTAATCTGAACATTAATCACCAGATGAGGCATATCAATTTACAACAATTATATTTTTCAAGTCCCAATTGCTAAAAATAATTTAAATATATGCTAACCTAATTTATTGCCAGTTGGAAAACATATACTTTAGGAATTCAATGATGATATTAACCCAATAAATTGTGTCTTCTTCTCATTGTATACTATTTTGACATAATTTGAAAATTAAAAGTGCATGACATGATGCAGTCTAAAACGTGATGAAATAATTATTAATTTACAACGTTTATTAAACAATTTTTAACTTTATGATACAGTAAAATTATTATTTATTTCAATAAAACAAAAAATTGGTAAACTTAACTATGCTGAACTTTACTTGAAAATTAATCATTATCATGCTCATAATTTAATTTAATAAAAATATATTAAAAAAAATGATTCTATTTGTCCTTAATTTTTATTTCTTTCTCTGTGTACAATACAAACAATCTTAAATTATTGAAATTATATTAAATTTAAAGAAATTATTTATTTACTAGAAATTAAATTATGAACTCAGACAACAAAGCGTCCAATGTTTCATCTCTAAGTCTAAAATTATTTCCAATATAGGCTGCAGATGAAAACGCACATTCTGATTCGAACCCAATAGGTGTAGTAGACATAAAATACTTAACTGCTAATTTTAAATGATGCCCCTGAGCTCTATTAAACGTCTTAATGGTTAATTATTATAAATTATAGTTAAAATTTAGTTATAATATAGTTTGTATAGATATAGTGTGTTCTCTGCAAAGAAATGTATAACAAATACGTAGACTGATATTCATGCTTGCCCGTATCGGGCTAGATATACTTATAGATTTGCCTATTTTGAAATCCAGGGATTATTGATACCGGCCCAAGTATTTTTGGAAGTAAAAAACTCAGGATCTCGTGATTGTAATCTCTATTTGAAAGACATCACTATCCAAATTCTAAGGTTAAATTGTTATTATCTACAATAAATTGATCAGTTATAAAACATCTAACTAATAACATGTAAGGATATCAATGATTATTTTTTTTTATTGAAACTTTGTAGTTTTCAACTTATTTCAATAATCATCAATTTACTTAAAAATATAAAATTGACATAGGTTAGGTTAACCTAACCTGATCAAGAATAATATTCAGTCTATAATGTAATTGTGAGTTATTAGGTGAAGAATGATCTATAGAAACTAGAAAAAGATAATCATTTTCGTGTATGTAAATCACATTGGTTGAATCTTGAATATGTAATATGCATTACAGGTGAATCTTATTACTTCAGTTTTTATCAATATTCCAGACTTAGAGTTTTCTTTTATTGGTTTTGTCATTGCCCACAGATTTAAAAGTAGTGTAGTGCTAGTTCGATGAAATAGTAATAGCCAATAGGTATTTAAAAAAAGGACGGAACTCCCTAGGTCGGGTGAGATATGGGCGTGAGTCTTTTAAACTTGAAACCAATGTACTTTTGCTTTCGAAAAAACGATTCAGAGTGAAAGAAATCGGGTGGATCGGTTTATATTTCTAAAGATGGGTGATATAGAGGTAAAACCAAATTTACTAATGAGGTAGGTTGAACTTTTAATGTTATAACTTTTGCATAAAAATAAAATGTTCCGAAAATTATGAAATTTTTATTAAATGCAAATAATTAATATAAGTACTATTTAATATAAGTATCAATATAGTATTGTTATGTTTCGAGACGCTACGATTAATATTTATAGAAAAACAACCAAATAAAGAAAATCTTTTGAAAAATCTTGTATCCATTAAAAATAAAGAAGTGCGTGACGAAAATACTAGACGATGAAAGGTTCGATTCTCGGTTAAAGTTGAAGTGTTTTGCAATTATTTCTTTGTTTTTATTCGGAAATTAAAAAATTTACCAACTAGATGAAATTTCCTGTCAGATACGTACCAGGTTTGTGTACATACACAGACAAAAATAAAAAAATACAAATGTTAAAACCAACGCCTACATTCCTCGTTTCAATCAGAATATAAAAATATAAAATCTTTCTTGACGAAGTATAACGTTATGAAAATCTATATAAATATAATAACTATACGAACTAGTAACGTTATATTTTTGTCTGATACGCGTTTTACTAAAATTCTGTCCATTCCTTTTTCTCGAAAGAAACTGTGACCACCCAAATCAGTAAGTTTAAAAAAAAATTGCAAAAACATCACTGATAATAATATTATACTTTGTTCTCGACATGTAAAAGGTGAGAACTGAGAGAGGTCGTCAGGCACGTCCCCTTAGGGCAGTGGTTCCTAACTCAACAATAGGCACGGACCAATCTTATAAATTTTTCACCGTCACGGACCACTACCTGATTTCAATTCCCCCCCCCCTCTTTATATCACTTATTGTTTTACACTTTTTTAGATTAAAGTTTTATAGTTTATAATTTCAAGGTACCTAAGTACCATCAATTGCGAAAGTGTATTATCTGGCTGTTAGATGCCAAGCCGTTAATAACAAAAAATATAAAGTATAATTTCTCTTATTTTTTTAAATTAAAATTTTTTGATTCGCGGACCACTTGAGACGAGTCCACGGACCACCGGTGGTCCGCAGACCACCAGTTGGGAACCACTGCCTTAGGGCTTAGAAAAACTACGACTCAGTGTGAGTTGAGTTATCAATATATTACGCTTCCGGCGTACGTATGCAATGTTATTAATTTATAATAATAGTATTGCTTGGCTCAACGTTTTTTTTTCTTATTATCATTATTATTATTTTTTATTCGTGTATCTATGGTTTTTTCTAGTTATAATTATTATTCTATAATTTATCTGTTAATTTCCTAAAACTACATTCATACAGCCAGAACACGGATTTAGTGGGAGCAACAGGGAATGTTGCCCTGAGTGGAAAATATTAGGATTGCAACTAATTTTTTAAATTTAAAATTTTTTATTCCAACACATTATATAAGTTTACTTATTTCCTTAAATTTAATATTTAAATTGAAATTTTTACATTTATTTGCTAACATATTTGTTTGATTTATCGATAATTTTAATATAATAGTTTTTTAAACTAAAAGTTGCAACATATTAATATCTTAATCTTTTTTTAATGAGCGATTTTTTTTTCGTCCCTCGAAAGCGACTAATTCCTAAATACGGCTCTGCATACAGTTGGACCAGTCTACTGAAACAGATGGATTCTGGAAGAATGTAGTGAAATGTAGGAGATGTAGTGACCATAAATCATGATGTGGTTTCTTATAGTTATGATAATCATATATTTTTTACTGTATTAGCGCTCTGTGGTAACGCGGTCAATTAGAAAAAATCATCGGTTGTACCAGTAGCAATAACATATCCATGTTATAGGAACATGACCCATTCGTATACATAGTTAAATGAAAAAATACGTGTTAGAATTCACTATCGCAACGACGCAACATAAACGAAATTAAAAAATGATAGCTAGGTATAATAAATAATAATCTTACATAATAACATTATCAGCAATTTACTGCGATGTGATCAATACACGTACGGGCTTCGGTACTCTTCCGTTTTGCGTACACAATAATAGATTGGATAGTCAATACAATTACTAAAAATATTAAATATTATACATCAACTTTCGACATATTAATATATTATTTCAGTATAATTCAAATATAAGACATGATATCGGCATCTGGGGGTCCAGACTACATGAGCCCCCCTCCCCTGAAATCTGCCACTGATGACCCTAATCAGTAATTATTTGAATTAACATATTAAACTAAATAAAATAATTCCTTGTTAACCAAAAATTGAATAAATGTTATACGCATAAACGGCCCCAAATCCTTCATTTTTGAATTTGAACGATCAATTACGAACATTTACGTTCTATATGACTCAATGATTTTTTACGTCTCACTGGCATCACACACACAAATAGAACAAATTTAAGTATTGAATTATGAAAAACAGGATACTGATATAAGTTTCAGTTGTAGATGGTACGGTACCATGCCTGGCAACTCTAATGATTTCAAAAACTCTGTTGCATAATTTGCAGCTTCTTTGGCATCGCAAATTTTATCGATTGATTTGTATGACACCAAGTCGCCTGGCAACAACTCTTGTAGCTTGACATTTGATTCGTGGGTTACCTTAGGTAACCTACGAATCAACAAATATATTTTATTTATTAAGGGTTAAGTCTTATTAGGGGGGGTCCCTTAAGAACGTAATACTCAAGACACATTTTTAACCACACCGCTCTTGGGGCAGTCCTATGTCTTAAATTAAGACTCTTAATGAGGTGGGAAGAAATTTGTGAAAAATGGGAGGTGTTTGAGAATTGACGTATTCATAGACACAGGAGCCAAATGGGAATTGACGATTCGTATAGACGGGAGCCAAATGAGATTGCACCAGAAATGGATATTATAAAACTGACGGATGGAAATACAACAATATACTGGACTTTGGACATAGACAAATGGAGAGGCTTAAGGTGGTGTTAGCGCTGGTCATATTAACTTTGTTGAGCTGTTAAGAAGAAGAAGAAGTTAGACCACGTGATATTTGTTTAGAAAAAAAGTTATGCGTACCTAATAAAGTTAAGTAGGCATTACATTTCTATTTAGTTAATATCTCCGACTTAATATGACGTAGTAGTGTTAGTTGTTACCCGTCTTATAGCTATACTCAAATCTTACATCTTAGCACGGAATCACATTATAGGTCCTCGAAATATATTTTGTATACATGTTAAACGTAACTCGATAACTCTGTTTTTATTTCTTCCCCTTCAGATTCCAGCTATTAGGTCATGACTCGAACTGGTACATGACGCTCCGCACGTTGTGTAGGTACCTATAATACTAATACATAATACGTAATACTACCCGTTCACGATGCTATATGTATACGTACGTTCTGCGCGCTCGGTGCCCGCTGGATGTTTTCTGCGCATTTTAATTTTGTTATTTTTTTTTCATCGTAACGCCGCCGATCTTATACAGCTATTTGCGCCAGTTGAATGTGCCGAATATACATTATATAACAGTATACAGACGCAAACCTAGCCGTATCAAAATATCGATATATTTAACGGGTACGTTACAAACAGAGAAAAAAAAATGCTATAGGTACCGAATAATACAATTATAATATACAATTATATAGTACTAAAAATATTTATATATACACGTATAGGTTTATCGAACAGTCTATTTACACGAATTTATTTTCACGCTTACACATAACATTACGTATTTGCCTGGTGAAAAGTCAGTCTATTTTATTTATGATAAAAAACAAGTTGTCTCCATTGGTCTTGGTCGAATATTGGATATAAGCGCGCGCACAACTGTTTCAGCCGCGTCGGACGGATGACGAGTATAAAAAAAAAAAAAGAAGAGAGCAGTATACAACATTATTGAACATTCCGGCGCGCGCACGGGACGTAGGCACTTAGCTGCCGACCAAACAGAACCGAAATTATACACACTTGGGTGTCCGGGGACGGAATCTTTTTGCACGGTTTTTGAATTACGATCTTATGGTATGTTATGCGTTAACACCGCGGACGTTCCCCGACGGACTTCGTCGATTCGAGTTTGAACTGGTCCGCGATTTCCTTGAGCGTTTTGTTCTCGGTCTCGGGCACCCAGAAGTAGAAGTACACGAGGCTCACGAACCCCGTGACGCCGAACGACACGAACATGTTGTAGAAGCCGACCAGCGCTTCGAAGTCCTCGTAATACTTGGTCATGCCGAAGCACAGGAGGAAGTACACCGCGGAGCAGATGCTGCAACCCAGATTCTTACTCCTGCGAAACGTTTTAAACACGATCAATATATTGACATCCGCAACCGTCTATTGTATACTTAACGCGAATGCGTGGGGCAGGTGTTTGGGGGGGGGGCTTAGTACCTCCAAGTTCAAAGTAAGCCCTCCAGAGTTCCTCAGTAACGTTTTACGAAAATATAATGCGCGCGAACCATTAGTGGAAGGCGATGTCATTTCGAAAGATATGCAAACTTTTTTAATCTTTTTAATATTGACCATAATAGCTTTTTTTTTTTTTAATAATTTGTAATTTGTTAAGTGTATTTTTTCGAATAGTTAAATTACCCGATATTGATTTGTAGCATTAATCGAGGTTGGGAGGAAAATAATAAAATACCAACTTGTTTTTGAAATGTAAGTGGTTTTGGTACCCCTTAACTTGCAATTTAAGCCTGTCCTATGCGTATATATATCTTGTATTCCGCTTAATATACACGTGGCAAGAACAGGGAACATTGTTATTCGAACGAAATTCAGTTCTAGTTTTAAGATTTTTTCGTACAGCTATAGCTGTTATTGCGAATTCGAGCGCAATCGAAATCGTTTCGCCCACGCGTGTATACGTGTGTGGTGAGTGGATGGGGGGAGGGGGGAGGTTAAGTGTACCAACGTATACGTACTTCATGGGGAATATTTCACTGATGAGAATCCATCCGATCGGCATTATGCCCATCGACGAGGAGATCATGGTCATGAAAAACAGAATCAGTTTGGCCCAGGACGCGTAATAGGAAGCGTCGAAAAACAGTCCGATGACACCGATGAGCAGGAAGGACAGCGAACAAATACCTATGGTCGACAGCAGCAGGCACCGCTTGCCCAGGAAGTTCACCAGCAGTATGGTGAATATGTTTCCGGCGACGCTGCACGCCGTGTACACGGACTGCGGAGAGGCGAAAAAAATATGTCAAACGTGGGTGGGCACATTACACGGGTACACTGATATGCTCGTCATCGGTTATGCTATTGTGTTTGATGCGTATGCTCACCACTGCCCACTCGGTCGTTATCGGGGTGTCGTCCTTGATCGTTCCAGTCACTTTCAACAGGTACTGCGAGTACGGCACGCCGGACAGCACGTTCGAGAAGAACAAGTAGATCATGGCCAGCTGAAGCGGTTTCCACAGTCCGGGGTGTGAAAAACGGTCCTTGAACGAAGACGCTTGCTGTGCTTCTTCTGCGAACAATGTAAACGCAACGAAAATAAGCATTATATATATTTTACGTTTTTTTAAGCACGCCCAGAAATCGGACATCGTAATTATATTGCGGTACAAACGATGAAAAATGCGTTACACAATAATGTACAATATAGTACAATATTAACGAATAGTACTTCATTCAACTGGAAAAGTACTGAACATTGTGTGATGCGTTGTCTTATGGTGTACGTACCTGATTTTGTCGATTTCGACACGTATTGAACCATCTCTTGGAACTCCAAGGCACACTTCTCTTCGCTTACGCATCCCCGGATCTTCCTCAAAACCTTTCTTGCTCTTTCCGTCTTGCCTCTGGACAACAGCCACATCGGCGAGTCCGGAGTCTGTTGAACAAAAATGCGTGTTCGATACAGTTTTACCGCAACGGCATTTATTTTGTCACTATATTATGTAATAATTTTAAGTTACAATATTCGTAACGTACGAAGATCCGTGTTCCGTACATAGTAATATGAAATCGGGCAATCGGAAGACAAATAATCGGAAAACTTTATGATATGTTATACCATTGGCTGACCACTGACCACGTATATGGTTTTCACCTTAAACGAATATATTGTATATAAGCGTTCGAACGCGAATATTTTTCGAACAAAGATTTATCCTTTATAAACCATTGTTCGTCCATTCGGACGATATTACTCTTGGAAAATTACGCCGGATGGAGTCAGGGCCGTCTTTAATGCTCAGTTGTTTCCGAGAACATAAGTTTTATTTTGAACTATTTTGAACGTCATTGTCGCACGTCGATTTTAATGTTTATTTTTAGTCTCACTCGTCATTTGAATATTATGTTTTATTATTAAACGTGCACTAGCTACTTCATTAAAAATCCACGATCAGCCACCACGTGGGGCCCTAACGACAAGTCTGACTCGTGGGTTTCGGAGCATGGGCCCCGCTCGTCCCGGCCTAAGGACGACCCTGGATGGAGCTATGGAATATTATAATCATGAACATATTACACAGCAATTATACAGACCCAATGCCATCACTGCGCGTTTATTGTTTAAAATTGTTGCGACGGTCGCTCCCAGTCACGCGCTATCCATGGCGCATGCGTGGTATAGAGAATTTGGGCCCGAAACTGCCAACTGATATAGGTAGGTCTTCACGCGGTCATTATGCGCGTGATACAAGCCAGGATAACTCTATCCATCTTGTTGGAATGCGACCTAACATATTATTACCGCGGCCGTTAAGGACGTCGTCCGGCGCCCGCGCGTCCTTATATTATTATTGTTATTATTATTATTACGTGTATGCGTCCGTACTCACCAGCGATAGTATCACGACGTTGATCAAGGGGAACATGATGCTGCTGATCAGTGACTTTTTCCAGCTCTCGGTGATGGCGTACGCGGTGGACACGAAGAAGGTGCCGGCGAAGTAGAACACGTTCAGGGCGGACGTCAACGAGCCCCTGAGCTTGGGCTCGCACACCTCGCCGCTGTACGATATGCACAGGCCGGTGGCGCACCCTGTACTCAGGCCCATCAGCACCGAGCATATGTACAGCGTGTTCACCGTGACCGGGAACAGCACCACGATTAGCACGGACGAGAACTGCACGATGTTGGTCAGCGCCATGCACACCCTGTGGCCCAGCCGCGCCAGCACCAGCGACAGGAACAAGCTGCCGAGGGGCGGCGACAGGTACACCAGACTTCCTGAAAACGGCAGCGCGCACCGGGTGAGTCAAACGGTCGCCATTACACTCGCGGTGGACTAATGTGGGGCGAGTGCTGGTGCCATGAGCATTTTTATTACCACCGATGGACCAAAGAACAATTGCTATTGATTAATAATAATTCAACACATACTTTGTCCAAAAGATGCTTTAGAAAAAAATACTGCATGCTAATAAGATGAAATCGATTCGTTTAAGGTTTGGTTTAATATTACAGCCGTCACAGTGAACGCTAAACAATCGGGTACAACAGCATTATGTTTAGGTTGTACCAGCGCCCAGCGGTACAACCTGTAGTAGTACAACATGGATAACATAATAATTTAGAAAAAATGGTCTTCGTGGGTCTGATTGTATAGTGACTGCCCACAGGAAGTTATTATTATTTAAGTATTCTAACGAGCCGCAACACCGCATCGGGTATAATAGCGTCTAGGTATATATTATATCAACACAACGGTCACTTTGTAAACAGTATTTTATTATAAACATCATAATAATAATTATACCCGCGGGTATTGATAGCTTACAAAGTCTCAATTCAATTGAATACAATTATACCAGATTATTTTCTCGATATGTACCATAGTTCTATAATAATTATATATTCATTCAAAGGTTTTTTCCATTCGATATATCATTATATTTCTCTAATGCATAACGGCTGAATCTATTTTTGGGCACTGTGTCAAAAACAGATACGGTACATGGATTGCGAAAAATGTAATAGTATCGCTAATAAGCATATTCGACTGAGGACGATGTCTGGTGGTGCCTATATACGAAATTATTTTTTAAAGCTTGGCCATAATTTGTTATCATTGCGTACGTTACGCAAAAGGTTATAGTACGCGACCGTTGAGTATTGCTGGCCTACTTAGAGTTTTCCGCAGATATAATAATAATGTTTTTATTGATGGGTAAGTTCGAGGTAAAGTTCAGGTTATCATCGTATCCAGCGTGATTTTAATTTGATTATAGACACCACGAGAAGGAAAGAAAAAATGGTATTCGTTAAAAATAACATTACAACGTTATCGAAGACTAATTGATGATACGATATGAAAATGTATGCAAATGGACGCATGTAACCATTATCGCAGTTACCAATAATTGTTCAATCCGCGTAATTTAGTCTAATAAACGTACATCTTGATCAAATGAACTTCGCCCTAAGCAATCGCTACTGCTTTATTTTTAAATTATTCAACGACTTGAGAGTAAACAAATGTAAGCCCGCGTAACATTATGTTTTAAGCGTAGTTTAAGCACAACGTTTACGGTAAAAAATGCGATTTCGCGTAACGGTAATGACATGAAAAATCTGCACGCATTGATCCAACTAGGAATTAAACACGTAATACAATGCAGCGAAATGTATTCACCGTGATTTTTTCAGCGCAACCTATGCTCGGGTGCCTACACGCGGCGATCGGACGGTCGAGCAATTGTGTCTAGAGGTCTTATGGAATTTTAATTTCTCTCGACCGTTCGAAACGTTTAACGGACGACTCGGGGATTTCATGTGGCGCGTTTTTTTTAAATACGCCTAGCGTTCAGGAACGATTAGTAATCGTACACAATATCTTGTACAGTGGTCATTCGGTATGATTGTTCGCGCATCGTGTCTTATTTGAAATGTTCAACTCTGGGAATTTTTTCCGATACGACGCGATATTGGTGTGACGGGTTATCTATGAGCGTGGTACCAAGATAAATATCATATTTTAATTTACGACTAAATCACGTATCACGAGTACCGCCGCGCACTTGTTTCTTTGGAATCGCGTACATTTTTTCGCGTTTCGTTTCCAGATAGAGCACAGAGTACTGCGCGAATGTCTACGCGATACGTGTTGCGTTACCGAATATTTGACACGTTCGCGGTAATGCAGTAGGAAGCGCGATCACCGTAGTGCACTTCTAAGTTCTAACTAACTGAACGTTCTCGGCACTCACCGATCCACGACAACTGTTCGTCCGTGAGGTCGATCTGGGTGTCGTACGACTGGTCGCTCTTGGACTTCTGAAAAGCGCCGATGATCGTCATCGGCATGGCAATGTTGATCCCTTGCTGGGCGTTCAAGAAATACGTCGTGGTCAACACCAAACACTGTAAACGACGACAAAACGGTCGGGGATTAGTCACGATTTCGTAATAGTAGTACCCATCACGGCGCGTCGTACATTGCGAACATGTATTTGTTTGCTCATAATATCCGTATATCTCGTATATGTTGCCGGCAATATGGATAATCCGGTATTTTGCAAAATGCCAAAAATCGCTAGACAATATATATAATATGAGCTTTGCCTAGGCATTGTGTATAATGTCGAACGCCGATTAGGAAATATGATAAAAATAAACAAAATTGGGTGCAAAGGGACAGGTCGCAAAGGAACAGTTGACAGGAACTGGCCAAGGATTTTTAAAATGCGTTTGTAAGACCAAGTGTCAAAATAAATAGTGCATTTGTCTTAAAAAAACGTTTTATGCACATCAAAATGTCATTTTTCAACAAAAAAATTAATAAGTAGCTATAATAATAATAATAATAATAATAATATCAATAATAATATTAAATAATTTGTTTTTTACTTAGACTAAAAAAAAATTGGCATCTTACATAATTTATTTTATAAAATACCTAGGTTATATGTAAGATAAGATTGAAAGTCCTATGTTTTATTTACATTGCCTAAGACCGGTCGGCAATATGCATAATACCTAATCATTTTGCTAAATACCTGAATTATCCATATTGCCGGTAACATATACATACAAATATGCGATTTTGGTGCGGATAAAAAAAAAAAAACGATTTAAATTCGTAGGCACACTATTATAATACTGATCGTATTGCACTAGTTACCATACATTATATTTTATTGCACATCACGTCTATGCGTGTATGTTCCGCGAAGGTGGTTTTTTTTTCTTCAAATCGATTGAATTAGGATTTTTACTACGGTTAACAATGACGGCTAATAATGTGTACATTGAATTATTACTTGTGCTATTGTGGATTTCAGTCCGTAGCCAAAGTCCATCCTCTGTTTCTTTTGTATCTGCATTATTTTGACGCTGAAAATAATAAGATAAAAACTCGTCAGAGCGATAGGATGCAGGAATAGTACCTAAATATATTGTATCACGTCGATACGCGCCCGGGCACTAACGCACAGTTTAGGCAGTGTTTAAAAATCAAATATTTTGTTTGCACATATTTTACAGCTACGACTGGGAAATAACCTTAACGTAGTATAAACACTGATGGACAATGTTGAGCGAAATATTTAAATTGGGTTAGAAACGCTGTTACAAGAGAAGTTATAGATAATATTACGTTAACGAATTAAATGGAATGATTTTTTTTCGCAGTTTGACGTGTACGGTGACACTTTGAATTGCATAAAATATTACTTTTTTTTTACCAGCACATCTAATACTTTTGCATACCGTTCGCATTGATGATTTATAGATACATCTCGTAAAAAAACGGACATTTACATAATTATTTCCTAGTCGTTGCCGTATACCGTATGATGCGATCGGAAATATTATTGTTGACTAGTAATTAGCGTTAACTCCTTAATTTGCGTCATGAGGTCGTCATGAACGTTATATATACATTATATAATAGGTGTCAGCAAGAAAACATATTATGTCTTGTGAAAAAAACGCACTTGTTTGTCAATAAATAAATCAAGTTCTATAAAAAATATATTATATAATTGTTAAACATTATAACGAATAAATCGATCATAAATGATGTTTGGAATTTTAAGTAACAGCTTTTTAATTGATTTTACACAAAGTCCAGTTTGTTCGAATAAAATATTAGTAATTACTATGTTTTATAACGATTGTACGTTTAAAATATCATATAATTATACAATTATTGTTCGGCATAGATGCTAATAAATTACCTAAACTTCATTACTTCTAAGGTTGTAGAAAAAAAAGATAGAAGCAAAGCGAACAAAAACGTTTTTATCTGTTTATTATTTAAGATATAAAATATTGAAATCATGTAATTGTGCATTTCAGTTTTAGTCGCGAAAACCATAACGTAACTTCTTTCGAAAACAAGATTATTTTTAAATAATTGTTTTTTATCTTCTCAAAAATGTTGCTTTTCACTCTACATCACATGACCTGATTGTTCAAAAACGTGATGTGATTGCCGATCATTACCGATCGATGTCTGTCCACAATCAAACAAGCACTTTGTACATGGTTAACATAATGCGGTTGTTTTTAACTGTATCACGAACATGCAAACTGCTAAGTATTTCCAACAAAGGCAACTCGTACGATATGATAGACGCATAACATAGTACGTATTGAACCGCATAGAGTGGAAAAAATGTGTTCAAAACAAATTATAGGAACGAATACGTAATAGCGGTTATACGTATTGAAATTGAAAAAGTGGCAACCGTAGCTCTGGTGTTCGTCACGGTGTTCGAATTGTGATTTGCTAATGGAGATCATTAAAGAGTAAAATCGTGTTTAAACGATTATCGGATAGTGTTTCTAAAAATCAAACATTTCTAATTCGATAATCATTCACCAGAATCGATCTCAACCACCGCAACGGTAGTTATACATTTGCAACGTCAACCGTTTACATCGAAAAAACTTTACGTTATTATTAATATTCCGAGCCTAAATACTTAGATTGTGTTTGCCGACAATCAATTCACGTAGACTGTTAATAAGATTCAAAGTTTTTTTTTTTCAATTCACTAATATTTCGGTTAATTATCTACTGCGACAATATAATTTTAACAATTATATTTAAATAAGAGTAATTAAACAACAATAAATAAGCCGCCACTCATTATAAATTATACAAGTGTAAACGACTGACACCCGTTCCTTAAGTAATTTATGTTTAATTACGTGACTATTAATGATTCCGAGGTTAAATAAAACTTCCATTATATTTACTTACTGCAAGCGAATAATTTTGAGTAGACGGAGAAAAAACGATCATAGCCTCTTCGCGAAAAGGATAAGCGCAATTAAAACATTAATGTAATATGTGACTTAGGTTATTTTTCAAAATTAAACAATTATTTCATTAAATATTTCAATGCATATTTTTACTACCTATGTAAAATCTTCAAGTCTATTCAATGCACCTGAGGTAAAATTATGCGAACCTTCGGTCTACATGACTATATGCGCACGTAAAACGTTCCATTTTGTCATAAAATTATTTGATTTATTTTTTATAGTTAACTGGCAAAACTTTAAGCTAAATTAACTTACTGTACCGAGAGGATAATTCCAGGTTTACAGATGGACTTCAAAAAAAATTGGTGAACTTTCGGACGATCTCTTAATAATTTTTCCCGTGTGTTCCTTTGTTGTGTACTTCTAAGCAAAACGCCAGTGTTCGGCAACAGTAAATTGATGGTTTAAAATTAAAAAATTAAATAACGGGTTCATTAATAGAGTAAAGCTAACAACTATTGTTACACTTTCCCATTTTCACTGAGCACGTGCGATAAACAATCGTTACAGAATGACTGTAGTTCAAGGCGGACGCATGTATCAACTCGGTTGTCTAAAAAGTACTAGTGCAGCAGTCGTGATTTTCACGGTTTTATGTATCACCTAAAAAACGTATTATCTCTATTACATTTGTTACAGGGTGTGGCATGGAGTTTCACTGATAAAGGTTTGTAAATACACACAAAAGGTCATTTTCATTTCTATTCAGATAAAACGAATTTGTTTCATGGCATGGACTTGAGCGTGCCATGACTCACTGGATGGTAATTATTTTGACAATCAAAATTAGTACATCATATTAATTAAAAAAAATTCTCTGAGGAAAAACAAGTCGATCAAGCGATATTGCATTGCGATCCACTTCAAGGTGTCGGAAGGAATATACAATTACAGGTGTTTTCAAACACAGAGATTGATGAATAACTTCTATAGATACAATTTAAACAGACACCGGGGCTCCACCATGTACCAGACGCCAGTGCCATCTTATTCGAACCGTATAGTATGGACTATATTATATGGACTGGCGACATTGGCCAATGTTCTTAAGTTAATTTTCAATGCGAAAAATTGTATTTATTTCGTACACTAAATTATTAGTTTTCATATCAGTTTTTTATATCATCACCCTGTACATAACCTGGCCATTTTTTTTGTTTTGTAATTTTCTTCTTTTTTTCAACCACACCAATATTTCAAGTAATCAGTAAATTATTATGATTTCATATTCTTTGTTATGTACTAATATTATCCATAAACTACACAAACTAGTTGTAGCCTATAGGACCTCCAATCTCTTATCTATCAACAATGTTTGGTTGTTTTCTAATCTTAGTTTTCAATGATTACAGGATGTATTGTGCGTGCCTTTTTTATGTTAATTCGTGCGTTCAAAATACTCATTGTTATTATGGTTTTTTTTTATCTTCAATCAGATGATGTAATAGCGGTTCATTAATAATATTTTGGTCAATGCTCAAACACTGAGGACAAAGAATACAATGTTCAATATTTACCTAATGCAGTTAAAATCTGTTTACTGAAAAAATGTCTATCGGCACCTGCGTATATTAATCGATTTGATTAAAAACGGATTAATATATCTCATATGTTTTTGGCGAATCCCGTACAAAGACAAGCCTCAAACGATTTTCAACCGACGAGAGTTTATGATAAAAAGAAGTTCAGGAAACTAGCAAAATAAATAAACAAATCAATTAGTCAACAAAATTATGATAAGTTTAATAAAAATATGTTAAACATTTTGTGAAATCATACAATTATTACTTACTTAAAAGTATACGTTTTTTTCATCGATCGGTAAATTATTTGTTAATGTAACAGAAAACGGTTTTTGATATTTATCCATCAATTACACAGTAATCAAAGGGTAATTATTTAATCAAGTATCTTTATATACGATTGAACAAATTAAAATGTTTGTGTTTTTCTTAAATATCATTACAAGTTAAACAGAATATCATCAAGTATTTCAGATGCCTACAGATTTGAGATTTGAATTTAATTAAAATGATAAATAATGTATTATAATTAAACGTGAGATAATAATATTTTATAAAATTAATCAACAACAAATTTAATTATTGATCTGGTAAAATATTAAATTATCGAAAAATATGAGGTAATATTTAAATAGTGTTGAAACAAAAAGTAGACAATTAGTGTTAAAAAAAGGTTTCATGGTCGTAACACAAACAAAGCATAATCTTTAAGCATGGTTTATAAAAGCATTTTTTGGTTTTAATAAGTATTTTAATTTATAGCATAAGTCGTATTTAAGACTGGCCATTTTTCTGTTTTGCAGGTCACTCAAATAATCTTCACGTGATCACGACCAAATCTGACGACTTCTATCAATTGATGTTTATGTGAGATAACGTACCTTTACTAAATACTATATAAATATATAATAGTCAACATTTGGAAAAATGTATACGTCTAAAATCGTACTTTACGTACCATACGTACTTTATACATTTATACATCGGAATTATATTTATTTATTGTACATATAACACATTTTAGGTTTGAAGCCGAGCGTAAAAGTACTGTTGATAAACTGTTCTCGCCTGATCCTCGGTTTAAACAAAGGGAAAAAAGGTGTTAAGCCGTACGAGTGGCACATCGGTTATGCTAATCTTCATAAGCGATGCTTACAGTGATGCGCTGTTGTTTAATTGCCAAAAGGATATTTGGAAATGTCCATTCTATCCGTCCCGAAAGAAGGTAAATACAACAATTTACAGAACTTCCAACCGATCGACTCATCTCAACCTGAAAACAATTTAACCATTTCAACGGTCGATCGTTTGAAATTGCATACATACCCGGCTCGTGGATTACGCTGAAATAATTTATTCGAAATAAGTATCTACTTAATGTTAAGCACATGCATTATGTGATTTCAGATGAAACGTTTTCAGTTTTTATTCGAAAATCATATGTACGCGTGTAGTGTGGAATAGTAAATATAATTTTTTTTATAAGTTGTTTGTCTTCTACGGCTATGATTAATATTTAAATAGTTACAACTCACAAACAAGTTTATGCACTTCATTTAAAGCAATTATACATTTTTGTTTATTACATTTTTATCTATTTCCAATAACAATTTTACCACAGATCAGTGCACAATGTTGAATTTGCCATCGATCAATCACGCTTTACGATGTAATTTTGGTCACGTACCAATTAGCTGCACTGCTTGTTGGCGTGATCATCGCGATGGAAAACAAACAATATTATTACAACACTATTTTTTTTTATCATACAACCAATATCAATTATCGCGAAGTTATCCGATGAAATAAATTAGTACACATAAAGATTAAAGTGCTTTTCATTCTGAACGTAACGAAAAATTAGAAGGAAAAAATTCCCCGGTCGTACTGTTGTCATATGTTGTTACAAAAAATAATATTCCGATTTAGTGGTTGTCACTCGCAGACCCCCTTTAGTGTTTTAACGGACTTTTTCTAAATGTATTTGTCTTATTCTATTCGTAACGGCCTTGCCTACGTTTTTTTATTTAGCTATATAAATAATTCTACATATAGTGCGGGCTGTAACATAAGAGGCATTACTATTTTGCTCGCCAATGCCTTACACCCAATTAATTTATATTTCTCGCAGAAAAATAAAAGTAAAACGTTGACTTTTTATAAAACAAAAATAAAAAAAAAATGCGCATAAAGTGCATGATGATAAACTGCGTGTGAAAAATAAATTTCATTTTTCGCACTTGAATAATAAAAAGTCGCATAACTTATTTATCGCATACATTCGTCTTAAATTTTTATTTTGCGCAATACAGTCTCGTATGATATAATTATTCATGTAAATGTGAAATCAATTTAAAACGCATTCTATTCAATATTCCGTTTCGCCGTATAGTGTACAATATGTTGTTTTTATTTTTTGAAAAACAACGTTACCTAACCATAGCTTCGAGTTTTTTTGTTAATATAATTATTTGTAAAAATACTGAATGAGTGTAATCTTTACTTCATAATAAGTTACAAATTTAATTTGGAAAAAAAAATTAAGACACATGTACAGGGTGGGGAATAAGATATGCATCGGTTTTGAACGGCCAGTGCTCGGCCTATGGTGGTGGGAGAAATTCGGGAGAGGTTGTGTTCGTGGGAACATCTAGTTTTTAGTTGCCACTGCAACCACAGCCAAGAAAAGCTGAACCAAATTCCTGTAGCTCCAACTTTTTCAGTAGAAATGAGGCCCATTTCTACTATTGTGGAGCTGTTAGTAAGCAAAATGTTCGCTATTGGGTTGATGAAAATCCAGGCAAATTCACGAGTGACCTCTCCACTCCCCTAAAGTCATTGTATAGTGTGCAGTATTATCCCAATTTGGGGTCATTGGGCCTTACTTTTTGACGATAATGAGCACGTTGTCACCGCTGAACGTTATGTTCCAATGTCGGAAGAGTTTTTTGAACCTAAACTGGTAAAACTGAGTGTGGAAAAACAATCTGGCTGGCATCTGGTTCCAACAGGATTGGGCTACATCTCACAAAGCGAAATTGAGGCTAATGTTCCCTGAGCGCTTGGTCAGTCTGAGGGGTGACGTGGAGTGGCCTGACCTAGAAACAGTTTTTAAACATCATCCATATACCCTGGAAGACTTTAAAGAGATAATTAGGGTGGAAATTATGGCTATACCCACCCGAATGTGTCGACAAGCGGTTGCACACTTCCGAAATCGCATTCAAGTGTGCATCGCTGCTGACGGCCGCCATCTCAGAGATGAAATATTTAGGACATAATATAAAAATAAAAGATTTTCCATTGAATAAAACAATATAAACTTTATTTCTGTAAGTTAAACAGTTTTTATTTTACAGCCCTTCGAAACCGATGCCCCATCCTGGTATTTCTTCCTCCATATTGTCAAAATGTTACAAAATCACTGTTAAAATTCATTGATTAAATAAAAAATGTTCTTACGATTCGTGTAATACTATGAGCTGTTTTATACAAAACTAACAAACACATCAAAGCTATAATACTTTTTTTAATGGTATTAAAAAATTTGTAACAGTATAAAAATGATATAGGTCCTTAATATACATATTATGTTTATTGAACGATAACAAAATAGCTATACATGGCGGTTTCGAGTTTCTGTTTTCGTACTTTTACTTTTGAAATATTCCGAAATCTCGTTTAGCGTCTTGTTCTCCGTCTCCGGCAGCCGGAAATACATGTACGGCAGGCCGACTAGGCCCAGGGTGCCGAACAAAACGAACGTGTTGTAGAAACCGGTCGCCGCCTCCAGATCCAGATAGAACTTTGTCATCAGGAAACTCAAAATGAAGTATGACGCTGAACTAATGCCGGCTCCGATGTTTTTACTCCTGCACGAAATAATATTATATGAGAAACTCGTATAATCAACAACAACAACAACAACATCATGGCATATGTGTGTGCTGAGTTCGTTGTCGTCCGATCATAATAAATATAGAGTACGGATTTTGATTTGAATTACTTTTATTTTTTGACTACCAGTTCAAAACGAAGCTAAATCGGCTATAAATACAATTTCTCCAATCTAGAATAAATGCAAAACATTTCATATTGTTTTTTTTTTTGTTAAATTTGGAATCATGATTTTTTTTTACTTCCTCTACATTTTTTTAAAGCTTTTTATTAATATTCCTTATTAATAATCAGAATTGTTTAATTTAAATTTAAATCGAATATAAATACTTATAGTATGATTTCACATGTGACGATTGCAAATTCGCCCCTACTTCATCTATAGACGTCGAACGTAGCTTTTCAAAATATAAACATATGTATGGCATAGTTATTGTCCGATCGTCGGAGAAGATTTTTGCTTAAAAACTTAAGAAAAATGTTGATCGTCCAATACAACTCCGACGTTGCGATGTAGGTAAATAATTTTGTAACCATTATTTCACTATTATTTTTGAAATTTTTGAATGAAAAACAGCAGGCCTGTGAATAGAAATATATTTTGTTACCTATAGTACTTTCTTTTTGTAATAATTAATAAAATATTTTTTTAAAGCTTTCTCTAAGGTTTTGAGGATTATTTGTAAAGCTTTATAACTTTATTTTATCGTGTAGTATTTTAGTGCTTTAAAATCCGTACTCTAAATTAATAATGATATTTTAATACGCAAATGTCGGTCTGGCTCATGCGATTGGAGGACCGAGCGCAACAGTGAATTTCAACGCCTCAACCAACCCCACAAACTTAATTTTGGAAAAAGTAAAAACAATAATAACTGCCCACTATAACTGTGTCAGAAAATTCAAAATACCGTACAACTTGAACGTGGGTTAAAAAACTAGAACAAATTCACCCGCTTTCCTCATTTTAATCTTTTCTCCGTTGAACGCATTTCTATCCATGTAAATAATGTTATTCATTCTCAGTTTTGCCTTTTATGAGCACCCGATATTGAAAAATATCCAAGAACGCCTGGCTATCGCCGGTATATTGTGGGCCAGACCGGCACCGCAGTACGCCTACACATGGTAATCATGTCAAGTACGCGCGAATAATATAATATTATACTGAGTGACCGCCGAGCCTATTTACCCATTTACAAATGAACGGCACAGCTTAATTTTTTTTTATCAAAAATGTATTTGACATTTTTTGAATGTGCCTTAATGCGCTACGTATACAAAATATAATCTTCCAGATGATGTCCGCATCTTGTCTGATGCACTTTCCGAATCTCTTGATAAGGCTGGCTCACACGCGTTCCAATATTCCTTCGTCAACCTTATCTAGCCCTTCGTCAACTTCTGTCTGAATATCTGTTTTCAGACCATGTAACGAATGAGGTTTTTTAGCATACACCCTCTCTTTTAGGTGCACCCCATTGAAGAAAGTCACACACTTTTAGATCTGGAGATCTCGTGGAGCCAGAGGGATATCTCAAAACGTTGACGAGATGAAATAACGGCGGAACGCCCGGTGCTATTCCTAATCGGTATTCCCCGTATGCGCGTCGTACGGTGAACATACGGTGTTGCCCGTGACCACGGTAACGTCGTGATAAACATGGAAAACTCTAAGGAGGAGAAACAGTTCTCAGCGCTCACCTTATGTCCCCCCAACGGTCCGCCGTCTAATACAGCTACTTTCGAAATGGGAACGGTGCCGGCGGTCACCCTGTACATTTAGGTGTATAATATTTATTATTACTTCATTGGAAACAATTCGCTCATGAGAATCCACACTATGGGCGTGACGCCCATCGACGATAAAAAAGTAGACACGAAGAACATTACGATTTTCGTCCACGAGGACAGCGGAGACGAGGGCCAAAAATGTCCGACGAGTCCGATGGAAAGGTAGCAAATCGAGCAAGTGGCCATCGTGCCCAGTGCCAGAAGTCTTTTGCCCACGCGGTTTATGAAGAATATCGTCAGCACGTTACCAGCCACTCCGGCCCCCATGTAGACGGCCTGCGGAAACACAACGCTATATTATGTGAAAAACGTTATATTTTTGTAATATTGACTGACCGTCGCCCAGGCCGGGTTTATCGGCACTTCGAATTTCTCGAACACGGATAACAGATACGGGGTATACGGTATACCGGACAAAATGTTGGTGAAAAAAACCAAAACCAAGAGCATTATCAAAGGTTTCAGCGTTTCGGGTTCCGTAAACCTTTGCAGCGAGTATTTTATTGTAATCAACGGGTTGTGTGTGGTTTCATCTGTAACAAAGTAAACAAAAAAAAAATCATTGGTCATATTTCGCAAAGCGCATCGTACACAGGGTGATTTTTTAACCCTGCTCACCACCTATTTTGGTCGTAAATTTGCATAAATTTGGATTTATTTTTTAATTTTCAAGTTACCATAAAAGCTTTGTTTTCTTTAACTTTTTCTTTCATACCACCTTAAGGGTATCTTGTGGAGATACGAGCTTTTGTTTCAAATGAAAAAATCCTCTGCGAAATTTCATTGTTATAATTTTTTTGTGAATTTTGATATATTGAAATCGAAATTTGGATGCGTGGTTTTTGAATTATTCTAATTTAAATGTTAAAGAAAGTAGTCTTGTATACCTAATTGTATTATGATATAATTTGTAATAACATGTAATCGCTAATTGCTACTGATTCGAGATAACGCGAATTTCACACTTTTTATTGCGCAATTTTAAATTTAAATAATTTCAATAGTGTTTATCTAAAAACTACGTTACATCAAAAATTCCAAAAAAATTAACTGCTACACCTCGTAGTATCAAATAACTGTATTTATATTAAATTCGTGTAAAATCGGAAAAAACTCACGCACGTCATCGCGATAAAAGCTGATGAAACGTTGAATAATTTATAATGATATAGTGGTTTTGTTGATAAAAGCCTTCCGATTAATAACTGTTTCTAATTATAAATTGTTATCGGATTTCCGATCGTAACCTTTTCGATGACCGTTAAAATTCATTTCAGACGCGTAATGAACCATGTCTTGAAATTCTGCGTCACACTTTTCATCGCTTGTGCCTCCCCGGAGACTCTTGAGCGTGCTTTTCGCCTTGTCCTCTTCGCCTTTCGACAGCAACCACATCGGAGAATCGGGAGTCTGGAAGGGAGAACTTTTCCAATTATTTACAAGTATTATATTTCCACCCCCGTTGCTCATAAGTCTTGGCGTGCAGATCCCAATGACTTCGTGCCTATAACGCGTATGATTCACGCCATTTCATATATACTTATGTGTGCTACGTAATGGGTCGGACTGGTAACACGGTGTGTCAAGGTCCCTCAGGTCGCCTACTACATATTTACGTTTAGACCCCTTTATTATTAATTATAAGGGCTAGGGACCTCATGGTGTTCATTAATTATGAATTTATATTTAGAAATGTACGATCTCGATTGAATCAATGCAATTGCATGATTAATGTTCAGAAATATTGAAAAATCATAGCGCACAAATTACATACAGTTCTGAGACAATATTCTTCTTCTCCCAATGCTCTTAATGAATCGGGTTATTTCGTGTGTTATTTCTAAGACCACCGTACTCGGGTACAATTTGAAGTCGTAGAACTAGGATCCCGGGGAAAAAAAGTTTTAAAAGTTTTAACTTTAAAAAATTTATCGCGTTGTTTGTCAAACAGTCTCCGAGGGCGGACCAAGGCCATGAGAAACCGCGGTCGCGTGGACCCGACCTAACCTGGTAAAGCAGAACCGTGTTGAAGATCGGCACGACCGCGGTCATGAGCACGGACAGTTTCCAGTCGGCCGTGACCGCGAACAACATGGTCACGCACAGGTAACCGCCGTAGTAGAACAGGTTGGACGCGGACGTGAGCGTGCCGCGGAGCTTGGGCTCGCACACCTCGCCGCAGTAGGATATCGTGAAGCTGGTCACGAAGCCGACGTTGAAGCCCATCAGCGCGGAGCCGACGTACAACCGTCCCGGGCCGTCCGCGTAGTACACCGCGATGACGGACAGCAGTTGCGCGACGTTCGCGAACATCATGCACGTCCGGTGGCCGAAACGGTGCTGCATCGCGGACAGCACGACGGCACCAGCCGGCGGCAACAAGTATATGAGACTTCCTGCAACCGTAAGGGATTGGCTATGACGATGAGTGGTTTTGAGGTTAGCCGGTCGTGCGGGGACGCAAACCTCCTCCGGCAGTGCCGTCCCGAGGGCAAGGCGAACGCCCTCTGAGGGCCTCGCGTATAATATAATATATCGTGTGAATAAAATATTTCTTAACATTTTAGCAACTACTTGAAATTTAATTATGTCTCTGATAACACCAATGTTGACATAGTAAATACAATCAGGTACTGTATCAAGAAGCTAACGATATAATATGTAATGATAACCAATTAAATTGGTTTTTATTTTTGTTTAAATTTAGTGTTGGTATTTATTTTTTCCTCGAGATGACGACGTCGTCAAACGTCGATGATAACAACATGCCATATATAATATAAAAGCTGTCCCGACACGGCGTTGCCCGCGTATAATTATAAAGCTATTTATTATGCTTTAAAAAAATTAGGAGAGTGTTCAAGTATAGACACGTCACATACAGCTTTTCAGCTTTCAAATTCCATTAAAATTCAGTTTTTATCAAAGCTTTACATGTGATTGAGAAGTTTTTTTTCTTTAACTTTACCACTATCTATAGCACTATAAAAAGTTAATATTGATTTGTCATATTGTTATGAGAGAGGAACAGATGCATGTCAAATGCATGCAACTCAATCGACGTGTTGCAATTGCGGGTCGGATAATTACAATTACTTGCGACTGGTTTTAAATACCATCAGTTATATAATTAATTATTATTGTGGAATTATGAATTCCACGTACTATTAGCACTATCAATACACCGATAAACAGCGATTAACAGTCGGGAAAAAATACATATATATAACTATATAAAATGTATACAAACTTTTAAAAAACTTCCTTTTATCTCCTTACGAGTTCGAATTTTTAAAAATCCTTTCTTAGTGCGCCCCTACATCGCACAAGGAACCTCTGTACAAAATTTCAAGTTTCTAGACCCAGCGGTTTGCTCTGGGTGTTGATGAGTGAATAGGGGCAGTCTCCTATATGTATATAGATTATATTATATGGTTATTATTATTGTTACTTGATTTAATAAAGTTAATTTAATGACATGACTATTCTAGTGTACCTATAGATTTCTATATAATACTGTAAATCCAGGGCCTCGAATTCTAATGATGCCCAGGGCCTCACAAAACCTGTGAACGGCACTGCTGAGTTCCTCGTTTCAAGCCGATCGCGCTCGCCCTCCGCGACCCAGCGGTTCCCGACCCGGAGTGCGCGAAGGGCGCGCGAGATTGTCTCGAGGGGAACGTACACACGTGAAAGAAAACGGGTGATGGTGGAAAGAAACGTTCGATGGAGTGTACGATTTATGTTATTGAGAATGAAAAACTTGTGTTTTTTATTGTTAATGGTACACGTGCGCGCTGTATAATGATTAATACGATACACAACTTTAAAAACTGAGTTCAAAAGAAAACAACTCATTCTTTTTTGGATAGGTATTGGAAACGAATGTAAGCAACCATCTGACGAGAGAGCTTTTTCTTCGTGCGTATTTATCAAAAATAAATACAGGAATGCAAACTAAATGCAGCTCCAGAGTTTAGATTATACCTTGCATGGTCTGAACCAAATTTTAATAAAATTTTTTTTTATTTATACATTTTAAGAACAGTACGTGGAAAAAGTTTAAAAGCTATGATAAGGCGTACAATCTAAGAACATATTTAGCTTAGGGGCACACAAGAAAAAAAGGTTGGGAACCGCTGCTCAATATGTTGTGATAGTTATTCCGAGAAGGTGATGATTATGGGGTGGTGCCGCAGGGCTGTTTTTAAGATTTGGCCGCCCCTCTACCAGAGACATGCCTATCACATGTAAAGGAGAGTTCCGATCATAAGTGCTGCAAAACAGATTTGTTCAACTGTCCTTTAAAATTCCACCTATAGTGCGTATAACGTACCGGACATTTGGTTGTAAAAATCTAAAAAGAGCGAGCAGTGAAAATAATAGCTTTTTCGCAGCGTTTGATGAAACGGTCCAGTGACCGATACATAATATGTATGTAGATCAATGACATCATACCGATAAATCGAACACAACGTTTTGCTCGAATGACTTGCGACCAGACCGTTGATCGAAGTCTGCAGCGAGCAACTTGCATTCAATTCAAGTTAAATGCATTACGCACTGCAGTTGGTCTTATCGACGTAGTTGTTGGCTTTCGCGATAACACGTAAGACAGTATTATACATTAATACGTAAGACAGAACGAGCCGTACAGCCCAGGATCGTTGGTATAAATTATCCAGTGTACCGCAGATGTGATTGTTCGTAGACTTAAGGTGCAACGGAAACGCGGGAAGCACAAACTCTCGTTGCGAGAATCACTGCGGCAATTATATCATAAGCCTTATATACTACGTAACCGATACCGATGCGTGCAAATAAAATTAAATCGTATAAACAACGATTAACCCGTGAACTAAGACTTCGAAATTGATGATAATTGGCTCTTGTATACCCGGAACAATAAAGCAATATTATGCGCACGGGACTGCGATAAAAGGCGGTTTATTTAATGCCGAATAATTATTCTTTGTTTATTGCAATAATTCGGTTATATTATATTCTTCACATCCTATACAAGTAATATATTACACGTTTAGGTTTCAAGGGAACTCGGGACGGCAGGATAACTCATTGACCAATACAGGTTACGGTGACGTTTATTTTCTTTCATCAAACTTTCTGCTAGTACAAATCTCCCACAAAAATTGCGCACAACTTTCATACGGTATAAATCGAGAGTTGGGCGTCGTAGAAAGTACTAAACAGGTAATTTTTCGATTTTCCTATTATAAGTGTGGGCACGATGACGAAAAATTCGGACATAATGTTAAGATTCGTCCCGTAACCATTTCCATATTTCTTTTGAAAAAATTAATTAATTTAAGAGCTTAGTAATGATTTTGTAAGTAGGTACACGGCTAACACGAAGCGCGTGTTTTAAAAAATTCAGATAATTAATATGTTAATAATGTTACTTTATAATTTATCCATTGTGAGGATTAAAAAAAAAATTTATTTTATATTCATTTACACGGGCATTGTCAACATAAAAATGTAATTATATTTCAAAACGAACGAAACTCCTAGGTCGGGTGAGATAGGGGAATGGATTTTATAAACTTGGAACTAATGTAGTACCATCACTCTTGAAAAATGATTCCAAGTTAAAGAGGTTGGTGGATCAGTTTATATTACTAAATATGATTGATATAGTAGTAAAACCAAATTACTTTATAATTAAGGACAATCTTTTAATTTTCTAACTTTCGGAAAAAAAAAATGTTTCAAAAATTATGAAATTTCTATTAAGCCAAATAAAGATAATCTTGTATTCATGAAAAATAAACGAGTGGATAGTGCGTGATAGTGTGAAGTTTTTTGAAATTATTTCTCTATTTTTCTTCATCACTCAGAAAACAGTTGAAAAATTTAAAAAAATTACCGCACTCTAGTACCAACTAGACGAAATTCTCTTTCACAAAAGTACCCGGTTTGTATAGATTGGAGCAATCCTTCTGGTCGAAATCGTGTACACAGACAAAAAAAATAATAAAATTCGCTTCATGGTAAAACCAATACATTCCTCGAATGATTCAGAATCTAAAATGTATTGATTCAATATTCACTTTTTGCCGTTAAAAAAATTTAATTTCATCTGGATAGTATCAATATCATAGTTTTAATATAGTAATAGGGTAAAAAGTGCATTAAATCGGACAGGTTATATAAGACAAGTTAATAACGATAGGAACGGAACTATACAAGAGGTGGGCTTGGTCCCCCCCTTCCCCCTTATATTTGTCTTCAAATGACCTTTTAGCGAGTAATCGGACGTAAAATACAATGAATGCGTGTGATACCAAACTACGCTTGTACAGGTATTTGTTATCATCATAAACGTGGAAAAAAATTTCAAACAATTGTTTTAAAATGCACAACATATTTATGTAAAATTGCAAGACAGTTTAGATCTTTTAATTTAATTTAATTTAGTTTAATAATTGCCAACAATTTAACGCATGCATTACAAGAATAACTAGTATGTGGCACCCACAATCTCGCAAGTGTGAAATAAATAATTGTTTGTAGTCTTTGTACCCGAGTAGACGGTAAAGCATTTTTATTCGATAGCTATTTTAATATGAATTGCGATAAACCACGAATTGCTGTGTATCAAACCGTACATAATTTCAATTTAATTGCACATTACGAGAACGAGTGTGTAAATGATACTTTTTACTGTGCACCGAAATAAACGCAAAAATAATATTGTTGTATCGACTTAATGCTATTTTTATACTGCGACATTCATTATACAACGTGGTGTTGGGTATTGCGATATCGTATCAGTCCGAATAAATGCCAGTTTATTTGAAATGTTGGCCCAGTGTAATAACCTAAACTAAATCTGAAATATATTATGCTTAGCTATTCGAATACATAAAAGTATATGAGTTTTTCCCATAACTATAAAACGAGGAGCTCTTTTATTTTTCGATATTTTTGTAAATTTGTATATGGCGTGGTTGCATGGTTTTCAAAGAATTTTAAAAACGCTAAAAATGTTTAAGAAAAAAACAAAAACAACTAGTCGACATATTTTTCTATTGTGTTTACGGGAAAATCGTCCAAGGAATTATAAATGTATCACCGACGTTGGATCATTTTGAGACCGCAGGACTATAATGTAACAGGCCATCTGATTGAGAATGAACCGATAAAAAAAAAACCAACTTCTCCGTTTCTCGATAGGTACGAATTAATTGAACGATATTCGTCTGCAGCGGATATTCCGACGGGAGGATTGCGTAATCTCATTACCTCTGTTGTATTACAGCTGTACGGGGTACGCGGCCGTACTTAGGTCCTTCATTCGATGGAGATTCGCGGAAACCCGGTGTGGGCGAAAACTCCTGGAAATGCATCAACATAATAGCAGGCAATGAGCCGAAACGAAAGAAAGATGAATACAATGAAACGCGCGGGACTCGACAACAAAAGAGACCCGGGCCGCGTATTAGGGACGATTGCCGGGAGATTATTATTATGCTTAAAGGTAACCTGTCCAAACGTCTTAAAATATTACGCAACGGTTTCCGTACGCTCCGCGCGGGATTACTGTTCGATTTATCTTTTAACCGGGCGCTGCTGCTGCTGCTGCTGCTGCTGTACGAGGTACGTTTCTCTTATCGTTGCCTGTACGCGCCGGGGGTGATGTTAACCGTGTCAATAACAATACGTTTGATCACGAGCAATACGGCCAGAAAAAAGAAAACTTGTACTTTTCTATAGGGATGCTCGCTTGGGGTGTTTTTACAGTACGACGACGAAATGTTATAATGGTCGCTGCCCACGGAATCCGTGACAAAGCTGCGAAGAAAACCGCTGCCTTTGGTCGATGACGGGAAGGATTAGCCCTGCATTGCCGCGACCGGTACTCGGCACACACATTGCGCGGTACGTGCGGCCCACGAACGGTTGCTTTCAATGTGTTCCCGATCGTGATGCATAACAATACTATAATCACCGTAATTACTGTCATAATATGCGCAAACACGTTTCGAAACTTGCAATTTATAAAATGCGGTCCACGCGTACCCAAATAAACTATTCGTCCGATCGCAACACTAATCGCCGCGGAGTGTTGTCATGTTCGTTTTAATCAGTGGTGGGCAAACTTTTTTAATGTTGGGGCCACAAAGTTTAAGAAATTCTAGAGGAGGACCAGAATTATAGAAAAAATGAATTTTGTGTTAAGGTACGTTTTCCTTGCAGCGTCTGGTCGCGGCGGTTGGCGTCAACACCGGTCGGGACCAGTGCAACGCGTCAAGATGTCAAAAAAGTTTGTATATATATATATATAGTTTATATCAGAATAGATGTGTTACCTAGTTGAATTCAATGATATATTTAATGGTATAGATTGCATTCAAATATTATATGATCTAAATTTAGGTTGCCAACCTTTTCCAATAAGTGAGCTATATTCTTAATTTTAAAACTGATGATCGACATATATTTATTTATTTGCATTTTATTATACTAGAACATGAAGTTTATACAAGATAAGTATCGTGTATACTACATTTTTATTGCGATCGATCTATATTCCTATAAAGATCGACTGATTGGTGATGCTTTCTTAATTCCTGATTTCGATTTGTAAAAGTTTTTTAACAATTTATAAAAAAATTGACGAGAAATTTGGTTTTGGTCATTTTTTGATTGAATATTTGTAAAAAAATTGGAGCGGTCGCGGCGTTTGGACGCTGTGTGGAAAACAGTCTTGACTAGCGTCGACTAGCCACAGCGTCCGGACGCCGCGTTGCAGAGAAAACGTACCTTTAAAGCTTTGAATCATAATAATATTATAAACAATAATAATATTATAAAACATTACAGCATTACACACAAATTATACATATTACCTTTTACCTTATATAATAATTAATTTAAAAACTATAATTAAACTTAGACACATAAGTACATCATACATATTATTGTATGATCCGGGAAATATATTAATATGAACAAAAATATTAATTATATACCTATTATCTTAGTATCTACTATCTAGTTCTAGTATCTAACTAAATCACGCTGTGAGGGTACGGCCGCGCACAATCCGCGACGATCCATTTATATATTTAAATCTATTTTCTCCGACCATTTTCAGAATATTTTGGGAATTTTTTTATACTATACAGGCCATATACTCTCCATGTTGATGGACCCTCGGCGGACCAGATTAAATTATTTCGCGGGCCGTACTTTGCCCATCACTGGTTTAAATGAATGTGTGTGTGTGCTGTTTTCGGGTGCCCCGTACGAAACTATGATCGTAACGTTTTCATTTACCAGTTGTGACCATGATTATAAATTGTTTTAAAACCGAACAACATCGTAGCGCGATTTTTGCGGTGATTGTGTTTTATATTTCGTGGCCATTGTCCACCTTTAAACTCGTGCTTTATCCTAAGCACTGCAGGAGTTCTTTTGACAGTGGGGGGAGGGGGAGGAAACTCGGGATAAGGTGAAGTAAATTATCGCAGGAGCGATTTTTAGCTTCTCGAACATTGTGTTCATCAAACATATCTCTGATGATTGTACCGTATTATAATACAACATTTATTATGTCCACAAATTTTACATACCTACTTAAATAATCTATCGGGTACTGCTGGACCAATGAACACCGATCGAATGATGATATTTTGTTAAGGTTGGGTAGAACATTTTCTTAAAAGTTTGACCACATATTATTTTCATATTATATAATATTTATCTGCTAAGCTACTTTGACAATAATGGCTAGGAAAAAACTGCAATGGGCTTTCAGCCGTTCCGTATTATTACTTAGACGTTTTCGATGAAAGGCAAACAATGTGCATGGGGCTATTTGAATTGCGTATAAGTTATTAGTATAGGTACAGCTTATATGTTTTTTAAATAAACCTTTTACGGTTTTGGTTTGAATTTGACTATAGCGTAGTCCTCTATGTGCATTTATAGTGAATAGGATTTCAATAAATCGATACGTTTATCAATTTAAGGGCAGAATTATATTCCTTTGAACATGTAAAATATGAAAAAAAAACCCATTAATTTTTTCATTTAAACTTGAAACTATTATACAAATACAAAGACGTGTTCTAGATTGTATTGTTTGTAAAGTATGAAAACAAAATGTAATCATCTTGCGCATAATAATATTGCATTGTTTCTGTAAAATAATGCTTGGATGAACTTTTCACATTATTATTATTTTGACGTAAACGGAGCACTGTTTAAATGTCGGGGACCATAATTGATATACAAAAAAATAATTAAATTGAAATTAAAAATTCTTTCCCCTGAAAAAACTGTTGACATTTGTTGTATCATTCGAAATTCGTGATTTATATGCGATAAATATGTGATTCAGTACAAGTCCCACAAAGTCTCCTCCGTGTCAATATCGTATTATAGGAAATAAGTAATAGCCGTAATAGTTAATTACTAATAAGGTATGATTTTTTGTTTGATTATCTGTACTCACTTTTTTGGTTTTTGAACAAATAATCATCGTTGGCATTGTAACTGAAATTATATATTTATGCGATTCATAGATTTTCCTTGTAGAGGAAAAATGGTATTGTAATAGTCGCGATTTTTCATAAAATTATCGATCACTCATCAGTCACAAATACTAGAAGACAATAAAAAGCTGCGTGTTTACGCTCGTTATTATCTCCTAATCACTATAACGGTAGCTAATTTAATCATACGTGTATGTTCCTCATCAATCGTCGTCTTACCAACAACGTCTTACCGCGCTTTTGCAGCTACACGATTCGGAACAAAAGACGAAACCGGCTTTCTTCTATCCTACGCATAAATGACCGTGCGATTGCGGTCGGACGTCAGTCCCCGTTTCGTGTCCAAGACCCGATCGCGGCGGTCAAGACCAAAGCCATAACATGCCCGGTTGACTTACGCGCAAGACGACGAAATGCTACTGGCCCGACACGCGGGATCGATAGCAACAATGCTTACGATCGATACGGCCGTTTCAGACGCCATAGCGACGGCCACGAAGGTCTGGGGTCCGGTCATTTGTGATTCCATATTTCGCGATGACAGTGCACTCAAGAATAGTAAATATTCAAATACTACTAGAAAATAAATCACAGTGTTCATTGGTAATATCACGCGTCGTTCTTTTCGACTATCAATACTTACAACATATCGGTTCGAGACGATTATTCTTTCAACTGTCCCGTCAACGGTCACCGTGGTAAGCTGCAGATGATAACTTTTATGTGACATAATAATAAACCGCTAGTACGATAAAACGGCTGCGTATGCCGGCGAATCGAGAACAATGTAAAATCGGGTATTTCTGTCGGCGAACATTGCTGGGACATTGTCGTTCGACAAATACAAGCCGACCATTTTTTGTTCTTCTCGCACATTGTTGCACGTTAGAAAATTGTTCTCACACCATCCATTTTTAATTACTCCAAACTATAAAATATTATATCAATGCATAATTGATTCGTGTGTAAATACTGTAATGTGTACGTATAGATTTCAACTCTGGCATTAATAATTAGTCGGTAAATAAATAGCAGGACATTAACAACAATAATAACGGCTACGAGCCACAATTATTTGTAACGGCGCGCATAATTATTGTACCGTTCATTATCAACGGTATTTATTTTTTGTAAGGTTAAACAGCAAAAGTTCACCTCTTATACAATATTGTTCCATGGTATTTACCATTCAAACGCATTATCGTTCATCGATAACAAAATAATAAACATTTCTTAACTTTTTTCCGTGAAATATATTATGATCAAATCGATAACGATGAAAACAAATTATGAAATTTATTTAAAATTTATAAAAATCTCTTTTGTATAATTTTAGACGTTATACCATAGAAATGACGTACTTGCTAACGACACGATCGAAATGATTCGTCATAATATGGGCAAAACGAAATCAGGTGTTCTCTATCATGAGATACAAGAAGCACGAGTAAGCGCCACTACAAACTTATTTTATACAAATAGTGAGCTAGTACACGTTTTTGAATAAATCGTTTTGCTATCGTTCCCGGAAATAATTGTTGCTAGAGAAATATACAAAAAAAGAGATAGTTATCACGAAAGGTAATGCGGTAGATTATTAGGTATACATGTTATGTGGTGTGTTGTGCATTATTTTACAGCCGATTTGCTGTCGTTTTGAAAAATATTCGACGATAGGTATTATCTACTTCTATAATAACCGTGGACAGGGAACAATACTGTTAGTTGAACTCCTGCAGCAGCATATTCAGACGTGTAATTATTAATAAATCATGTAAGACCTTTATCAATAAATTAGTAATTATAACGCGCACTATAGGTACCTTGGATATCACCCGGCACAAGCCGGTAATCTACATCGCGTTCGTAATGTTTATAAGGGTGCAACTTTAAGGTGCTACACGATTGAGCTGCACGGTACCAATATTTAACCGCATTTATTGTAAAGATTAGAGTTCGCTCAATATTTTTCAATATATATTAAAACGTAGCCAAACTTCTTTCGTTCAATAAAACAAAAAGTTATATTGCAACATAATCACTATTAATATATCAATAGGTACTATGATTTTAATTTTAATTTTAGGAAGAACATAAATATAGATAATGGTTTTTATTTTATAATAAATGAATTACAGACGTGTTTTGTTCAGAACGTTTTATTTTAAACATGTTTGAATCAACTAAATAAAACAAAATTAAAAAAACACATTGCTTAAAAAAAAGGAAGTATATAACAAGATTTTAATTTTTTTTTAAAGTTTATTTGCAATTTTTAATTTTTATCTCATTTTAAATGCAAATACTTGTATTTTATATAAAATGCATGCAATCAGTGAACTGATTTAGAATATTTTAATAACTGCATATAGTTATAAGCTAATACATTTTTCAAATTCAAGTACTAAATTATTTTACATTGTTTTAATCTGCTGTAGATTGTACAAAAAATCAATCTATATAAATTTGTTTAAACAAAAAAAAAGTATTTTTTTTCCAACTCTGATAAATGATAAATTTAGAACTGAATTCCTTAAAATTTGAAAAATGGCGTCGTAGAATTCCAAATCGCGCTTAATCGTGATGTTTTTTAGGCGTAACTTGGTACTAGCTAAACCTTTAATACAGTGGAGTGTGCAAAATCGTGCATAAAAAGTACGAACGTGGTCAATCGTGTTTTACGGTCTCATAATACCTACTTTAAATTCAAATACAGTGAAACCTCCACTAACAGTCACCTCCCAATAACGGACACCTCTCAATAGCGGACGTTTTTTTGGAAACTGGGACGTTTTCACTACTTTTCAATGGGACAACCTCCGAATAGCGGACATTATTTTTATCTTTATTTGAAAATAATACGTATTCACATTCATATGACGTACTCTCGTAATAATGTTATTACGATAACAAACTCGTTATGTGACGATAAGATTACGACAAATTCGGTTATCGGTGAAACGGTTATGAGTTTTATGACAAAAGTATGTCAGTTAGTGACGGTTTTCGACGCGATGATTACGTTAAAACGAGAATGCGGTTGTCGCTTCGCGAAAAAGTTGACATTTTAGATTACCGTAAAAACAACGGAAACGTAGGAATTCGTGCACTCGCAGAAATATTTCTAGTTGGAAAAACACAGATTGCGGATATTGTGTCTAACTCAGTAGAAATTTATAAAGCATGGGTTCAAAATGGAAACGAAGAAATTTATGCTTTATGAATTTAAAAAATGTATCCCCTCTGAATAACGGACAAAATATTGGTGACCGAGAGTTCCGCTATTCAGAGGTTTCACTGTAATTACAATTATTTTAAAGCGAGCGGAGGACGGAATATAATACATTTTTTATGGTTTTCAAATTTATATTTCTTGTAGTTGCAATACAAATTGCATTTTTATTAAATAACATCGTGTTTTTAATACCAAATTTGGATAGAATAGTTTTTTGAAATTAATTTTAATCTCTTAACTATGACCCTAAAACCAAAATTGACTGAATGACAGATGTTTTTATTGAAATCATTACATTTTCCAACAACTATCCTATAATTTTACTTTTTTCCCCGCGATTCTGCGTATTTTTTTGTTCACTTATGTGTTCTTATTCTTAATTTGATATTATTTAGTAAATATTATGGTTCAAAATAAAAATATTTACTATATTACTTACAGTCTCTTAAGAATATTTTATTTTTGTTAAATAAACAATATTGTACTTATCGTATATATGTGTGCTAAGAATAACGTTCATTATGCGCCATGATTTACATCATTTATAAATTATTTCAGGTCATTTTAATAATAATACTATACATATTATTACAATTTTATATTCAAAACATTTAAATAAGCAATTTTAAAATACCAAGTAACAGTGAAAAAGTAGATATAATTTAAGTTTATGGGGAATGTCATTATAATTCTCGAGCTGCTGCTAGATTGTACGCATAACGATATCTTGATCGATATCACCCTCCTTAGAATCATTATGTTGACTCGTCTTTAAAAAATAGTAGTGAGCTACCCGCAAGACAGGGATGAATAAATAATCGGAGATATTGAAGACAGTTTGATGGATCATATTTTTCCGAATAATAGGATATTATGTAACAGGGCTGGCTTTCGATACGATCGACACGTGTGATGGCACAGGGCGCCAAGTTCAAAGGGCGCGCGTGCACGTATACTAATAGCGTTAAAAATGGAATTTGATCAAACGACGCCGAAAGCAAGGTAGAAAAAAAGTAGACAAAAGTTAAATGATAAAGCTTAAAATTTGTTATCTTCACATTATTACGCACCTACTTTTAAAATTTTGATAATCGCAATCGCAAGTCATGTATAAGGTTAGTCCGTCTCATATGTTCTCTGTTGGTACAATAACAGTTCCAAGTTGACTTTAATTATTTCTAAACGGTAACTATTGCAATCGGAGGAGGGAGAAAGAAGTTTCTCAAAACTCAAATTAATAAAAACCCTAGCACCATAGCACAAGATACATTGAAATCCCTAACTAAACTAACTACTAAGTATTAAAAATTCTAATGCTCAAAATTTGGACTTCTCGAAACTGATTAAAATATTTGCAAACAAAAAAGCTATAAAAGTAAACTTTTATAAGCTTTTATTTTAATTTTTTAATTTAGTACTTTAGTAACGAAGTATTTTATTGATAATGAGATAGATTTGTTTATAAGTATGTTAATAATTTGTATATAATAATAAAAAAACTGAAAAATTGTTAAATACATTTTTTGAAACTAACTTGTAGTTGCTAAATATTGAAACTATAAAGATACGCACTTTTTTTCAATTTAAAATATTGTTCAAAAATGCATCAAATTTTGATAGGATACTGAACTGCTAAAGCCATAATTATTATATAATTAAAAATAATTGCCTCTTTTGGCAAGGTATGTACATTTGAAAAATTATTGAGGTATTTTTTGACGATGAATGGGGATGTGCTCCTCCAGCTTTTCTTGTCTTGTCTGTTTATATACTTAAGAGTGAGAGGGCGCCAAAATAATTCTTGCTTCGGGCGCTTAAACAGCTAAATCCGTCCTGAATTTATGTTTAAAACCATATGAGAAGAAAACAAAAACACATGGAATCGCAAGTAAATTTGTAAAATCATGAAGTTATCGTTAATATTGTGATGATTAAAATTAAAACATTAACTCTTTGTTATTCAGTCCATTTCGATTTTAGAATTTAGAGCCATGGTTAAGAGATCAAAATTCTGTTCATCCAAATTTGATATTAAAAACACCTGTTGCTACTTAAATATATGCAATTTGTATTGCACATGCGCACACTAAAATAAGTACAAATTTGAAAGTCATCATAAAATGTGTATTTCTACATTCCCTACCCTCTCCCGAAAACCCTTTACCAATCCGAGATCTCTGGACTGAAAATTATATTTTGTGTAATCTTTAAATGGGAAACGCACTGTATAATCATGAAGTGTATTAAATTACAACGGACTTTATAGAGCCGTAAAGATCGTGAACCTAATTTCAATACCGTATATTATATATTAGGTACGTATTATAATATACACGGCTTATTCTTCCCCCCCTGCCAATTACACCAATCCCACCGATTACATTACAATATGTTACGAGTGAAGCAATCGGGCGGCAGTTTACTGAATCTTGTCTCAGTCTTGCGCCGTCCAAATGACTAAAATGATATTTCTGTCAAAATTACTATTGATAGATTTTCGATGTTTTTGCGGCCTTCAATAATACTCGTATCAGAAAAAGAAAACAATTCATTTTTAAATTAAAACTTCTAAGCATTTTTCTATTTTTTAAATGATTATTATTTCAAGTGACTGGTATTAGAGAGAAGACGCAGTTTCCAAGTTTCCACTGAAAATGATACGTTTCGGTTTAAGGCACATGTGCTAAATCCGATAACGTTTATTGTAGCGTGACGATTGAGTTGTGTAGGTTAATACCAGAGTGGGGACAGACAAAACTGCATCGTATTACGATCAAGATAACTGAGCCAGTGTAACTATGAAAAGATGCATCGATTAATACGTTGTTCAACCCTAAAAATATGTATTCAAATAATATGCAGTTGTGGACTCGCACTTGTTGCTCGACTATCATATCGTACGCGTATAAAGGTGTTTCGACCCATTTCGACATCTCACGTATAGAATACAATTAGGGTTGCCACCTCTCCGGGTTTCACCCGGATAATCCGGTTTTACATAAAAATCTACGGGCTACGGGTTCGGTGAATTATTCTCCGGGTCGTCATAAAATTAATATACGCGATCGTTGATCTTCTGATGGGAAATTTGTGAAAGAAATCGTCTGTCAGTGGAAACGGTGAAATCAGAACTCTGTGAGAAACTGAATTACAAAATGAACCGTCAAGAATTTTTTCACCGTTTGAAAAATCCCAAATATGAAGTATTATTGAAATGTGCATCAAAAAATGTAAAGTATGATTTCCGATTTAAATAAAAAACATAATTTGCATTTTTTAACAATAAAATATGTGATTATATTACAATTTTTTTTTGTATTTCATATTTTCATCACCTACCACATTCTCACCTTGTAAACTAAGCTGTGTGCATAGGGGGCACAGGCACTATATCTTTTTTCTCTTTTTCTTATTTTGCTTATCGGCCTGTCTCCGGGTCGGCAAACTTTCGAAGGTGGCAACCCTATATACAATACAAGTATCCAAATAGTAACGGATCAGTTGACCCAAAATCCGAACCCTTAGCCACGGCCGCGGTTATGTAACATCATAATATTATGTCATGCGAGCTATATTCACTCACCGATCCACGTCGTTTGTTCTTCCGATATGTCGGACAGAGAGCTGTGTTCGGTAATGCGTTTGTCGGCCACTGCTCCTATAATTATTGTCGGCGTCATCATGTCGATGCCGACTTTCAAAGTGAAAATATACGTCGTCGCCAAGGCCATGATCTGCGGAGAGCAAATACAATGGTCAAACGTTGCACCACGACCGAGTCTTGAAAACGATTTCTCGGTAAACGTTAGATCCATCGAATGGCATCGAGTTCAAATAGTTCAATATTATATCGGTTACCTGCGCCAAAGCGGATTTGATTCCATAACTGCTAACACTTATGTCCCCGTTAATCGATAATCGTGGCCACTTCATTTTTCTAAATATAAAATACTATGCGACCACTTGTTGAGCTATAAGTGCAAATCTATACATATATCCTAATTATTTATAGATGCACTGAAATTCTAAACGAAAAACATATTTAAACTCATTAAAATATCAACGTTTCTCTTTCTCATCAAGGCTCTAGTAACCGTAGCTGTGGTTAGCTAAAACTTTCGAGTATTTATCGAACGTTTAGAGAGAATCGAGTTTTTTTTTTTTTAATGAACAATCGAGGTTCTTACTAGGGTGTTGTTGTTTACGAATAAACAATGTTTATATTATTTATTTATTAATTATAAACAAATTTTTTGTAAGTATTTTTTTTCTGGAGTTATATTAAAAAAAATTTTAAAAATTTATAATATTGAAAATTTTCTATTTTTGTAACTTTAGAGCTGTTGTGGCACGGGTTAAAATTAATGAATTTGCCTGAAACTTTTTTTGTAGCGTTTTTTTTAGTAATCAAACTTTTTTAGGGAGGGTAACCTGAAAAAAAATCACAGCCGAAAAATAAGGACCACCCTATATTAAACATATACTCGTATTATGCACATGAAAACCTTTCAACAAATTGAACGTTAAAAAATGTTAGCTGTCAATGATGTTATAAAAAATTATTAAAAGTTCATTTTCACAAAATGAAACCATCGTAGTTATATTACGATTGTGACGCACTATCACGATTCGTATACGAATTACAGTTATCTATTCGAACGGCTCAATATCTGCGGTAGTGTTGATGATATCTATTGCACGGAATAATTTCAAACATAAAAATATAAAACACAAGAGCGGCGATGTAAATCAGAAATCGGCGATACGCGTATTTAGTTGGCACTCTTTTAATATAAGTAACTATATAATATATAAAATGAAATCAGATTAGAAAAAAATGTTCAAAGTTAATCGCATCCGTACGCGCAAAGATACACCGGAGGTTCGTACGAATCCACGACGATATAACCGATTGCGGATTCGCAAGTCAACTAAATAGTAAATCATCGAGACCAACATCCAAGAAATACACGACGATTTGTGTGTGTGTGTGTGTGTGTGTGGTATAATGTGGTAGGGGATCTTAAAGGTGCTTTCATACTTAATCTTGCCGTCCAGATTTCAATCGGTCTGACTAGTTTGTAACGAACTCAACGTACCACTATTATTTTTTTATTTTTTTATTTTTCCACCAACGATACGAGTATATACAAACTATGCAACAGCTTGCATCATGATATGGACGTGTGAGGAAAGAATTTTAAGTTTCACGTTGTTTGTTGACACTACGGTTAAACCGGTTAAACCCGGATAAGGCCGGCCGAATACGTTTTGAGTACAACGTAATTATTAATATTGTTTATAATATTATTATATTATTTTACCAATGGGATTTTTCACATAGGTTCGTAAAATTATATATCTACAACTATTTCTTCTATGATAAGCATCACATGGACTTCTTCGACAAGAACACAAGATAAATAAGAAAAATAGAAAATAACCTAAGTAGTTCAAGTACAACAAATTATTCAACCTTATACAATTTTATAATATTGTGATAAATATTTTTTTTTTTAATATATCTCTATGTCATGGACTAAGATATGGGTATATCTTAAATCGAAAATTCCAAGTGCCTGTAAACAGCATGAATGCCATTCAAATTATTTATTTATTATTTCGAAAATTATTAAATATCTATAAAATCGGTACATTTTTTCTGTCGCTACTTTTAATATTTATTGAATGACAACCCAATAACTAATATATGTAGGCTGTAGCATGTGTTACCGAAATTCGTCGAAATCTCCGATCTCGTCAACATTTCATTTTCACGTTTATACGAATATATCGTACGAATATCGTAAAACTTTCGCAACTTGCAGGTAAAAAATTTATTTTATTGGTTGAAAAGATAATCTTATGAAAAATCTTATAACCAATTTTACACTCGTGTTGAACTAATTAATTTTTCTAAATCCATTTCATTGAAAATAGTATAGAATTTCTATTTTCAATTTCTTTCGGCCGCCCTTAGAATACAGAGATATAACATTGTTTCGAAATTTATAACACATGCCTATCCTTCAGAGTTTAGTGGCCTACACAGTTGTATTCAAAGTTTGTCAAATTCCTTTTAGTTCCATTATTACCAGCAGTGTTCGGCCTAAAGATACAAACGATGTCATGTGGAGTTTAATGGTTGCATGTCTAATGCCTATTATAATAAACAACGTTGATTTACTATGACCTAATGTCGTTATTTCATTAATTATTAACATCAATTAAGTAATCACAATTTAGATACTATACTTTGACTAGACATAATTGTCCGATGGGTTATACATTAATGTATGAGGCACGATGATATAAGTTCAAATAATTTTAAAATATAGGCACTTTATATAGTACTATGATATTGTGCAATTAACTGAATTTAACTGAATTTAATATTTCGTTGTCGTATTTTGTTTTTACATTTTTCTTTGTTTACTTTATTTTGGGTTTTTAGATCCACCAAAAAATTATAAAAGATAACTTAATATTATGCATGACCTCTATTGACCAATAGATGGGTTGAAAATAATTTTTTTCACATTATTTTTACACATTAAGCTCACTAAACGCGTATAACTTTACCCGGAGTATTAAAGTTTACATTGTTATTTATCTCTGCAGAATTAAATCCCGCAGTGCTATTTGTTATAGTAAATTTAACGTAAAGGGTCCGATTAAAAAATCTCTGCAATCAGTCGACTTAAATTCCTTATTTGTATTTACATTAAAAATTATAATAATAAAATACGTTTCGTTCAATATAACATTTCTTCATTGTTCACGTAAAATACGGAAGTGTAAAATTCCACACATTTGGAATTATCATCTAACAAATCATAATATGTATATCTCATGTAAATAATCAATATTTTTTTATATCCAATGACCACAGAAGCCGAGTCTTTTATTTAAATAAATCAATAAATGTTGAATTACATAATGTAGGTACGTTACTTATACAATTTGATTTATACTTTGTACTATTTAGTACCAGCGCGATATAAATGTAGGAAACTTCGAAATAAGCGAAGAACTTACCGATCTGTCACCGGATGAATTATATAATATAATCTATAATCTATAATATGTACATTTAGGAGTTGCATTAAGCCTGAATACATCTATAGGTATCAAGATAAGCCGAATCGATTTCACTTTTCTTCAAGCCTTCAGCCTGCGTATGCAAAACAGCGTTTTCAGCTGTAACGATGATAAACAAAACAAATTGATCCTAATGTCGGAGTTGATCTAAAAGTAGTTGTCTCGGTTATAAAACCCGACCGGGAATCAATAACGCCCAAGCGTTAAAATACCATATAATATAATAAATAATATATAAAGAAATATATCTACTCCTTTAACCCAGGGTTGTGACGGAGTAGAGAGTTTACATAATGTATAATATAAATTTATAATGTAAATTAGTAAATTACAAGAAACACCTTATTACATAAAATTTAATTAAAGACACATTTTCTATAAAAAATAATAGATAAAAACAGAAAATCTAAAACAATACAGGAATTGATTTTACATAGAATGAAAATACAATAAAATAAAAGTAAGCATAAATTAATACATATAAAAATAGACGAAGAACAAACTAAAGTCCAGTTCCAAATCTAAATCTAAATCTAAACAAATATGTAATTATATTAGTTAAACACTAGATAATATTTGAACTAAAAATGAAATGCATAACATGAAATTTAAAAAAAAATCTATTATAAAACTATTATACTAAAGGAGTGGACAATTCAGCGAATGGCCACTTATAAACTTAATTTTTCCCAATGACTACGCCACTACGAATATTTTTTTTTTGGTTATTTATTTATATTATTTTCACGATGTTAAAACTCTTATCAAACTCTGCTTGCCGGCGAGCAAACATTTTCGCCCAGAGTTCGTTCGCGGTGAGTGTGCTCCAGCCGAGGGTTGTCGGGCACCGGCGGTGATCTCTCGCACGCGGGCGAACGAAACGATCGCGACCGTAAAAACGGGAAAACGTGAACGACGAAATATTTTCTCGCGCGCCTTACGACGGCACTGCGGACGTGGGCTACACGTTTACGGTACGTTATTGCAAGCCAAGTTGGCGCTAGTGATGGGCGATTCTTAAAAGTGAATCGATCCTTAGAATCGATTTAAATCGGAATGAAAAGATCGATTCAATAAAAGATCGGAGGCAAAAAATCGATTCACAAGTATATTAAGTTATCATGCCTTAAAATTGTTAAAACTTGAGCTAGTTATTATCATCATGTCGCGCGCGTTCGAATCACTCCGTGTGTAAATAGCTTAATTCCATATCTAACACTCGAGAATCGATTCACATAAAAGATCGGATCGACAATTCGATTCGATTCTTATAAAAATTAATCCGATTCACATAAAAGATCGGATCGACCAAGCGATTCGATTTTCACAAAAATGAATCGATCTTTTAAAGGATCGAAACATGGAAATCGATTCAAAAAATCGATTAATCGCATGAAAAAGATCGATTCAGATCGCCCATCACTAGTTAGCGCCAGTGACCGCGCGACGGGATGCTTCGACTGCGCGAGGTTTCTCGTTCGAGTTTTTAACGTATTCCTCCGATTCTAATCGTACGAGTATCGTTATTTCCTGCTGCACGTATGTTGTATAATCGTCGTACAATTTGTTCAGCAATTATAGTTTCATTCTAAAAGCTAATAAATAAAATAAAAAAAAACGCATTTCTCTCTCTCACACACTCACTCTCACTCACTCGCTCTCTCTCTCTCTTTCGCTATTGTTATCGTTGTTGAGCGCTGTTATAGTGTACACAACAATGTGCGCGCGCAACGTCATTGTGATGCGGCGAGTCGTCCGTCGCGGTGTGAGTATAACATATTAATATAGTAACAGTTGATGCACGGGTTTTTCAAAAGATTTTTTGTCGTGGGAGGGGGCTGGAAGGGGTGGGGGGGGGTTAGAAAATGTAACTCGATGAATTGTTTTATTGTTTTGAACGTTACGCGGTTTTTTCGTCGTAACGTTACGTACGTTTTATCATTTTTCACTAAAATGTGATGGTAGGAGTTCAGGTTTATAAATATTTGTGTTTTATAACCTATAAATGCACATCGATATCGCGGCTGGTGTTTTATTACCGTGTTATTAGTACGCATTTGTGTACGCGTGTTAGCGGTAGTGCTGTACTGCTAACGTTTGTTACCTATTCTCGTTGTTGAATTAAGAAATAAACGCAAAAAACATTTTATAATTTATTGAGTTCGCACTTTATGCTGGTCGTCAATATCAGGAATATTTTTGACGTGCAGTGATGACCGCTAGGTGCCGCGACGAACGACCATTACATACGTATTGTAATGTAATGTTTTTATCTAAAAATCATTTTATGCGATAATAATTGTCAACGATACGCACTAGAATTGCGGTTCGGTCATTATTTGAAATGTTTTATAGTTATTGTATTTAATTTGTACATATTTGATATTATTAATTTAATACGAATATTTAGCCACAATTTTCATGTACGCGGGGGGGGGGGAGTTACGACCCCTAACCCTTTATTATGCCACTGAATTAATATGTTCAGTGTTCACGTATAACAAGTATGTCCTGATGGCGCAGGATTTAGGTGCATGTGCAATTATTGCAATTTGCATTCATTATTAATTTTTCAAACGAATTTCTCTCCATCACCCAACGCATTTTTATGTCCTTTCAACCATTACGACATGCGTGCCACATTTCTTTGCGTCTCCTGCTGCAACGTCCTTTGTACATCAGTAGTGTTGGTATAGAAATGGTACGTAGTTGCACAACTGCAGTTTGCGTCGAAATATGATCCAATTGGCAATTGCAATTAAATTATCTAATTCTTAGTTAAACCTTTTGTATTTCTTATCTCAATGTAATAACAGTCATTTGTTATCTTAGATTAAAAAAATCTACCTAACAAATCTATACCTGGGCAGTTTGACCATGGAGAAAATTTATTGCGGGAGGGCAGTGACGAGGCGTTAGCAAAATGTAAAACGTCACCAGGACGTGACCTGTCACATACTACATCAATTGAAGCGATGACATATTATGTAACTATCTACCTGTGTACTCGACAGCTAATATTCGAAAACCATTGCTAGTATACAATATACATACAATTTGGGTTATCCAGCTATCTGATAATCCGACTTATCTTATTTGTTTCGTCATAGTTACTATAAAAGTAGCATGGTTATAAAAAAAAACTCATAAAGCCCGAATTAACATGATAAAATGATTTGTATCATTTTAAACAAAAATAAAATTGATTATAGGTATAAAATACATACTATATTAGTATTGTTGAGTGCCACTATTCGGTTGGGTCCTTGAGGCATGATAACTTATATGAATTCATCTTGGGGTTATTCAACAAGTCAAATGCACAACTATTTATGTTAATCAGTTCACTTTATCAAATTGAGTGGCATACAAATAAGATATGAGATATTATAAATTATTATTACACGTATTGTTTTTGATGGGAGTCACATATTACTGATGCAGTCGCCATGAAGGAGCGACGATGTCACTGTACACTGTCCGTAATGTGCAATTCAGCATTTGTACTTATAACTAAAGAGGGGTTCTTAAGAGCGTATATAATATATATGTACTATTTTTATGTATTTTTAAATATAAATTTAGGTTTTTCAGTAGGTAAGAATGCGTTTTTACGTGAACCTCCATTAATCCGGCAGTCCTCTGGTCTGATATCCGTCGGATTACCAATCTCTTATGCGTATTCACGTAGGTCGTGGTTCGAACTTATGTGTAATATGTAAACAGTCCATTACGTCGCCGAGTGCGTGCGTTCATAAACCGTGCTAAGACAATTGACAGATAGACGTTCTACTCTTTAGACTATATGATGGTATGATTTCAATTCGCTATATACCGCGGTCATCGCATGAAGCGGCTTGTACACGTCGGGTTTTGTAAGCTGCGCGGTACATAGCGATTTGATTTAATATCATCTCGCGTGCACGTGCACGTATAAAGGCATACAATAGCTGTATAGTGTATGTAGGTATCGGTTTTGTGCACCTGCGTCTCGAAGGCTGCTGATCCGCTCGCCCGCACACAATAATGTTATTTTACCATCATGTAGCGTATTTGTATTTAGCTTATTTGCAGAGAATTATAATCGTACATACTCTAAATATGATTAGCACGTGCGCATTTGCATGTTCTAAGAGTAGAATCGTTTTCGGGGTATTTAGGTATTATTATATCGTTCAGAATTACGGTTTTACCGCGCGTTTTAATCCACGTGCAAACAAAAACGGCTATAACAATATTGTTGACCTATGTAGGACGTGTATATATATATATAGGTGAATTGCGCACTGGTATTATTATGCGTGTTTTCAGGTATACGCAATAGTATAAATCTATAAACTTATAATTGCATACAGAATGCTGAAATTATGCATTTTTTCCAAATTTTTATTAATAGAAAACGTACGCGTTCACTATAAGACTTCATGTTTTCTAATGCATGGTTTTTCACATATTTAGGAGTAACCTAGTGTTGATATCAACCTCATTTTACGCAAATATTTACTCAGCTTATTTTTCTGGAATTTTCCATGTACCCTAGTCAATAGACAATATTTGGACTAGTATTTCGGGAATTGTTGAAATTTAAATTTGCGTTTTAAAAGTGTAAAATAAGTAGTATAGAATATTTATATCGATATTTTCCTTTTGTATAATAATATTTAATCGTTTTTTTAACATAATATTATAAAATGTTCTTAGATTCTTAGATTGTTGGAATATTTATATTAGTCTATGAGTTTTTTTTGAATCTATAAAAGCAGTAGGTACATTATGAAAATATAGGCGATTGATGGTAATAAATAAAAATTAATAATAGAACAAAATATTGATATTTAATACAGTTGTAATTTCTTATTTGAATTCAAATTGAAATCTTTCTTTCTTGAAAATTCCATCGAAGGATATTGATGTACAGGAGAACCCCTATTAGGCCAGAGGAATAATGGTTGGGTCTTTAGCGGGAAATGCATCCATTTACCTCCATCCTTAACTTCGACCCTGATTGAACGAAAAAACAAAGTACATCATATGATCGATCATAAATGTATGATAATTTTGTTGTACATTACCTATAATAAGTCTGAAAGAAATGACGGCGGGTCCTCCGAAGATAAATTTCTAACTATTTCGAAAGCTTCCGGTCCAAATTTTTACCGTATGTTACATATGACGTATAGGTGTTTTTATAATGTCTTAGGTGTGACGTACGAGTTTTAAATCATACATATACATAAGTCTTGAGTTTTTTTTCTTCTAATATTCGTTCAATAATCGCACGCAATATTCTCCGGTCGTAATAAAACACGATATTACGGCTTTAGACCGAATACCCGAACGCGTTTCAATGTTTTCAGTTTTTTTCCCCTACATAAATTATCATAATAATATTATCTACGGTCTGCTCAGTGTGTAATGGTACGTGAATTTCAAATTTATCGCCGTCGTCTCGACCGTCGCGTTACGTTGCAGTTACACATAATGTTATTATATTATACAGTATACGGCGCGACGCACTTGAATATGATACGCCGCGGTAGACGTGTTTTATTAGAATACCGTGAACGCGTTTTTGCTGACAAAGGCCATCATCATCGTTTTCCGTCGTACACGCGAGAATGAGTAACATCGCAACGGACTCTATCGTTTTAAAGGCAAATTAAATGTAACGTGCACGGCTTGAAATTAACGTATCGTATGGCTCAAAACGAAAACCATAAATCGTTCGGACTTGGTTCGCGCGTGAAAAAAAGAAAAATTACACATAGTTTATCGAGTAAATTTACGTGAAATATATCATGCGAGTATACTGGTCATAACCACCCACTCCCTGCGCGTGCTTGCATTCGTTACGTTTGCAGGACGCATAATGGAATATTATTTGATGTTTCTTATTATATCTGCATTTTGTTATTTTGTGCTCTCCGTTCGTTTTTCTCTGAGTACGGCTGAAATTACAAATTATATAGGTTTTTAAATACAATCAGATTGTTAAATAGTTAAAAAATATTCAAATCGAAGTTGACAAAATTATGTAGTCATCATTTATACTAATGAGTAACTGCGCTGATGAATTTGATATGTACAATATGTAGTGTATCTGTGTATGAATACATTATTTATGTAATCATTTTTTAAATATGGAATAATATATGACGCATTTTAGTTGCTACAAATCACAATATAAATAATAGGACTTGTAGGAATATTCAATATATTTAATAGGCAGAAAAATCAATAACATGTTGAAATTTTCAGATGAAAAGTTATAAAAAATTATTAACTATTAATTTTGAACCGTGTTGGTTGACTTAGGGATTCAAAAATTGTTTTTTTAATAACTAATTCGCAATATATTTAATACACAATTATTTGACTTTAATAAAATTATAATAGGTATCTGAGGATTTGTATTACTAATTATACCATCAAATTAACTTCTTGGTCGCACTACTAAAGTCTAGAATTTGTCAACTCTATATTCTAGAATGTAAATTAGGTCTATTAAAAGTGACATAACTAAAGTATGTGATAACAATTTTTTTTCTTTAGAAATTGAATTTACAGCGAGCACAATCGTTATCCACGGAGGTACCGGCCTGCATGGGATTCGACGAGATCCCAGGACCAAAATCTCTACCTCTGGTCGGCACCCTTTACCAATACTTACCGGTAGTTGGAAAGTACAAATTCGACCGATTACATCGCAACGGACTGGCGAAACTCCGGCAGTACGGCCCGGTGGTCCGAGAAGACATAGTGCCCGGCGTGTCCATAGTGTGGATATTCAAACCGGAAGACGTGGAGACGCTGTACCGGAAAGAAGGCAGATATCCGGAGAGACACAGCCATTTGGCGTTACAAAAATACAGATTAAGCAAACCGGACGTTTACAATACCGGAGGACTTTTACCCACGTGAGTACAATACAGTCATGACGACCGTAGCAGACGCACTCCTCGTCAACTGCATCAGTGTCACTAAACGACTAAATGTCGTGCCATTGTGCAAAATATGTTTATATTGCTAAGAGTAAGCGCGTGCTATTGCGTGTTCCACTGCAGGAACGGCTCGGATTGGTGGAGACTCAGAAAGGCGTTCCAAAAACATTTGAGTAAAGTCCAGTGCGTCAAACAGTACGTGGACAGTACGGACGCGGTTGTCGGAGAGTTTATAGCACAGAGAATCAAACGCATAGGGCCGGGAGACGATTTTGGCCCTGAACTGTCTAGGCTGTTTCTTGAATGTAGGTTTGATTTTCAAGTATGATTTACCAAACATTACATCCTTTGAAATGTTATCACGATATTGAAGTCGATCTCCGTCAACAGTGACGTACTATGTAGCATTTGACGAACGACTCCAACGGTTCAAAGACGAAGAGTGGGATTCCGATTCGGAGTGTTCTAAACTCATCGAGGCGGCACATGATATAAACAGCGCAATATTAAAGACTGACAATGGGCCGCAGCTTTGGAAAAAGTTCGATACGCCCATGTACAAACGTATCAAAAAGGGACACGAACACATCGAAAAGTAATTTTACGATTTTTTTTTTTTATTCTAATTAAATTAGCACCTTGACGCATATCCCATTGCACCGGAAGGTCTGCATCATCTTCAACTTGCGCAGAAATTAGTAAAACATTAACGAAGTTAGTAAAGGAACGGAAAAATCAATTCTAGCTTATATAGTCATATTATATATACTCGTATTTATGTTCTGTACTATTATGCACGGATGCACATCATTATATTATTGTTCTATTATGAGAATGGCCATTGATGTAATTTTAATAATTCTAAATTGTTGAAATATTACTTATTTAAATACAATAGACTTTTGCCCCTTTTCGCGGATGTCGTCCATTTATATTCAATAATCTTGACCAACTATTTAGTTTTTATTCCTTCGCATGAAGTTTTCGATAAACACAGTTTGTACACAATATTTAACAATGAATTACTTAGTTGATTGAAAACGATTTGTTTTTATTCAGGATTGCTTTGAAAATAGTAAGCGAAAAATTGACCAGTATCAATGCGTTGGATTCCAAGTCATCGTTGTTAGGAGAATACTTGCGCTCGGACGAAACTGACTTCAAAGACGTGATCGGAATGACTGTGGACACATTGTTAGCCGGAATCGACACGGTAAACACTATAATGTAGGAGGTTTATTTTTCGTGCGTGCAACACGTTCATCTGAGCGTGGATCACGAATATAGTGCGTTCAATTATTAGTTAAGTTCACGAGTTCGTCTTGAAAATAATACACGATGGTTATATCTAATCGCGTAGGTGACGTACTCGTGTTGTTTCGGACTGTATCATCTGTCGTCGAACCCGGACGTGCAGGAGAAAATGTTCGCCGAAGCGCTTGCCCTTTTGCCGGACAACGCGGATACCGCGGTCACGGAAAGGTCGTTGGAACGGGCCGTGTACACGAAAGCCGTGATCAAGGAGATGTTTCGAATGAATCCGATATCAGTGGGCATCGGACGGAAAGTGCCCGAAGAGTGCGTGTTTTCCGGATACAGGGTCCCGGCAGGAGTAAATATATAATACGTATTAATAATTATTAACTACCCTCTCGCCTTTCATTATTATCCTTTAGGGAACCCCAACGTGCAATTCATTCCAACTCCGCATTATACAGTGTGTCCGACCGGGAATAATCCAAAGCGATGTCTCCCGTGTTAATAGAGATGATCGAATTGTGTTTTTTTATGACAGCCCCTGGGTAAAAGCAATTTTTTTGTCAATAGTTTGGGAAATTTAAGTGTATTATTAAAAAAGTTAAGAAATTAACTTTTTATTTTGTAATTTTTATAAATTTCAAAGATGGCCATTTTATAGCGCTTATTTTTCTCAACATTTTGACGGCTTAACTTTCAATTTTCATGAACTTCTTGATTTATAATAATTTTTCTAGTTTACAAGAAAATAGTGTACTATTTAGTATTTAAACAGTTTTAAATAATAATAACACTATCGGCAAATCTTTCAAAACTGAAAGTTGAACCATTGAAATTTTCAGAAAAATAATCCCTAAGAAATCTTCGAATTTCACAAAAATTATAAAATAAATAGTTAGTTTTTGAACTTCTTGAACAACACTTATATTTTTCAAACTATTGTCAACTAAATTGCATTTGCTCAGGGATGCTCATAAAAAAAAAAAACAAAATTTGGGTATCTCTATTAACACGGGAGATATCGCTTTGTATAAATGTACCTCAATGCCGCTACTAATTATTATTTAGTTAATGAGTAGCTCAGGCGAATAATGTCGTATGCCAACGTGAACTCATCTTTCGCTTTTTAATATTATTATATATTGTACACATTTTGTTCAAAATATTTTGTATAATTTGCTGTTTGATTTTGGTCGGTTATTTTATCAAATCTTATATCTTTTAATACTATTGCCTTTCTATCTACCAAGGGTTCACCCGTTTAATTAAAATAAATAAATAAATAATAATAATCGGTACACCCGCGCTATATCGTCGAGTCGGACGCGGACTGCGCACAGGTGTTTATTTGAACATATAATAATATGTTATTATCGGGAGACGGAGGGATAAAAAAAAACCACCCAGCTACCTGGCCACCTCAATAGGTAGACAACTACCCGTGTCTTTCGCTTTACTCGATGTACTATATATAACTCTGTTTGAACGTCAAAACGTTGACAATTTACGACTAAATATTATAACGTTCGTGAATTAAAAGTATCCAATAAAAATTTGCTTAAAAACGAAAATTTAAAAATTGGTTCTGAATTTTGCCGCTTCCTTTTTTTTTTTTTTTACCGCGGCAGTGTCCCGGTAAAAGAGCGGTGAATGACAAGCCGTTTCTGGTACTGCGGACCGTGAACGAAGAGACTTTAATGAACTTTTCCCTTTTTTTCCCCTCCGTCCACGCCTACGTGTAGACGGTCGTCGTAACGCAGAACCAAGTGAGCTGTCGTCTGGCCGAATACTTCCGGCGACCGGACGAGTTCGTGCCGGAGAGATGGTTAAAAGATAGCGACGAACACGAGTCGGTCAGTCCGTATTTGGTCCTTCCGTTCGGTCACGGGCCCCGGACTTGCATCGCAAGACGTCTATCCGAACAGTTTCTGCAGGTCGTACTCATAAAAGTAAGATATACCTATTATGATCTTGCTACCTCGGAGGTGAATATTTGTATACGCATAAACCGCAGTAGAATGTGACAAAATGCACATTGAGTCCAATCGGTTTTGCGGCTTGTTTAGTGCAATAATATTATGCATTAATTGTGGCACTCGCGTGTTCCAGATTGTCAGAAACTTTAAAATGACCTGGACAGGACGTGCGTTGGACAGTCGGTCTCTGTTGATAAACAAACCGGACGGGCCAATATCAATAGAGTTCAAATCAAGAGTCTGAAAACGAACATTTGTACTAACTACTTATCTACTGATCTTTATAATATAATATATTTGTACGCTTAGTCGTACCGTTTGAATGTATTTCAGAACTATAAGTGTTTTCAATACTTAGGGACTAGGGTGATGTCGTGTTGCGGTAAATTATTACGGGCTTTGATACAATATTTTCAGAAAAATCGATAGTATTTAGAATCTAATAACTTAAACTCTAAAAACTGTATTTAATCAAGTACTCCATACGAAGTCTGAAAATAAATCCAACGGAGATCTCATTCGTAAAAAACGCCTCTTGAAAGAGTTATCCCGGCATAAATGACATTAACTAAATAAAAATAAAGAACTAAAACAATTGATTTAAAAATGTTTTCTCGTAGAAAAAAATTTAAATAAAGCATTTATTCATTTTTTTTGTATGTAAATAATTGATAAATTCAGTGAGTAAACTATAAATTATGTAGTCAGAGCGATAATTTCCTCGGTTCAAAATAATTAATGAAACACAATAAATGAGAATGTCGTGGTCATTTTATTTATAACATAGTATATAATATGAAACGTAATAATAATGAAAAATACGAAAACGCATTCAGGTAGATAATTATTGACATAAAAATAACGCATTATGTCATTATTATTAAATATTTAAATGTTGGTCGCCGGTTACAGGCATACCTGTCTGATGTTTAAACTATAGATAATTAATTATACGTGTACATTACATCATCCTCCGGACCATTGTACAATGTGCAAACAGTATTTTTTATTTATATTCTATGTTTGAATATTATGGAACAGTGCAATACATATTTCAACGGAGTATTTGTGTGGAATAATGTTTTAAATTTTCAGCGTAGAAGCGTTGCCGTTGGGTGGTATTAAGTTTTTGATCACTCTGAAACCGTCCTTGTCGGCTGTGTACGATACACTTACTTCGATTCCCTCGGGAGATGTGTACGAATATGATCCTTTTTGGACCATCACGTAATCGTCTCCTTCGTCGTTCAACACCAACGTCCCTTGCACATTGTTCGACGTCCCGTCGTCCAGTTGGTAACTGAAACACACGCAAAAGTGCCATAATCGTACTCGCACGCACATGGTTGGGCAAATCAAATGCATTTACTACACAACACTACTACACATCAAAGTCCCTCTATTAGTCTAGACTTGCTGCCGTTTTACAGGAATAGTCTCGTGGTTTTGATCCGTTAAGGGCATGTCCCGGTTATTCATTTTGGCTTAACTTGAAACGGATTTCGCGAAAAAAAAATGAGAATGATACAATTCTATTGAATAAAATGCACGCAAGTGAAAAGTGTAAGCGTAATAACCAACAGACAATAAGTTATGAGTAATAACAGTCAATGCAAAAAAATAAATTATGAATTGAAAAATGTTCAGTGTTAAAAAGTAATGTAGTGTTATCATTGGGATTTAAAAATCTACCAGCTCTACCTATTACCTATATTTGTTAATTGTATAATTATCGTAACTTGCAACCGACATTTGTAAATCATATCGGAACCAGTAAGTATAGTAACATGTTATTAAGTTTAATTTTTCATACAGTCGTTCACAAAATATATACGCGAGTGACAATAAAACGACAAAAAATTGGTATTGTACAAAATGAATGTTATTAATTCAGCGATAAATGATACATATAATGTAATCGCATAGTCTTATTGGAGAATTTGATATAGAAATAAAATGTCGTAGTCTGTGTGAAGCGTCATCGGTGCTCTGGGTGTTTTGGGGAAAACTTTTGTGCCGTTTCCCCTGGTGTACGCCTCCGCAGCAGATCCGGAATACGGGACGTATAGCGTTGTGGGGATTACGTTGTGGGGATTACTGTCATGGGGATTACGTGCGTGGTCGTGAAGTCAATTAAACGATATATGGTTGTCCGATAAGACAATATTATGTACGACACTCCGTGCAGAAGTCGACGAGGGGAAACTTACTTGAGAGTGAACTGCCCGTCGGTCTCTCGGACGTAGTCGTTCCTCAGCAGACGGGCCGGTGGTGCCTTCGGCTTTTCGGTCCGTGACGGGAACGCGCGGGCCATGGAACACGTGCTGATGACCAACGACACGGCCAAGAACAACGTCATCTGCCGAAGTTAAAAGTGCGTATTATGTACGAAAACTATTTTAGTATATCATCAAGCTGTCGTATTGACCGCAAGCCAATCGCAACGATGTTCATGACGGTGTACGGAGTAGGTATTTTCTTACCGAGAAAGTGTTCATTTTGTTTGCTTTCGTGATCGGAGAAACGATGCGACGCGAGTGTAATACAACGATATACGGTATTGGTGAATAATGTACAAAGTTTCCAGTGTAATGTACGCGATGGATCCAAGTTGCCGACTGACGGACGAAGAGCGTGACACCGTATACTTATAGTACCGTAGAAAAAAGAAAAAAAAAACCAATTTAAAAATAAATAGCTGGTTGACTGACGCGTGATTGTAGTCCGATCGGATTATTTCAAAAAATGTCGTCTGAGTTGCGTCTGTACGTACTTAAAAAGGCATTATGAATAATTGTGGTCCCGCATTCGGGTGGTCCTTGAAATCGTTCGTATAGATACACATAATTGAAGAGTTGAAACTTTTTAGACGATCACATTTTCGTATCGTATTTTAACTATCGCCCTGCGTGTTCGTAAGACGAAAATTGGTGTTGAAGGGGTAATATGCAAATGATCATAAAATAGCAAACTGCACAGTGCGCACATATATTGATTTACGTTCGACACCGAAATTATTATTTGTAAATTCAATACCAAATTGTGGAACCAAAACAAGCACGATGTGGAATGAGTGACAGGTTAAAATATTATAAACACAGCAACAAATGTTATCGTACACAATGATCGTACTGGAAATCTCTATGCCTATATTTCTAAAGTGTTCCCATTGGGATTTGCAGGGACTTAACCCACTTCTGTCCCCGCGCAGTCACCATTATTTAAAACATCATCCCTAGAACGCCTGTTTGGAAGCAGAGCTTAGCTGAGCTTAACCGCAAGTGTTGTCTTTTACAACGCAAAGTGCGGTAACTGACGTACGCTACTGGTTAGGTACGATGTAGGAAAATCATTCGCTATTAGGTTTTGTGGATAGTTATAATACCGGTTGGATACTTATTTTGAACGTACCTTTTGTGTTATATAGATTATATTATAATATAATAAATAGCATAGGAAATAGACACTACCATAGACTATATTATACGAATGAGAATACTTGGGTAATTTTTTTTTTCAAATATTATTCGGCCCGGGAGATATTTTACTATTTCAGAGTATAACAATTATAACTACATTTTGATTTAAAAAATGTTTGGTTGAGACAAACGCATTCCGTTGTATGATCTAATGGTATTTATTTTTATTGACTTAACGATAGATTTTCTATGAGAATTTATTTACACATAATATAAAATTATCAACATATATAACAAACAGAGTAAAATATTTCCTAGGTAACCAAAAAGTGAAACAATTTATGCGTCTAGTCTAGAGCCGGAAAATGTGTTGCTCCTTAAAAATACTATTTTCAAATACTCCTTTCGTAGTGAGTCTATACTAATACATTTGTAAGCCAAACACTACCCATTTTGGATATACCGAGTGGAGCAAGAACGTTTTGTTTAAGCGACGAAAGTATCTATTCATACTGATGGGTTTTCCTTTTACGGCTTTTTTTGTGTGTTCCGAATACAAATCCGGAAAAGTTGATAAAATTATGTATGAAAAATCTTGCCAAACAATGTTCAATTTTAGTATCAATAATGTGAAGAAATAAAATTCGTTTCGCAGTGCACAACTGTCACGTTATTTATTAGTTTACAACGATGAATATGTACAAGCAATTCCATACATACCATAGTTTTAGTAGCTTTTGTTTTAAATCGTCTGAGCATAAAACAAAAAAAAAAAAAGAATAAGCTAATACGTTTCCACGGCATGCGTATTACACAACTTCCTAGTTGTCACATGTACACTTTACCATTCTTGTGAGTAACATATAGCCTACAAAAGACAATATCAAATGTAATATATTAACATTTCAAAAATAGCCTAACAATTATTGATAAATATAACTGCTAGATTATATCATAACATTATTGCATATTATGAGACACAAGATTTTATGAGCATATTATCAATCAAACTAACATGGTTCTAACTTACGAAAAAAAAAAAAAAAAAATGCTGTTTTTGCTAGGAATTCTAGATTATTATCAAAACATTTCCATGACAAAGTTCGGTAAAACCGTAAATTCTTTTTCGCATTCTCTTATAATTTCTTAATTTGTTTAAACGTAATTATTTTAATGAGATTTGAGCCAATCATTATTTCAACTTTTTCGTTCTGTATCTGGCAAGAGTTAAAAATACGAATTTGAAATAATATAGTTGTACCAAACCTTAATGGTTAAAATGGCAACAATTAAACAATCGCTTTTCAATGACAACGCGATGCGCTGTTTTCACGATTTAACTCATCTATATTATCAATAATATAAACATTGTTCATTTCGAAAAAAAAAATTAGACGAAACTCCTAGGTCGGGTGAGACCCCACGATCGAGTGTGATATAAATATGTGTCTTTTAAACTTGAGCCCAGTGTACCATTGCTTTTGAAAATTGTTCTGAGTAAAAGAGGACGGGTGGATCAGTTTATTTTTCTTAAGATATAGTAGTATAATATGGGAGTATAATATAGTAGTAGAACATAAAATCGTTTAAATTTTGAGACACAGTAAATGTGTTAAAATAATTATAGATTTAATAAAATATATAGTTTTTAAAAAAACTATGGATTACACATAGGATTAAGATACTATCAGAATTTCCTTTGTTGTTTATTATGATCCGAAAAATATTTTAAGGGAATACTATAATTTAATATTTATTATAATCTCTTTGTACGTACTATTTTATGATAAAATCATTTAAATATTATGCGTTACACGGCGCATCGCATAGGCAATACAAGGGCTTTGGTCTTCTACTTTTACAATATTTTGATTAGGTTTTGCAAAACACTGTATTTGCAACCATTCTTCAGATGTACATTTAAATTGACGAGTGTTATATTATAACGTCTACATGCTGTACTAAATAGTTCAACAATAAAATAAATAAACAATAAACAATAAAACAATAAATGTTGATCGACAACTGCAGGTTTCATCTACTGGATTGTTATTTTTTGGGATTGAGTGGGCTCGTCGAATGACAGTGGAGCTTCCGTGATGTATGCGTATGCATATTGCTTTTATTTAATATGTCTAATAAAAAATTTGTTTTATTTTATAATTTTCTATACCTACGATTATATTTTTTCGATATTTACATAATTTGGATTTTTTATTCCATATTTTAAGAAATATTGTTATATTATATATACATACACACTTTAATTTTTTTATTACAATAATATCCGTTCCATAATAATAACTAATAATATTTGACACATGTATTAATTTTATTTTTATTTTTTTTCATACCTTTTATTATTTTTGTTGTTAATTTTAACTCTTGATTGCACACATTTATTGTTTCCGTTGATTATTTTTTTATCTCAACTTGCTATTATGTTACTATTGTCTTTTTTTTATTCAGTGAATAAATTCCTGTTTTTTTGAAGTGACACATTCTGCATAATTATTATGACAATATAATATTTTTATACGCCAAAAATGATATTTTTAGTTATAGCATTTTTGTAATTCATTATTTATTGCTTGTTTTACACGAGGATATATATGACTAATTGTGAAATTCTATTACTTTGTGTTTTCATTTTATGAAGTTAAAAAGAAGGACGATCAACAAAGAAAGAGTTTTAATGATTTCTATAAAAGTTCAAGGTTTTGGGATAAGATTTTTCCAATTGAACTTGGTAGGTATCTTAGTAAGGCCTCACTCGGGAGATATTTCCCTATATTATTAGATTAGATAAATCACTATTTCGATAAAAAAAAAAAATAGGTTGAAAAAGACTCATAGTCGACGTATATTCTAAAGCTATTTATTTTAAAATATATTATTTATAGATAATATATATATTTGTCAATAAGCTCAATTTCACTTGTATAATTTAAACAAAGGTGGATACATGCTGTTATTATTATTATTATTATTATCATGTGCATTTATACCGTATTAGGCATAATCAAATATTTCCATGGTTACCAAAAAGTGAAAAGATGTATTATCCAACCTGTAACTGATTCAACCCTTAAAATGCGATTTGCAAAAATTCTGTCTTTATTGCACATCTAGAGTATAAATGAGCCACTATGTCAAATTTCAAGCTCATACGTTCTGTCGTTTTTGAGATGTAGCGATGAGTGAGTAAGTGAGTGGTATTTGAATTTTATATATTTAGACACTTGGAATATTTTAATCAACCGCGGAGACTAATATTCCATACAGAAATATGCAGCCGTACATTATAAAGTTCCGTCTAAATGACTGTATAATACAGAGTCTCGATAATATTGTCTCGACGTCACTAATGAGAGGCCGTGGCCGCTCACACAAATTGAAATGTAATTACCAAGAGCGAACGTGAACGAATACGTCGACATGAAAATAAAACGTTTGGGATCAGTCTTGTGAAAGACACTTTTCAAAAGTATTCTAATAGGTGTTTGAATACCACTTGATAAAAAAGTTTTCACGGACGAGTACAGATACTTCAAAAAGTTATTTATAGAAACTTTCGATTACTTAAAATGCGAAAAACGGTGTTTACCTAATATGAGTTATAATCATGGAAAAATGTTTAAGAATTTTTATAAAATATTTTCACGTCTTGCGTCAACTATGTAGAGATTGCTACAAAGAACTTAACACTTTGAACTAAAATTGCATATCCTGAAAACTGGTGTTTTGACTATAGTCCCGTTATCTCTTTCTTTATCATTCCATGACACCTGTTGGTCGTTGGTAACTCACACGCGAGTATTTTATTTTGAACGCAGATACTCTAAGAAAGTATTTATAAGTCTACATACGTCCAACCGTCCATGAATCTACATTTTTCAAAAGTATTTAAAATACGTTATTGCGAGCACTCAAAAAGTGTTCGAACATAAAATCCTAAGCATGAGGCGCATCGTGTGTATAGCACTACACGCTTTGTTCGAAATGTAAAATGTACTTTGCACAGAAGTAAACAAAGTGTGTAGCGGCATTACTATACGATAATGTTTTAATAAGTTTTTAATCCAAAATGATTTAGAGAAATAAAAAATGTGACAATAATATACGGCTAAATATAAATACAGTGCAGAAATAATTATTTTAGCCTTTCAGGTAACCGCGGTAACTGTGAATCCGTGACTACATGTTTTCGTTGACTTTAGTTTTCACCGAAATTCGTTCTCGCCGACTTGTTTTCGCTTACTTTTGTTTCTTTGATATTCGCGTCTATCGTCCGTATTACCACAATGAGTTTTGATTTTCCATATTGATTAACGAAGTAAAAAAAGAACTCTGTCGAGGCACTGCGGGCCTACATGGTTCTAATTATATCGATTTTGCATCGGTATGTATCATGTTCATCTTTCGCAGTACACACGAACCACAGCCAAATCATGAATTTGGTCTCTCTGTACTTCTTGAAGGGATCGCACCATTTTGGTCGTCGATGACCGATTTTCCACGACTTACCGAGCTCTCCAAATAAATACCATAAGGACCGCTTCACCGTCCTAGTCTTAGTTTGTACGTCGCTTTACAGAGCATTATGTTCGTATTTGGCACACCATATGCTCCCAATTGTTTTTTACACGAATTATGGGTACATTTTTTAACAGTTTTCTATTTTGTTAAAAAAAATATACTGCTGAAAGAACGGTATGAACGGTAGAACGGTTCAAAAATTTCATCGATCAGGTACGAGTGTTGCTTTAATGAGTACTTTAGTAATTGACGTTTATGGTTTTCCAAACATTTTTTACGTGCATTTGTCTTGCGTTTCCATCCATCCATATATTGCTAAGAACAAATAAATCCATTAACGCCGTTAATTTGTTTTGTATAAAAAATCGTATCAAGATGACGAAGAGATGACTCTCCCTCCGCCTACAATTGGGACAGTATTGACTCCGGTCTATTCCATATACAATAAGAAGCATAGTAAGACGCAGGAAGGAGGAAGAACTTTTCAAAACTTTAGGAGGCCTGGTGACCAGATACGATCAAATGCTTGTGAATCGGCAAGTGACAAACATTAAAAGTTCAATGGTAAATAAAATAATAATTCAACTCATGAGGCATGTAGTACTTGTTTATACTACATTTTAGTTGGAGTAAAAAATTTCAAATTTACAATTTGATTTTTCGTTGAGCAGGTACTATAGCACGACGAGAGAAAAAAAGCTATATGTACATTATATATGCATTGTATACATTATGTTTATAAGTTGTTAAGGTATGCAACTTCCTCTTCAAGTCATTCACGCCAAATTTCTCTGTACCCATCACATTTTCTTACTGTGTAAGTAATACAGGTTGTAAATAAATGTTTTGAATAATAAAAAAAAAAGTTTATTTTATAAATAAATTAAGGAAAATGTAATGATATTTAGTCGGTGGTATACTAGATATGATATATTGCAATTGCCGTATGTCGATCACTTATCAATTTATCATAATCGTAGTGCGCGCCCTCGGTAAAACATATTTCTAGTTTTACCCCGGGTCAACATAACTCATGTTATGTTACGTCTCCGGTAGGCTCACCCCGCCGGATTCCGTCCATCGATCTCGATTGTTTGTAAAAGTTAACGATCCACGGTAATCAGGCTAGTACAACAATGATGCATTTCGTAGATACGCGGTAATTACGAGCACCCGCGGTACACGAGTTTTAGAACTGACCAAATCACGATCCGTCCAAATTACATCCGTTATGCGCGATACAATGTAATACGAAACGCGGTATTGTTGCGAAGGATCCAACACAAAACCGTTTTTATCGTGCGCGTGCGTTTTATCCGTTTCATTTTTTTTTTTAATTCTTTTTTTTTCGAATATTGTAACGCTGTAATCTCGCGGTAAACGGTCACGGTATGTACATGCGTTGCGTGCAGTGCGCCCATCATTTCTATTCACATCCGAGTTGTTATTGTTATGGTGGCTAAATATTGATTTGTAGTCGTCAAATAATATCGTACAATCGAATCGCAGAGTAGAGTCCCGGAGTGAACAAGTTTAAAAAAAATAAATATTAAAATTTCTCGTTTACACGACGCGGCGTGCAGTGTTTCGCGGTGTTTGTTCGTTTCGCAGTCGAGGAGAACACCTCGTCCGTCGTGTAAAATATTGCTCACGCTATTTCGCTCCGAATCCGATGGCGCTCGTGACCGGAACTAACTTCTTGATGATGTTGTCGGTCGTCTTAGCATCGTTGGACGTGGCGACGGTACGTAAACGAAACATCGCGGTGTCGCTTGCACTAGCAAGTCTTGCAATCGTTTCGAGTAAAACTGTTTTTCTCACGTCGAATCCACGCCCTCCGCACGATACGAGATACGCACTAAAAACAATAACGCACTAACACGCTGGTCTTAAGACCCCCCACACCCCTCTTAGCTTACGGTTACGTAAGTTCGTGCATCTGCATGTTTTTTTTTTTGCTACACAGGAAAACATGCTTACTGAGATACAAATCCGTTTCACAACAATATTAACAATGGTCACAAGTGTTAATTTTGAGTGTTGAAATGTACACAAAAACTAAAAGGAATAAAATACTTTTGAAATTAACGGATCCATTCATATTATTTTAAAGTTTGATCATGATTTTTTTACATCTTTCATATTTTGAGTGCATCATTTTAAACTGTTAGGGGATATAAATGCACAATTTCCAACTTTTTAGTACATATTTTAGTGCATAAATGTATGCTTGTTTATGCATTTTTTATTGCATAAACTTACGAGTACTGGACTTATTAACGAACAGTAAGATAACATAATAATAGTTTTAACATTTCGTGCACCCGATCGTTTTTAGGCTCGTTACGCGATGGTCCTCGAAAAAGCGGGGAACTGCGAGCCGAATTCGAAAATCGTCATGAACTACACGTACACGCGCGCAACGAACCAAGGAGTCGGACAAGTCGAGTATTTAGAAAAAATCGAACCCAATTCCAACATACAGGTAGGTATACATAGTGAGTCACGGTGTGTGATATGGGTCGCTGCAAATCGCGTCCCGTTTTGAATTTTTCGCGTAAACTGCGACCCGGGTTCTAAAGATAATTTTGCGAAATTAATATTCTCCTCCGGGTTACCTTGAAATTTCGGTTCATTCATTTGTCGTTCCGATATTTGTGCACGACCGTGATCGGTAAAGCTGTCTATAGGTACAAATATTGTTATCTTTCAGTTTCAAAAAAAAAAAAAACGAACGTTTCGACTGTGCAACATTAACGTAGAGTATGATTTTTCAAACACTTCCGGAAACGAAATCTAAAGCAATCAACCACATTCGACATTCTATCCCATTAGCTCATTTCATAATGTGAATTTTAATAATTGTTAAATGTTAAATTGAAAAAAATACTCTTGAAATAAACAGATACACTAATAAAGTCTTAGCAACCAACTTAACCGTTCACCGGCTTCGACAAGCTGTACATTATTATCGAGCAGAATATTATTATCTCCGTCGCAGACTATTACTTATTATCTTTGAGACTTTAAATTTCTTTGCCGACCGGAAACAAAGAGAACACCCCGGGACGCAATTTACGTGCGTCTCAAAAATACCCAGTCCGCGATTTCCGTAACCATGTCTTAAAGGTACCCGGGCCGCAGTGAACGAAGTACATAATATTATGTACATGTAGGGCCCTGACATTTTTGTAGGGACGCGATTTGTGCACTGCGCTGCGATAGCGATACACTTTACATCACAGACCGTTTGGCGTTGAACCTATAGCCGGGGGACTTGAAACAACACGTTATTTTACTGTACCTAATATACTTTTGTGATTCGTTAAAGTTATCCATCACCGTTCAGTACAAAAGTGTTCAGGGCGGCAGTGAGTTGGCGAACAATTATTATTCGATGAACAGTTCGAAAACGGATTTATGCCTTTTCCTGCACACGGACATGCTATATTTGCCGTACGTGAGGGAATACGTTTCCGTTGAAAAATACTGTCCCGTAAACAAAGTATTTTATAAAGTTTAATATCATATTACTTATATAGGTACCTACACTACTACGCGGTGGCGTATTTTGGGAGATTTTTCGGGGACGTCTCCAAAACGTTGAGAAAACCTCACGAACACGTTTTTAGAACTGTCTATTGAAAAAACACAACTTACTCGTGGGAACTTACTTTTTTTCAAATTACTATACGTAAGCAATACGACAAGTAATCTTAATTTTTACATTTGAAACACTGGTATATGGTTACGGTGTACTGGACAATTTTAAGATCATTACCTACTTATTGGTTGTAACTTACCACTTATAATACTGAATAGAAACACTAGTTTGAAAAATGTTTCGTTCTTATAGGTCAGTTTATACATTATACTCTAATATTATTTATTAAGGCTCACAAGACCACATTTGAACTATCAAACGAAAATTTTGGTATGTTTTTTCTATTGAACAGGTGAAATTCGTAATTCGTAGATTCCTAATTCCTGGATATTCCTGATAATCTATATTCTATACAAACTAAGTTTAAAAACATTCTTCGAAAAGTGCCGTCGGATCTATTAAGACTATTTTAAATTGTGCAGTTTGAATATAACTATTTATACGGCCATACGGGTATGTCTAATGATAATACTAATTACTCATATATTGGGCAATTTTTTTAAAGTCCGAGGGTGTCTAGACATGGAGGGCAGACCCCTCAACCAACCAAAAAATACGCCACTGCTACTACGCACTTACAGGCACATAGACAGAATATTATTCATTTTTTGTGGGAGGAAGAGTAGGGGATATAAAAAAATTGCATTCTATCCGCCCAAACTTATAACTAGGAAACGGATTTATATGCACAAAAAACCCTTAAAATATGCTACTAAACATACTGTAAAATGCACTGAAAATTGATTTTATAAGATATTATTATAGAATAAATGGTGTACGTACGAAAACTTCATATTATTGGTATCTCTCGTTATTTGGTCGTCTACGCCCTGCAATTACAGTCTTAATTCTTACCAATAATATTATCAATCTGAATTAGACTACAAGAAATTAATTGATAAAAATATTTTATTCGTCATCGAATTCATATTTATCAATTTACCTTATTTTACGACTGGTCGACTGAATGATCGAAACAACATTAATGTATTATTAATAAAAATACGCACTATTTACAATAACATACGTATGTGCATAAATATGCGAAAAAATGGAAAAGTTAAAAATATGAAAAATAAATAAAATAAAATTGTTGTTTTTATTTAATAAGAATGATTTAAATCATGCACATTTCCAAACAGATTTCAAGTACCATATTATCTAATAAATGTATACATTTACATATAAATCTATTCCTAATAGAACCAGTGGCGTCGGTACACCTCTGTAGGCCAGGGGCGGAAATTATTTGAGAACCCCCCCCCCACCAGATGACAATAAATTATAAAAAATTGGAATAAAATCAAGGAAGAAATTAAAACCAATTTATAAGCCACGAAAATATAATTTATACTGCGTTTGTTTTATCTTTATCATCAATAATCGTCAAAAAACTAATGCGTTTTACACAACATTCAACAGACTATATTTATTGATAGAGCTTGAACACGCCACGTCAAAATATTATATTATTATACTATTTTTTGTGGATTACCATTGTTTTTACATTTTTACAACATTCGTTTGGGCCTTCAAACCAAAAAAAATAAAATAATTCATGGCCCTTTTGAAGGCCCTCCACGAGTGAGAGGCCCAGGGCGAACTGCCCCTTCCTAGTGACGCCAGTGGTTTTAACTTTAAAGTTATAACCTTTAACGTTAATAAATGATTCTTTACATATAATTTTTCATATACTAAAAATATACAAACCTGTTTTTAAATGAATGAAAAGTATTATATTTATATCGGACTACCATTTTTTCGCTGTAGGGACTGAATAATTTCAGTGGTAGTGCCCCTAGATATGTGCCTGTGTACGTGGAGTTAAGTTCTCACTCGAAACATAGCGGGTAAGCGATTGTTGCAAGTGTAAGTTTCTACACGGATAAAAGTACAAATACATGTCTGATTTCCTACGTAGCGCTGAAATTAAATGCATGACTTTCCGAAGTCAGTTTTTATTTTATGTAGGTACCATTGTATTCAATATTCAAAATGTTTTGATTGAATTTAAAAAAAAAACAAATTTTTAAGTTTGAATTGTCAGTACTAAGTTTTAATGAAGTCGGAAGGAATCTTGTGTTCATTATAATTTGTATTCGTGTAGGAACTTACATTAGACTTTAGACGCATTTTTTTCGTAGTGGGACTCGCGAAGGGTTATCGCCTATTGCTGCGTCTCGAGTGAGAACTTACAGTCACCCACCGAACACCCGATTCTTGTTCATTAATTGTTATTTTCGTGATTATTGTTTTCTCTTTTCGAACGTAGGGTATCAAAACGTTTCGCAAAAGCACTATTTTTTTGAAGCGTATGACGCGAGTTCCGTTGGGCTGTTGGAAGATACGAGTCAGAATGGAAAAAGACGGCAAACCGTTCTCGTGTATATACTTAGATCTTCAACTTCTACCGTCGTTGGATGCCGAACGGATCAAATGCGGTTAATACGGTTTTTTATTTTATTACAATTTGCCGAGAACACATCTATAACTATTATTTTTATTGTCATCATCACTATTTACCGTCACGCGGGTCCGGTCGATTAAAACGTGTACGTACATATTACATTTATTCGTTACACCTGCATGTATCGCATCTACAAACAGTCGGGACATTGTAAGCTCGTCGTTTTTATTTACCTACGTCGTCGCTCCACACACATGGAACGAGTAATAGCGGATACGCCGCTGCCGCACCTCATAATGACGGCTAGCGAAGAGGACTTACGACTGGTTTTAGGTTATGGTTCGAAAATTCATAATAAATACAATAAAATCAATCAAACAGTTGGAAATATTTTTTTATTTTTTATTATTATTATCGTCCAAGACGATTTTACGCTTTGCGTTTTACTCATAAGCGAATGTGTTTAGCAAATTCCGGTACACGATGGCGTCTACAGCGGATCGCAGATCTACGTGACCTGCTACGATAGAATTTCGGTTCGCCGTTATCATGCTCAAAATGCGAACATGATATTTACAATATATTTTATAAATCAATGATCGGCAAAAATATCTGGTTCTCAAATTGCGGCCGGATACGTATAAAACACAAACCGTGCACGCGAAAAACTTATTAAGCTGCCGTATTATTGATCCGCCCAAATAATTTAAAAAGTTCGTCGTTTTTGGATTATTATTTAGGTACTGATTTACCGGTATTTCAATGATTGAATAAAATGGTATTTTAGTAAAATAATAATTTTCTAAGAAACTACAAACCATTGCGTTTGATGAACAAATCGTCAGTTTATAAAGTGAACATAATGTATGGTGTTTTTTTAACGGGTTGGTTAAAATATCTTAACGAGGGTTTGGATTTTTAACATTTGTCGAATAAGACTGATATGTGGAACCTGCGTTCAAAGTGCAAGTCGTAATATTACCAAATCGCTACACCCAAGGACACACATTTATTGTTAGCCATTATCCCGTAATGGAGAATTGCACCCATTACGTACACGTATTATCATTTCTTGTCCAAGACGCCTTTACACGTAATAAAAAAACCGTATGTAATTTGTTATTCCTCAATCCTCATTCAGATCATATAACTTCCTGCCGTTAGACTATAAACTCGTATTACAGTTCACACACATGCTGCAGATAGATCAGTATGGATTGAAGTAGAAGCGATTAGTCATAAAATTATTGTCAGTTAGAAAAACTTTGTTTTGATAAAATATGTGGATACTGTAAAGGTAAGTAATTGTTGTGTTCTCAGAGAACTTTTTCTATTGCCGTCGAAGTACCGAGCATGATGTGGCATATAGATAATAAATTATGCTCAATAATAATATCAAATCTTTAACGATTATTCTACCAAAATCGTAGATCCGTTAAAATTAAAATTGTGTGGTAAATTTATGAGCTCGTTAGCATAATTATTTTACCTCTTAATGAGTACTTGGTAGAAAAATCTTCTAGGTTTCACTTATTTTCATTTTCAAATCATGACGGCCAATCTTTTAGAGTGGACGATCGAGTGAAAAAATGTTTTCCTATAAACAACTAAAGAAAACGACAATAAATGTATTAGTTAAAATTTTTCACTAATTATTAGTGGCAAGTACAAATCATCAATCAACTACAAATACGGACGAATGGACGAAAAAACCAAAAATTAAATATGAAAACATAATATCAAAAAAGTATTATGCATTTATTATTGAATTATATTTATTAAAAAGATGATTTAAAATAAAAAGAATTGTAAGTATACATAATATTAATTAAGATAAATATTTTGTGCTGTTCCACCTTCCACGTAAGAAAGATGTTTTCGTTCTACTAGTTACATGACTTTGAACAATTCTTACAACTCGTTTATCTACGTCAACGAATTTTTTAAATTTTTTGGGGGACTCTTACCTGCTTCAAGTTGGCTGTAAATTACATCGCGTTCAGCTTTTCCGAAACAATTGATAAAATACTACAAATGTGGATGTTGAACTCCCATTTCGACAGTCGCATGACACGGATCTTGGATTTAAACCCGGTTTTAGTGTATTTTACATGTTTAATAATTTATCGTGTTTCTTGTTTGTTTGTTGGCAGTGCATAAAATTAACGGTTGGACAATATATTAAAATTATTAGATCTTTTTTATTAATAATTGTAGACCTAGCTATTAAATATCAAAACATTTAGTTTTTATTATTTTATAATAAGCGTTTTCTTGGTGTTTGGGATATCAGACATATAATTAATTTTTCTTTTTGTACAAATAAAAGATAAATAGTAATAAACTATGGACAGCGATTCGCTTAAAAAGCGTGTGCGAATACGATGACAAGATTAGAATCTGTGATAGTAGTCGATAAAACCATAGACATTGTTCCTCGATAATGACTTCTACTACGGTGGGGGTTTATCCACGTTTATCGTCAATAAACCAGTCGTGCCGACCGATATAGCGGTTTTCAACATTTTTCGCATCGCGACCGCAAATTTTTTATTTACCTTGTAATGCAACCCCTTCAAAGAGTGAATAATAGAACACAAAACATTTTTTAAAATAAACGATATTCGACATAACGATCTGATATAAAATACTATTTGACCATTATTTTTTGGCGAGTCCATTGGGGGTGTCGAACCTCCAGGTTGAAAATCACTGCGATAGAGCATGGTCATTTAAAAGGGCCGCGGGTGTTATTATTTTTTAAAATTGTTATAAAATGCCATAATAATTTTATAATTCATTTGGTTATAACTCCAGTGATATTATTCAAAACGATTTTTAAACTTTTACACATCTTCATAACATTTTACATTACATTAGTGAAGTTACAAGCCAAAAAATTATTCAACTATAAAGCCGCCAGTCTTTCTCATTCATAAATGTTCGTAAATCCTGTTGCTTCCTATAACTATTATACTTGGCAGGTGAAGTGTAGTGTTGCCGATGTCTTCATTTTAAGGGGTTCACTTTTTTTTTTTTTACGTCAAATTATCACCTGCGTCCATACGTCTTCGCACATTTTTCCAAGATCAAATCAACTATAACCATAGATGCGAAGAAATTAAAATTCTATAAAACTACTAAACATTGACTTTCAAGTCGTATTTGATTGGCCGTTCGGCCACCCCTGATATACAAAAAATATTTTTGATGCGATTATTATGCTAAAAATATCTAAAAAGAGGATCATGTTAAAATATTAGCATATTAAGTACTTTTATAAATCTAGTAAAATTTAAAGTATAAACCTTTTTGTCATTATTTTATAAAATTGGTATCAATAATACAGCAAGCCTGGCCAGATATAGTGGGGTCGGAGTTTTATTCCTAGGCGTAACATTTTCAAGAGCGTATTATTAAGATTTTAAATTTTAAAAGTTTTGATTTTTAAGTTAAAATCATTGAAATTATTTGTGATAAATAACTCATTGGTCCAATATATATTTCAAACGGATTTATAAATGCTAGTTACTGTGTGAATGTACTTGATTTTTCGTAACAAAAATACTTATTCTGGTCATCTCCATCTGAAATGGGCATATATTTTTCATTTTCCCTGAGTGTTAAAAAGTTAAAGATCCTACACTGACTACAAGTATCAGTCATATTCATTAATTTGTAAAACTTATGATTGCATTTATCAACAAATATTATTAACAATATAACACATTGTTTTTATTTATTTATTTATTTCGGAGTTCAATATCTGAGACAATTACATCTCTACAACTATTTTGTAAGGCTTGATAACATATTATTAAACATTAGGTATAGGAGTATATGGTGGCATGGTGCTCTTATATCTAAATACTCGCATGATCAACCTAGTAAATACTAGTGACCCATTTGGAATGGCTTAACTGGAAGTGGTCAGCCAAAAAATGCCTAATATGCCTAATATGTAATATAGGTTTTCAGTTAAAACTTAAGAAAAGATAACTTAATAAAAATGCCTTATTTCATACAAATGATTGTTGTTTCTTTTTCAATTAAATTTTATGAAAAAAAATATTATTACTCGTTGCTGTAGTTTTTTGCATTTATTTTTCAATTCTATACTATATTCTATACTCAATTTTGGGTGTACATAATAATAATCTGTTTTGTTTTATTTAAAATTAAGGTACAGTTTAAAAGTAAATCACAAATGAAAAGATATTTCAAATTTTCAATTCAATCATTGCCATTGCTAAAATCTGGGTATTAGATACATATAAAATATGTTTGGTAAAAAATAAAATAAAAGAAACTATATTAAGATAAATTAATAAGTATGTAAATCTATTAGTTGTACTGTGAAAAGTTTATTAATAAATTTATATATTTTTTTATTATTAATTCCATTTTTTTTGGTATAAAAAAAATAAATGTTAAAATTAATTTTAATTAAAAAAAAATTATTGTAAGATAGACAAAATGTTTTTTGAAACAAATATGTGGATGAAGTATTATGGATTAACAAAAATTATTCACAGCGAAATCTATACTCGTTAATTTATGCATTATATTCTAAATAACATTTATTATTAGAAGTAGGTTTGAAGTTGAGCAATAAATACTAGAATTAAGAAAAATAAACCATACTTTTTAGGTTATCCATTGCTAAAAATAAAATTTGTTAGATATACTTTCAATTTACTACTGTTTATTAAATATAAACAATTGCATACATAGTTTAAAATAAATTTTATAAATATGACAAAACTGCAGTCACTTGTTCTAAATTAAAAAATATTAAACTAATAGTCATTAAATAAAATGTTGATGTACAAGGTGTAAACAATGACTTACAATTTTATAATTAAAAACTGACAAATTATAATACATCTTAAGTGATAAATAACACATGTATTTTGAATGACCCTGTATACAATAATTTAACTAACAATTATGTTACGTTTCATACAATTTTGTGACTCTAAATTTATACAAATATATTTTTTTTAATTTATACAAAATTTCTATTTATAAAATATAGTAGATATTAATAATAATTATATGAAGAAACTAAACTTTTTGTTTGACATTTGACAAAAAAGATTTTTGGTAGTAATGGTTAAAAATATTGTAATAAAGATGGTTAAAATAATTTTTAAGTAAATTATACTTGCAACATAAGCTATGTAATATTTTTAAGAGAAAATCAATTCAAATATTACAAAATTGTTAATTATTAATATTGTTTTGGTCATTCATAACATTTTATGAAGTTTGTAGCAAAATACAAATATTGTAGGTAGATTTTTATGACAGTAATATTATAAAGTAGAAATCCAAAATGGCATAGATATATAATTTTACTTTGTGATTTCACTACACAATATACATTATAGATCGCCCAAAAAGTACATTCTAATTTACAATATGCACATGGTAATGCGCTAATAAATAATTTACTTTGGACGAGATGTATTAAGCTTCTTGCTAATAATTATTGATCATGTTTGATAACTCTTAGATGAACCTTGTCCTATTGATAACCCATCATCTTCACTACTAGTCTTTTTAACAAATGAAGGATTTATTGAGATCTCTTCATCCATCATTCGTACAATACTGATAAATGATATTTTATTTGTTACCTGAAAAATTATAAAAATTGTAAACCACATTATAATAGTAAATATATTAATATACTTACTTCATCTAGAATGTTTCTAAGAACACCTGGATTGTCAAATTTCTTATGAGGATCATTAAACACGATAGTACCTTCTTTACGATTGATTTTGCCGTATATTTCACCAGCTTCAATCTAAAATTGAAAACGAAAACTGATTGTCATTTACTTTAAAATGTTAATGAAATATTACCATAGCTATTAGATGTTCTTCTGCTTCTGCTGTGCTAGGAAGATTAACTCTTTGTGCTAAATCAGATATTGACATATTCAAAAAGGTATTGGTCAATTTAAGTATATTCTTTCTGTGAAGAGCTTTGACAACTTGTTTGACTAAGCCTTTATTCTTGTCTCTAAATTTTTTTTAGATAATAATTAACTTTTTTGGATCAAAACTTGAATAATGTATACAAACCTTTCATATACATCATGGTATTTAGTGATTGTCCTTTGCAATTCAATAGGATCACCACTTTGATAAGCAGGTATTATATCCAAATAACTTTGACACACTGGTTTGAGTACTCTTTCAATAAGGGGAGGTGATAATTTTTGAAGTGTAGGTACGGACCCCAAATGTATAATTGAGACTAAAACAAATTTCTTGTAAGATTCCACCATGATTTGAGACATTGTAGGAAGTAAACTTGTAAGAGCAATTTCAAAAAATGTTATTGCTCTTGAATAATTTTTCATTGCTGTATAAATTACACCACCCAAATAATAATAACTTAAAACAAATTTTGGATCAAATACAACTCCAGGCTGAAAAAAAAAATAATCAAATTAATCATTCTAGTTGTTCTAATAGTAATTATTTCTATTATATTCTCCCTATGTAGAAAAATTTTGAAAAATTATTATTCATGGTCAATATAATTTCAGAAATTATTTACTTATAGAGCTTTATAAAAATAAAAATTATTAAAAACAAGGAAAAACACTAAAATAAAAATTATAAGAATTTAATTTACTTTAAATATTCTCAACAGATGTATGTGATATGATAAATTAATTAAATTTGAGTGTTGTCAAATAAATAAAAAAGTTGTAGAAGGTAATTGCATTGAACATTATACATACTATCTAAAATCAACTGATTATTAAACATATAATTTTAACTTACTAGTTCAGTTCCTAACACATATATATCTTGATCAAGGACACTTAACGCAGGCTTAAGATTATTGGACATTAAACAAGCTTGACACAAAAGACAATGGAGTTGAGTTAATTGATATGGTTTATCCTGTAGTTTACAGATAGCACGCTTTATGATTGGAATAGCAGACATAGGTTTCTCCACATCTCCGAGGTTAGTCAACATAGATTTCATCACATTAGCCACTGTAAAACAAGATTAAGTATATAAGTATAACTACCTCCAAATATATTGAATGATTAGCTTACATGGGTCGGACAAAATTCTAAGTTCTTCTGCACTGACAGTAGTTACAAAGTCATTAATTTGTGTTGCTATTGCTGTATGATACTGCACTACAGATATATCGCCAGGATTTTGTGCAGTAGCCTTAACACCCAACACAGTAAGGACTGTGATTGAATTATCATGAACATCAAGTGCTTCAAGAACACTGTCTAAATTAGAAACATACTTGTGCAGCGTTTCTGATTGCTTTGAAAGATAATCGGTTAGTTCTCGACTATCACCAGCTAGAAAATAAAAATTTATACTGTTGATCAATTCAAAATATTAGTATTGGAACCACTTAGAAATGTATTCAAGTAATATTAAAAGTAATTTCATGTAATGCACATTACTCAACCGTATAATATATTGTAACTGATATCAGTACTTATTTGTAAATAAGAGAAATCGTATTAAATTGCATAACTTAAGTATTAGATAAAAATTAAACGAATCTAATAATAAGCGTATACACTTTGGACATCTGAACTATATAATAGATACAGGAACTCGATTTATCAGCGTAAGCTATAAATCATTATTCTTCAGGTAGTAAACAGATGTGGATCCAAGAGAAAAACACTAGTACATCTAAGTAGTTTGTCAATCTAATTCATGGCGGTTGATAACAAAAACTTTATGTCAAGTGCGGTATACGATAGATTAATGGATAAATACAGAGTTTTAGACAAATGAACAATACAAGCGGATTGGATTCGTTGGATTTAAGAATCAACAAGTGAACGACTGGGAGCAATAGGTATGCACTATGCACGGTCGGTGAGTCGGAACGTTTGTCTACTAGTAGGCTGCGACCGAACCGTGCACCAAAGGAGGACTTGTCTTTGGTACTCACCCAGGCTCCTGACGGTCAGTACAAACTGATCTAGTTGTGGGACCGCTATGGCGCTGTCCATGTTATTTTGTTTGCAGACCAAGTTGTAGCACCGACGTAAAAGAAAAATGTCTACGCGACGTAAGAATCTATTGAGACGGCGCGGAGGCGAAGCGGCGACGTTCGGCGTGGAAAAACACACAAGTGCCACAGTTCATAATAGTGTTTGGAAAACGTGAACGCGACAACGGGACACAGGGGGGGAAAAAAAACAAAAAAAAACAAACGCGAAAATGTTTCTGCCACTAATCAGTAACTGGTAGTAATATTTTATTTTTGTTCCGGATGAGACATTGAATACGAGTTTTCATAACCTCAATGTCGTGTTTCGGCCACCGGAACGAGTATGATGATGTATAATATTATTATTATTATTATTGTCTAGATTTCGGTGTCATTCACCGCGACCGCGGTTAGCGGTACATCTATCCCGGTTACCGATAAGGTGGGCGGCTGTGTGATATTAAATTGTGCACCGGTTGGCTGGTGTGTCATGGAAGAAACGTAAATATTGAACAAAACGCGGGCCGGGGACGCCACCGTGTGGGCGAACAAAATGATACGCTCTCGCGGTGCGCACTGATCGTACTCAGTGCCGGATCTAGGGGGGGGGCAAGCGGGTATCATTGCCCCAGTATGCCCGCCGTCGGTATGAGGGCGCTCTTGAATTTATGAAAAATCAAAAAGCCTTAGTATGGGTATACTAAAAATTGTACATATGTTTAAATTTTTTTTCATTTTAAACTTTTAAGCTTGAAAATTAATATAATATTACATATTATTTAGGAATTTATATAACTATTTTTGTCTGATGTATATATTAAAATTCATTCCTCAAACGTAGATATTATGTAATTTTTGTTTTCGGAGAAAAATCGACTGACGGGATTTGGAAATAACTGTTAGTTGTAATAATAATCTACGATAGTTATATGACTATATTATATATAAGTTATATAATATAACCATATATATATATAAAATCATACTTGCGATCTACTACAAAGCAAGCAAGACTTAATAACTTATATAATTGCAAGGAAGATTAATTATGATGAAAAATGAAATTATAAAAGATTTCGCTGCAAAAAAGGCTAGAAAAGTAAACTTTTAGATATTAAAATGTTATTTGTTAAATTAAAACAACCAAGTAATATATAAATTATGTTTTATTTCTATGTTTTTATACGGGTAACATTTTAAAATATGATATTTTATATATGTACAATGTACATTATATAAAAATAGCAAAGTTTCCATATTTAAGTTTATAAAATGTTTATATTTTTTAATATTTAAAATTAATTATTATTATTATAATATAAAAATTATTAATATTATAGAAAAAAAGGTTTATATTAAATACCCCCTCTTTCTCTCACTGAGGGGCCCTCGTAGCTCCACATATGGAGTGCACAGTTAAGGGCGCTGCATTTTTAATAGCCCCGGGCGTCAAATGTCCTAGATCCGGCACTGATCGTACTGTATTACAATTTACAACAAACGCGTGCGAGGGTGGTTAGACCGTGTTCCCAGTACAAAAGTACAGAAAGAAAAGGTAAAACCCATTGCAATACTAATAAAATCGATCTTTAAGCTCGTTTATGGATATGAAATTAAATAGATTTCATGTTTTTGTACCGCACTATAGGCATGCTATTTGTTGTACTCGGAGTCAGTGAAGTCATTGTCATTTATTTTTGAAACATAAACTATTATTAGTGCATAATGCATAAAGCATGATTCACACTAGTCAGACACGTACCGACAGACACGCCGTACCGTACCGTTCAAATATACTATACTTATTATATTACTTATTGTTCCCATACCTACATTTTGGCTACAACATCGTAAAGTGACTACACAAGTTTCCCTCTTTTCCCCTTTTTTTATATTTTAAGTTTGAAATATGTTTAAAAATTTTACTACCAGCGATTTGGCAATGATTGCTATTGCACTATTAGACGAAGAAGAACAAAGGAATGTACAACGAAGAACATGGGTTCATGATATCTTGTTAGAACGGCACATCGAAGGTGAATACATAACTTTGTATAAACAGACGGATATTATAATATAATGTCTGTTGTTCATTCAAAATTATCATACAGACCTGTTCAGACTGGATCAGACACGTGCCGTCCCGACAAAACATTCTCGCGTGGAACTCGACTCTGTCGGTTCGCTACGTGTATGAGCGGAATGGAAACGTTTAAAAATGAATTACTGTATTTAAACAAATATTAAAATATTTTCCGGAACGGTACGGTACGGCGTTGTCTGAGGTACGTGTCTGACTAGTGTGAATCATGCTTAAAACTGTAAACGCTGATGTCGACTACGAGGACGTGACTGTCGGCCATAGAGTACCTATGTATACTCACTCAATGCTACCAGTCGACCGTTAATTATTATTGCATTTTTTCTGAAAATTTTAATTTCATGAAATATATCTTTTAAACAACTTGGCGTCGCACTTGAGATGTTTGCTAGGACAGAAGTTATATCAGTTATAATGTACACATGTGAGTGATCATTATCCATATCAACTTTAGTGAAAACCAAATGAAGAAGTACGATGCACTTCTTCGAGAAAGATTAAATAGCTTTTGATTTTAACTACAGAACAAGAATTAATGGCTATATATTCAAATCCCGAAGATATTATTGACGATTTCAAAAACGCTGCCCAACCCAGAATGGCGTTATGATTAATAATAGTTTTTATTACATTTATTTGTATAAAAAAGCTAATCTACTCAATTTATATGTATGGCTAAAACAATTGTAAGTATTTAAATTTTTTATTTTGTAGTACCATTTACATTTTTTATTTCAAAGAACAGTGATAGCGACAAAGATAATAGCCGACACATACACTTTTTTTTATAAAGGAAAAAGTTTAATTTTTAAACAAAACTGTCTGTAAATATGTACTCTTATGTATAATTTCTTACCAGATTTTTAAGTATAAAAATAATGTTCATCCGGGTGCAACTGTGCAAGTTACTTTCTGCGTACCCTGAAAAAATGGTCATTCACGAATATGCCACTATACTAATGTTGACTTTGACTTGGTCTGTGTGAACAAACCGTAACCGTATTAACACAGAACCGAAAACATCCATGATAATACGAGTAGTTTAATGATATAATTCAATAATATAGCGTTGTCATCAAAAGAAAGGGTCCAAAATTTCGTCTTTGTCGTCCAAATCTCGGGGTAATACGCCGAGCTCCAGAATTTTGTACTCCCTTTTGCGTGCAGCTGCAAACAAACAATAATGCGTTAAAATGTCGACTCGAGCATAGATAAATATTTGATCAAATGTTATTGGACGTGACTTTGTGGTAAGTAAGTGTTAATATGCTCCATTTAAAATAATGCATTCAAAAGTTTTATGCTCAAAATATTTAATATATTGATTGTATTTTTTTAAGTAAAAAGTAAACAAATCTTTCCCTTTTGGGAAAAACATAAGATAATTATTATCGCAGGCCATACAATTTATTACTGATGTTATGTTTAATTATTTATACCAACAAGTAATTGTAGGTAATCATTTATGATATATTGATATGAAAAGTACGAGTTTGTAGTTGATGAACGTGGAAATGTTCAAATGTGTATTTGACATTTGGGAACATGTCGTTCTGTTAATTTTCACCTCACGAAATAATACGTGGGAAATGTTTCTAGAGAAAAAAACGTTGAATTTTCGTCATTAAATAATTTTTTTTTTCTACCCCAGAAATTAGACGAATTTATGTCAAAATAACTTTATATTATGTACCTTATCTAAGCCGGTGTATCTCAACTAAACTTGGGCGGTGAAATCTGGTACAAAATATATTAGCGATAAATTAAGAAAAATAAAAACTAAATGTCAGCATATGAGTGCTTATTATAATACTTATAAACGTATTCAAGTGAGTTGTATCCTTTTAAAAAAGTCCACAATCTTATATTATTTTATGTGGGTCGAAAAATAAAAAAATTAGGGATGCTACTGCAGCTTTGTCTGAATTCCAAACGACGCCCATTGTACTCGAATAATATTACAGTGACACTACTGAATACTGATATTGCTTTTATACGGATTATGATTTATTGTTAATTATTAGTCTCTTAAAACAACTTAATATATACGAGTATATACCTAAAGACTTTTTTGATAAATATTTAAATATATTTTTTGTTAGGGCTATTATATTTACTCAAAAGAATTTCTACCATATATGCGTATATTTGTATGTATGTTATATAATATCCAAAATATTTTTGTATTTTGTCATATATGCATCATTATAAGACGTATTAACTGGTCAAATTTTAATATTTTTATGTCGTACAAAATATGTCATTATAATTAGGTGATAAAAACAAAATACATTAAAATCGAAAAAAATTTAAAAACGATACAGATACAAATACACAATTGACCCTTACTTTAGGTAATATGCCCAAGTAAATTCCAATAGTTTTATGTACGAGTATATACCTAATCAAAATAAACTTTATTGTTATGAAAATAAAATAATCACGATTGACGATTACCCATGATTACGTTACATAATTTAATTTTACTTTTGAATTTATAATTGATTTCTTTAAGTATACTTGCTTAGAATGTTTTGACTTTCTATAAAAACGTGAACCAACATGCTCAATGAATAGAATACTAATGTTACGGTGGCCATCAAAATTAAATACATACAAAGTGTATCAAGTAATAGAAATACAAGACTTTTATCGGACCAACAACTTTCAATTCTGTTAAATAAATTGAACATGTTATAGGTAGTTTAAAAACAATTATTTATTTTACTTTTATATTACTTTTAATGTCTCATTCCTTATTATCAATAGATACTTACTTTAATATCGGTCGATTTATCTGAAGTGGTCGAGGTGATGGAGCTGTAGGAGTATATATTTTCGTCGTGTTTTCAAGAAAATCGTTTTTCAATTCCATACTTAACTGTGTAAAAACTGTATCTGATAACCATTCAGCTAATTTTTCATTATCAATTTTTCTCAAGCAGTCGGATATAGTAAGAAAGCTTTTTTCTTTTCCTGCGCTTATATTCCACGTCATAAGTAACGATAAACATGGTTCGTCTGACGGCAAGTCTTGTTCTATAGAGTAACACGTATTTAACATAATTTAAAATAGGTATAAAATATAATATTTATTTCAATATTAATTCATGAAAGCTGTGAGAGTACTGATCACGATCGGATAAAATCATCTATTAATCTAAACCATTGTTTGAATTTTTGTACCGTATAACCATTTTAGTATCCAATAGGTAGAAATACTGTAGGAAAAGAGTAATTTTAAATGTTAATGAAAATTATTGAAAAACAAAATAAACATGTATTAAAAGAAGTCTAATTAATATGTTAAAAAAGTCTAGAAAGTTAAAACACCGTATCCTTTAACTATGTTGATTGTACTTATTAATAAGGCGCTGACCTTTGACCGTAGTTTTTAATAAATACGAGTACAAACTAAAAAATTCAACATCTATTAAATTAAAGTAAACAAATAGGTATCTAAACGTATTATATGCATAGATATTGGGTACACACTTCGGGTTTCTAAAATAGACGTATGCAGCAAACGATTTGATTATTCAATAATAGTACACCGTGTACGCCTATAAAGTATAAACCAGCACGTAACCAGAAATTTGGCATTCTTACAGAGTATACGAAATATCCATATATTCGTATACGCTTTCCCTAATTGCATTCCTTAACGGTTTTAGACTTCTGACAACAACGCAAATGGGAAATAACTGTAACAACTGCGCCGGTGTACGAGCCCAACAGTTTCTTCATTATAATTTAATCGATTATGGATAATATGCATATTAGTATTTACTGTTTATTAAAGATAGCACACGATGTTATTACCATACATTTTTTTCAATAATCAGAATATTCACGTCTCAACTTGACTTGTTCAACAACACTTGAATGAATTATGAACATAACGAATTAATTGAAATACGGGCCGAAAAATTTTAATGTAAGATATCAACTACCGGTATTACACTATTACATATTATATAGACGTAATAATTATTTTTTTTGTTAGATATTTTGTATAATGGGTAACAGTTAAGTGAGTTAAGTTAAATACTCAGTTGTCAGTACTATAATGTTTTTCTAGTGAGCTTGAAAACATTAAAGAGAGGGAGAGGCAAACTCCTTCAAGCCGCTTTCTATTTGAGCAATTGCGGACTAAAGTGACCATACTGGCATCTGATAAGATTAGTGATATTTTAAGTACAAAGAATAATATGTATAAACTGCATGTAATTCGTAAATACGCGATCGTCGCGATCACAGAGTTTATCAACATTTGAAATCTAGGAGCATATTGTTATTGTTCTGAGCAACATGAAATATACACAATGAAATATGCGCGGGATTGTACTTAATTGGTTTTAATTATACATTTTGAATTTTTACAGTCGCATCATCTGAGACGGAGCGATTAATATTCAAACATTGTTCACGAACAACATTATGCGATCAAACCGACTTACCAAGTTCTTTGACTGCTGTGTCTTCAAGGCCTCCAGCATACAAATGCGCTGCGAGTTTCAAACATTCTTGCGGAGTCAAATGGTTGGCCAAGTACATGAACATGGACAAATTTACGTCTCGCGCGGAACCGACATTGGACGCGATCGCACACAACACGACGAGAACCCAACACTTCAGTCGCCACATGGCTTTTTCCAGTTCCAGACGACTACGAACGTTTGCAATCGAGCATGACGTGTCTTCTCGTGCGATTTCTGGACGCATAATGACGTGGAGATGTGCGCGACAATAGGCGTTTACCGTTGGTCCACGGATCTAACAGCTTATCGTGCGACCGTCGGCCCATAGATGGGAAAATATAAATATAGCCGCAGTCGTGTTATAAGGACGAGGAAGCGCGTACGTATTTTGTGTGTTCGAAAAAAGTACAAATCGTAACAAACATTTCAAATTTATTTCAACAAAAGAGGAGCTATATAGTACCGCATCGGGTCCGTACGTGGTATATTAAAATGTGATACATGGCGTACACACCCGCGACGGCAACAATACACAATAATAATAATAATAATAATAATAATAATAATAAATGTAACGATTTTAATGTAACGCGCGGCGCCGGCCGCAGCAGTCTTTGCAGTTTAAGGGACCACGAGCGGCGTTTCGTTTCATTTCTTCTTGCCCGTGTAGTCGGTGTTCGGGACGCCCAAGCTGGACTTGAACGTGTCGTCGGCGGTCAGCGAAGGATAATGGTTACCGCCGTCCTGGTCGATCACGTGATGGTCGTGCTGCTGCAGATGGTGGTGGGCACCGTCGTCGTGGTGATGCACGTCCGCGACCACGGACGCGTCCTGCTGTTCCTGCTGCAGGAACGGATAGTCGTCTTGGAACGACTGCTGCTGCTGCTGCTGTTGCTGCGCCACCGCCTCGTTTACGTCGTAATCGCCGCCGGCCGTCGCCGTCCGGATGGCCGCCAACTGTTGGAGGTACGACGCCGACGGGTCGGCCGGGTACGTGGACACCGGCGGGTACGCCGCGGCCGCCTGGTACGCCGCGGCCGCCTGGTACGTCGCGGCCGCCTGGTACGCCGGAGCGCCGTGGTACGCGGCCGGGACCGGGTACGCGGCCGCCGTCCCGCGGTAGTGCGGAGTCGCGTACGCGTGCGAGTGCGCCGGGTACCTGACGAACGGCACTCGGGCGACCGGCACTCTGGCGGCGTAGCGCACGGTCGGCCGGGCGACGGTGGCCGCGGCCGGGAGCGGACGGTACACCGGCACCGGGTACGGCTTGTACACCGTCACCGGGTACGGCTGAGCCACGGGCACCGGCACGGGCTTGATGACGGCCACCGGGTACGGCCGGTTGACGGCCACCGGGTACGGGCGCGGCACCTCGACCGCGACGGGACGGGCCACGGGCACCGGGACGGGGTGCGCGACGGCCACGGGCACCGGCTTGTGCACCACCGTGGTGGCCGTCGGGTACGTGTTCACCACCGACTGGTAGACGACCGGGGGTTGCTGCTTGAACCCGTGCACGGCGGTCTCGTGGCTGTGGAAGTGGCCGTGGTAGTGTGCCGGGGCGTAGCCGTGGCCGTGGAAGTGAGCCGGCGCGTAGCTGGTCGCGTGGAAGTGAGGCGCGGCGGCGGCGTAGCCGTGACCGTGCGCGTACTGCACGGGGCCCGTTGCGGCCGCGGCGTAACCGTGAGCGTGATAGTGCGCGGCCGCGGGCGCGTAGTGGCCGTGATAGGTGGTCAGACCCGGGGCGTAATGCGAGTGATAGGACGGCGCGTACTGCAGCCCGTGGTACTCGCCGATGCTCCTGCGGTTGGCGTGCTGTTTGTCGGCCGTCGGTGTGTCACCCTCGGTCGCGGTAACCGGTTCGCACCTCGTCGAATTGATTATTGCAAGCACCGCGCACACCGCGTAACAGAACACCTGAAAAACAAACACCAATCGTTTTCAAAACACCAAAGAACACCGAATGCTATGTACCATGAGGTTATTTGACTTGGTATGTTACTAAACTTCGCGGCCTCTCTCTCTCCATTTTAAACACTGCGTCACAATTGGGAGGGTCCTCAAGCTTCTTAAATCGTAATACTACCATCTTATCCTTGCCCTCAGGTCTCTACCCATTCTCTATTACGTTACTGCCTGGTACGTTCGAATACAAGACTCGCTACCCGCTTATTGGACCGACCACAATGTTTTCATTCCTTCTCAGTGGTAACTTCAACGCCTCCGATCTACTGTATTTTCTGTGCCCCCTCACTCCACTAGAAACAGTTCCCTATATTTTATTTCCTGGCTTTTATGGTCACAATGATTAGTCACTCTACAGTATAACACACGACGCCCTAACTGAACACTTAGTCCCTTCACCTCTTAGCTTATAGTTTTATACGGTATAAATTACACCATTACCCATATTGTGGATAACGATAAACCTTATAGTAACATATTTTATTTAAATATTTTTCATGTATAAACCGAAATGCTGCGAGGCGTAGTAAGATGGTCAAAATTAAATTGAAATTTTCTACGACGACGCGTGTTGCCAGTGAACGAGCGAAAGAAGCGCGTTGGATATACCTAGTATTATCACGGCCTATCTTTATAATTATTATACTAATACCGATCAATGCCACTCATGCGGCATCGCAGGTCATGCACGTTATCCGGTTGAAAAGACTACGTATTATTATCATCACGCGTGTGTAGAAATAATTAAGTTTTGGACGAGAAGCACCCGTGTAACAATAATGTCGGCGGTGGCAGCATTCGTACCATACCGAAGTTTTATCGGCGTGTGGAAAGTAACGTAATTATTGCGAAACTTCGCGATACAATGGCCGGCGATTAACGGAATCATGTTTTCGAAAACGATATTATTATAATAGGATTTACAGTGGTACCGTGTCGCAATGACGCGTAGCCGTCCCGTGACCATGATGTCGAAGGTGTACGAAACAAACTCCACCGGCGACACCTTGATCGCATGTGGTTTCTCTGCACGTCAACGCGCCCGATTCCCTAAAAGTCCTATCCTCGAGGACTTGCGGCCATCGCACCGACCTTTTCGCGGCGCCTAAACGGCTATTACAGTATCACGCGACGTAAACGTTTTGAGCGCGTGTATACGATGTTATATTATACTACATGATGTACTTACTGAAAACGACTTCATGACGACGTATTGGATATCTTGGGGGGTTTTTTTTCCCGGATGTACGAGCTCGAAGACGAACGGAACGAATGAATGACAGGGCTACCGGGGTCTCGGTTTTATATACGTCGTACGCGATCGATTGCTTTCACTGAATATTGGATTTCGGGACTGGAAAGTTCTGCGTGCGCGCCACGCGTCGATCGGAAATGCAGCTCACGGGAAGAAGAGTAAAACGGAACCGAAATACGCGTTATGTCACGAGGACGGGCCGTCGTATGAATCTATAATAACGTGGAAGTAGCGTCGGATGTAAGGTATAATAATAATATAATGCGTCCCGAGTGCCAAAATGTGTGTTAACTTCTACGACGACGACGGTCGTATTTCATGTTAATAATAATTCACGTATAAAATAAATAATCCGAACGAATGACGAGAAAGTGAAAACGACATTATTTATAATAATACGCTCGCGCGCGATACTATTGTTTTCGTAATATTTATCTATGTATACTTAAATAATGCTTTTCTTTACGAAACATTTATTTTTAATTTAAATCCGTCCGGCATAGTCGATCGATATCACAGCTATAGTATAACTCGTGCTATGAAGCTTAACTCCGTAGGTTTCCTATGTTATGTAACTAGTGCACTTGTGATATTTTATCAAAATTATTTCTGAATCATTTTTCTTTGCAAAATTGTAATGTATTTAGTCAGTGTTGCCCAACCCCTCTGAACAGGCGTTATTAAAAGAATAGTTTAAGCGAGGACCATGTACCTAGGATTGCTAGGGACTGGGGAGTAAGAATATAAATCCCCGCAATCAAGAATTTATAGCCTATAAAGTATAAACAATAAACTGTTCATACAATAATTATTCACCTTTACATTTTTAAGCACTACACAGTTTTATTTTAGTCCATCAGTACGTAAATCAGTCAAATTGGAATATTTTTGGTGGGTAGTACCTTCTGTAAAATGTATTTGAAAGGTACTTTGTTTCAATTTAGGCGCCACTGTAATCAACTGCAATCAAATAGAGAGTTTATTAGTTCATCAATATATTACCCAAAAAAAATAAAACTGTCTTTAATATTACCAAACGGAAATCGGGATAGGTAGATATATTACCTAACTGACGATAGTGTTGTGTAACATATTATGAATGCCTTTATATGTTAAAACGAAAAAAAATGTTGAATCGGACTTTACTACCATTCGCGTCTGAGTGACTATTTAAAATTTAAGTATGATCGTAAGTAATTATCGGCATATAAGATAATATGATGTACAATTATTACGTTTTAACGCTTTACATGTGAGTGTAATAATAATTTTTACGGTTTATTTTTTAAAACAGTTTTTTTTAACAAGTTTTTGTATTGAACCTTTCACTTAAAGTGGTAGATTGTGAAATAGTTTAATTGTTAAGAAAATTGAATTGACCCTATTTAATATTTATATAATTCATAGTAAGATCCATACATTGACAGTATTAACACACAGCTAAAACCTATGGATAAATAAAAGTGGCTACATATTTACTCAAATAAGTACATATTAACAGTATTACAATAACACGCATATTATTTCCAGATGCAACCCAATTAATAATTTACGCAATCAAATCATTTTTCTAACCACGGATAGTGAGTATAATATTATATTCAATACGTTCCTAAATTTCTAACTACACTGTTGTAATGACTCTAGATATTTAAATGATAGTTAAATGGCAGTAAATATATATGAGTTAAGTTTTAAAAAAAAAAAATGCACAGTTTTGCTTATTATTAGTTAGGTATATCGATAATATGGTGGAAATAACAATTAATTACATTTTATTGCGGGTAGGGCGCTTACAATTTACAAGCTATTAATTATTTATTTTTTATTCTAAAAGAATACATTGTTTTCATGCACACACATATTTTACGGCCAGAAAACTGTTATTTTTAATTTGATATTTAGTTAAAATGTACCTATACAAAATGATTTTACATTGATCATTGGTGTATGATTAAAAAGTACTTTTGTTAAAAATGTATTTATGAAAATAATTTAACAATATAATATACATATCTATAGGTTTTCACATGATATATTTTTATTCGATACAATAGTCAATATGTACGTGAATATCACCACGATTGAAATATAACTGTCATATACATGATCCGTTTAACAATGAACAGTAATTACATATCATACGCACAAAGAGAGTTTTATAGGTTTATTTCAGTTAAACTAGAGACTGATTATCATAACCTTAGCCTCCCGACAAATGTTGTTATAAATAGTACGAGTATAATATTTTTTGTTAGCTGTGGTTGATGAGATAGTACTCGTAATGAAAATTACCATTCTTATAAATTTATCAACTTATAATTTATAGTGACGGCCATTACTAGCAATGATCATTAAAAAATTATAATGATCATATATTGAAAAAATATTAATACTAAGATGTATATTTAGTTCAATTCAATTTGGATGTTTATTTTTAACAATTAGTAACTTAATTTTACTAAAAACCACTATTTTTCTATTTTTCCTGTCGCTTAATCTGTAGAATATAAGAGCGATAGTTTCAAATTTAAATTTAAAAAAATGTTGACATATTCGACTGAGCATCATTTGTGCACCAAATCCAGCCATAAAAGCAACGCAATCCCTTCGGAAGTTATTATAAAATCAAACCTGAGGGGCTGTAGAAACGACAGCCCCCTTGAGTTGGAATTTCAAAATTTCTTTTTTTGGACTAATCGTTTGTGTATTAACTGTGCAGGAATGTGCACAGTCGATATACAATCGAATAAACCAACATTGTTTTCGAAATTTTAATTTGAGAGAAGGGGTCATTGAAATGGATCCTGCTTACGCGACGTATATAATCTACCGGTATGGCGGCGCATAATAAATTCAAAATAAATACGAGACAACGACGACGAGTGACGTCTTTGCTGGATTCATTTGATTTATAATATAGGTATCGTATGTTTTGTATTCTTCATTTTTACCTCATCCTATATGCACGCGTAACAGAAAAACTGGTATGATAATGAATAGTTATGAAACCGTTTAATATAATACTATGCCCAACCGAATAGAATTACTCGTTCCAACGGAGGGCATGTGAAAATAATATTAAGTATTTACCGTACGTCCGCTGGCCCTGCTCCATTTTACGGCGCACGCGGCGTTCTTAGCAAATAAAATAATTAACGTATAAGGTACACGATAATCAGTATTTTTCATCATTATACTATAACCATTGCTTTCATACTCTGTCCGCGAATACGTGTCATTCGCGGAGATTGAACGATTTGAACGTACTATTTGTAGTACCTGTACCGCAGTAATGATTGCCTATAATTTAAAAGTCGTATACGTGCACGCACACCGCGCCTAGATGGTTTACGAGTTTACCGAGTATGTTTTATTATAATACAGTAAAATACAGGGTGTCCCATCGAGGATTTAACCGCTGTGATACATCCTGAGGTAACGAAGATACTTAAATTCTGTTTTTTTTTATTTTTTTTTTTATAAGACTTGAAGGGATAATAAGGACTACAAATATTTCATATTTTAATTTAATCTAAAGTTTAAGTAAATAAGTTAGAAAAATCTTCGAAAAATGTTAAGTTATCCAATTAATTACATAGCCATTTAAAAAGTATATTTTTTGAAAATGTTTACCTTTCAATTTACCTCGTGATTTTTATAGTTTTCTTAGTTTCCAGAAAATTTAGAAAAATTTTCAGTAGTAATAAAATAAAAATGATTATTTAACTTTTTTACCAAAACATTAGATACAGTTAAAATATGAATAGTCCTCGTCCCGGTGAGTCTTATATAAAAAAAGAAAAAAAAAACAGGATTTGAATATCTATGGTTGATCAATATCTCAGGAGACATCGCAATAGGTAAATCCTCGATGGGACACCCTGTATATTACACATTATGTAATATTATAATATGCTACCGATAACATTGGACGGTGTGTAGTGTGTACCATGAATACACATTGCTACAATAAGACGGCTGGAGAGATTACGATTTTTCGTTCGATCGCTCGGGCACAACACGAGTTATAACAATAAGACATAATATAATATTATTATATCGTTTATCAATAATACGGTCGGGCTCGCGTGCGCTTTCGGGTTTTCGCAAGGACGGCATGATTGTTGCCCGAAAATATTGAAACATGTATCTGTGCATACAAGCGTATTGTACATCTGAAAACGCGTTCGCACACCCGCTTTTGGGTAGTCACGTTTTGATTCGATTCTTATTATCATTGGTTTCTCTCGGATTTCGGACAACGAACGCACTGCGACGACGATAATAGTAATAACAGTAGTATAGTTACGATTGTAATAATCATAATGACTCGACGCGACGACCAGGGTCCGACCGTCAGGTAGGTGTAGGCGCACTACGTGTCTTGTACCACGCGCAGTGACGACGACCCGGGCGGGGCCGTGACCGACTCTGCCAAGTCCTAGGGAACCGGAATGCTCGCCGTACTCCAATTATCGCGAAATGTGCGGCAAAGCGCGGCCCGCCGTCGCGTAACGACAGTACTACGGTATTATTCGGCTTATCGTATTCGTAGGCGTCCGGAGGGGGTGGGGGCAAAACGGGGTTTAAATACTTACTCGTAATGATATTACGAAGAAATGAACATTTTGAGTATAAACACGAAGTACACATTTTGTGCTAAAACAACATTAGGTGATCTGGTTTCTAAGTAAAAAGGTTCACAAATGTATCATGAAGAAATGTTATCATAATTGTAATGTGTTGTATGGGAATTTTTTTTTGTACGTATGTTTTAAGAGTTATTATGTTATAAACTCACTTTTAGAAAGAACACCTTTACGAGTTTATATAGGTACGTACACAAATGCATGTTTTGAAAGGCCATTTTTCGATATTTTCAGGGAATTACTACCTACTTATAACTAATTGCTTACAAATTATAAATAAACTACAAATATGTAATGTTTTTTGTGTTGTATATTTCTTTTAAAAATCCAAGCTATAAGCCAAGTTTATTATACACACATACGTCATAACTGTAATGATGCATATTGTCTATGCGTTGGTACACATCGATCATGTAGGATTTAGTATCAATGATACAGTGGGATAAGTATAAGAATTCGGCCCCGGTGCAAAAAACTTAGAAGTCCTCTTTCCTTTTCGGTTTGAATGTGAAAAGATTAAAACTAGGTGTATATCTTTAATAGTGAGTGTACCTATTTTATTAGCCTTATTTTTGATTAAATAACTAACTGCATAAGTTATACTTTCATTAACTTTACATTACGAATTTGTTGATTTAACCTATTCCTACTATTATTGAAGGTACAGGTAGTTTTTGTTCAGTGTATTATAGTATTATAATATTAGATAATTAGATTTGATAAAGTAGCAGTTAAAATAAATTGTTATTAAAAATACATTAATGGCGACAAAAAATAATCGCAGCTTACAAGTAAATATGATATAAATGTTTTTCGTTTTTATTAGCATATCCAATATCCATACTTACGCGAGTTTTGATGAATAATTACTTGTAATATACTATTTATATTATATAAATAGTACAATATGTAAACAATCAAAACATTTATTTTGTATCACTATATTTTGAAAACAAACCAATATCTGTAAACCCAAAATGTATATTTTAAGTGACTAAATACGTGAGAATGTATAACTGTACACAAACATGTATTCTGTATGCTATACGCTACTCTGACTTTATTTATTCGTTTTAAGAGTAAAACTCTCACACTGCACCTTTTGGGAACTGAATGAATTAAAGTTTAAACAGTTTGATTCAACATTTCCAAAGTTTAATCATGACAATGGAACATTTGCTCACCACTATGCATAATTTATATATAAATCTCAAAAAAATTTGACTCTATAAACAAAAGAATAACAATATATTAATTTTACTAATAGTAAGTTACGCGTATATTAACATGATACGAACGAAATAGTTTTAACATTGTAAATATGCTTTTATAATATAATAGTATACGGTTCAAAATATACGATGAGTGTCCGACAATTTTTTCATTTAAAACATTGCATTTCCAAATTACGCAAACGTACCGTCTGAAAACGTATCGCTTATCCAAAAGTGTCTTAAGAGATTTACTTGCATACCGATGTTATAACTCGTATCGACCGTACCTGTATCGTTTTATTAAATTATTTATCGTTGTACTCCGCGTACGGCGATGTATACAACCGCACTGCCAATAATATTGGATGGCGCATAAATTTATAACTCTAATTAATCACTTAAAAGTTAAAACGGAACCGCCCGCAAAATGCAAATCATCGACGTAGGTACGCTACATTATATCATACGTACACTAACAACAACAACAACAACAACGACGACGACGACGATAATAATGATGAAAATACAACATCGAGTATGAATGAAATGTTCCTAGGTCAATGCGTTTGCTTACTGCACACTTCATATGCACGTATACAAGTGACGTTTTTTTTATGTGTAACGACGACAAACGTATTGACAATATCATTAAACTTGTGCGGTGACCTTATATTTTTCGTTCGTGCGACGCGAACCGGTGAGTGGTGGTGCGTTGCGTGCTAGATAAAAATGTAATGTTTTGCGCCTCAACCTGTACACATAAGAACGGAAATTCGATTCGCGTACGAGTCTACGGATCCTTAACTGTGTCTAGGTGGGATATCGCTTCTGCCAAGGTGCGATGGTCACTTCGCCGGAATACGCGTGGTGGGGTCGCGGCACCGTTCTCACGTATAAATAAACCGCTTTGCCGCTCGTCGATTACTGTTCACGCGTCAAGGGTTGTACACGACGAGTGTGTATATCCTGTCATTGTTTTTGTCTCTGCACAGTGTTTTCATACGTCCAAGTAACGAACACGATGAAGAAGTACGCGGTAAGTGAATCGATCGATTGATAATCATTATTTTTATAGACTCTACGTATAATGCTCTAAGTATGTTATATTATGACCGCTGACGAGCGAGAACAATTATTTTTTCGTCAAACTAGATCTGTTCGTATGCAATACGTTTTCAGACGGGTTTAAAAAAAGCGTTGCGCTAGAAATAGTAAATAATAAATCAAAGTTAATAATACGAACGTTAACGATGAACAGTATCGAGATGCACACGAGTTAAGTTAGGTTAATTTGAAATATTTCATAAGGTTTTCATCAACAGTTCAAATGTTTCAAAGGTTTTTCGTTGTTTTCTTTCGGGTTTACAAGTATATTATTTTGTACGAAACACATTACGAATTTAAATATGTTTTAAATCATTCGTAATCCATGAACATTTCCTTTTTTCGGATGCATCCGTGTCTTCAGTTGTGCACGGGCATTGCGCATGTTTATCTGAAGCTTAAATCTGCAATGGGTCCGAAGCGTCAGTCGACTGAGCGCACAACTGCATGAATCTATCCGAAAAAGGAAACTTACAACATCGATGCACGAAAACTTTCCCCAATTCATATTTAATGTACACATCTTTTCAAATATTTTTCTTCGATTAATATTTTAATTTAATGTATTGTTTGAAACAAAATATTGCTTTTTCTGAAATCAATCAGTACGGAAAAACAATTGACCTCATGCACAAGTACTAAAATAGTTGCGTTGATATGAATATCGAAAGAGTTAAGTTTTGAAATAACACACACGAAAAAGAAAAAATTTAATTAAAATTTAAAACAACTTGCAATCATTTTAATATTTTTTTTGAAAATCACCTATATTTATAAACTATTTTTGACAAAAATGCAACTTTATCATTAAATTCTAAGACATTTTTGATTTGACGTTTTAAACTACAAATGTATGAAATGTTTTACCAAATTTTTGACGATTCCCTAACATACTCATAAATCGACAATATTTAAACTAAAGTTAAATCAAACTTTGAACTTAAAATATAACTTAAGTCAAATGTTAGTATATGTTTATGCTTGTTACTAAAAAAATTGTGTAAATACATGAAATTAAACGTCATAGAAAAATAAATAATGTTAAAAATGTACTATAAAATTATAATAACCGTACCTAAACATTTTATCTAGTTATTTATCAACGCTAGATGAATAATTAATTCACAATTTAATATATACATATTCCATCGACGTAGATTAAAACAAAAGATTGTTACGAGGGCAAAAAATGAAGACATAACAAACGTTAATAGTTAACTTAATAACATAATTTTTAACTTACAATTAAAACGGAATAAGTGTTTTCCGTATTGTTGTTTTTTTCAATTATTACCATGTGGAATCGACCACCTCGCTACAACTATGTGATAATAGTACAAATCAGGGCCATTCATTTTTATAGGTAACAAATTTAATTAACTTTATAAGAATGAAAATAATATTTTCATCATATTATTCCTGCTCTTAAATTTATTATAGTGTATTATCTACGGATCTCGTGAGAATAAACCGGTTTTTTACACAGTAGCTAGGTCATTTTTGTTTTGAGGTTTTGTAACTACTTTATTACCTGTGTGATACCTATGATATTGTATCACATTAAAATTCAAATGTTTGAATTTTAAATGTAATAAAAAAGATATTTTACGTGTGTTGCATTATTTATGTGAAACATTTTATTTTAGAGCTTAGACAACTGTACAACACATACATTATTATTAGTAACATGACTTGTACGACAATGATTTACTAATGTAAAGCATAATATTACATACAGATAAATATTTAAAAAAAGAACACAAATATCTCAAATTTTTATGTTTTTAGGAACATAAAACTTTGTTTATAGAATAAAATCAGTTCTAACTCACTAATATTTATATTAATTTGTACATGTGGTATGTATTTCTAGGGTGAGATGGTAAGACAAGTTGAAAATTGTATTTTACATTACGTCTGCAGTGATATAAACAAAAATAAATATTTTGAATGGACACAATTATTTATTATTATAACTAATCAGTATAATATAGTGTTCAAAGTTAAAAACACATAAAATAAACAACTCAAAATGTAAATAATTCAATACCAGATTTTCGTAAAAATAAAAAATATATTCACTTCCATTATTCGTTTAAAAAATACAAAATATTAAACAATATTACGCGATGAGTACTGTAAGATCTAAGTAACCAAAACATTTCTGTGGGATCCGAGTAAAATATATATAATTTGTAAATAAAATGATCGAAGATTGTTTTCTATGTTTTGTTATTTAATAGAAGTTATATTGTTTTTGATAAGAATAATAAATGGATAAACGTGATTTTTATTCACATAATTCAATACGGGCAATTTAAATAATGATAAATATTTATGTGAATTCTTAAAGAGTCCGAGGAAAATGTAATAATTTATTACCTATAGCCTATTTATAATACAGATAACATTATTATTCAAGATACATACACCAGTAATTAACTTAATCAATGTCTATAATTATATTTCATAACAAATAACCGATATAATGTACCTCAAACAAATAATTAAATTGAAACACATGCAATATTTGAATATTTCTTGTATAGTATCACCCGATATTGATTCTAACTGAATGTGGTTCGAACACCATTATTTTATCGGTAAGAAAAATGATATGTTTGCAATGATAATGTTAGGTCAATTATTACTTTCATATGCAACGAAAAAAAATAATAATACTCAGTACACGATATCATTAAAACTATGGAAAACAAATGATTGTTTAACTTTTAATTTACATTTTACACTATAGACTATAATGCACTATCATGAGAATAACATTGAACAATTAAGACTACATTACTTTTTAATTTTTATGATTTTTATCATAAACTGTTTCGATTGTCGTTGTAATGTGAAATTCTTTAAACCATTTTCAACAGACGGCGTCTAAGAAATGTTATACAGAAATTAAATCCAGTTTGAATTGTTTAATGACTATCAGTTTTAGGCGATCAGTCGGTAAATCACATACATACCGACTGCTTCAATGGTTAATGAGACGATCATATTTTTACGCTAACAATTATTGATCGGTTTTCATCAACGTAGAATCTACGTAGTAGATAGTCATCGTATAACAACTCACCAATATGTTATATTGTATTCCACGCACAAGTTAAGCTCCGTACTTTCTTTTACGTTATAGTTACGTCAACACGTTTTACGTACGTGAAGTTCGAATTAGTTTTGATATTATCAGATGCTCTATCCTACACCATACTATTCTCACTCGGGATTAAAAAAAATAAATAAATAAATAAAAAAGACGAACCTATTTTCGGCGCGTACCATTGTCGTATACCAAGGGTGGCAAACCTTTTGAACACTACGTGCTAAAAATTAACTTTTTTTTTTTTGCTCGAGCGTGCTATGAAAAATATTTTGTTATATTCAACAAAAAAAATTATTGTAATTTGATTGTATGATAATGAACTATTTAGTATAAAAAAGGTTGGTTTAGGTACATACAATTATAATATTATTACTTTATTAATTATTTTTTTTGTCTTTGAATAGTTGATACCAATTCGTTGATATTTGGCTTATAATTAGTAACTTTTAATAAAGTCCATGCTGCACTGCAATCATCAGTTAGTCGGTTTCTTAAATCAGATTTTATAAAATTAATTTCTGAAAATAGTATCTCGCATGAATATGTTGAAGAAAAAATAGACAAAACAGCTAATGCTACTATGTTTAAAGTGAAATAATCTATTGGAATTTCATTCCACACATTCAAAATCTTGTTCCCTATGTTTACGATCGATTTGCCTATCGCCCTATCACGCTGAACTTCTTCTAATCCATTTCTCAGTACGACGAATTTTTTTTTTCCAAAAATATTTTAATTTTTCGCGTGCCCTCAAAATCTTTTCGCGTGCCATAGATTTGCCATCCCTGTCGTACACGTTATGACGTCGCGAAACGGTTTGCGCAAGCACGTATCGATGGGAAAAACGTCGAGCCAAACACCGCACGGGCGTCAGTGAAGTGTCCGCTGCGTGCCCGCACGCACATAATGCGCTCGGGCGTGAAACTTGGTCAGTGTCCAGAAGCGGCCGGTGCGCGTACGCGATTCGGTCATCACAGGATTAGTTGCGCAACGTCAATATTCGGATTAGTATTCATCGCAGGCACCGCACACGCTTTTACCACCAAATTCAGTTACATTTCTCCAAATTGTCAGTATCTGTTTCACATGCGCCCGCGTCGTGATGTATACATTTAAATTGCACGAGCAGAGTTTTTCGGACACGCGCATGCCCGTAATCGTTTTTGTCATTATTATTATTCAATTTTTTTTTTTCGCAACGTACGCTACATAATACACGCATTTGAATAACTGGACCGTAATAGCGTATGACCTAATGCGTTCGCGTGCACCGGTGTTTTGTACAACACGTGCATGATGCGGCAACGGAATGACTGTGGGGAGGTCAATGCCATTTTTTTTTTCGCGTACTGGATATAGGTATACCACCGTTTTTATCGCTCGCCGACGATAATATTAGCGTACCATACGGTAACGCGCGAACGTTTAGAACGTCCGTCGGATCGGAAATAAACCGCGCCGGGACCCATTACGATGATAATAGTCATGCAATATTACCGTCACGAGAATACGCTCAATCCGATCGACGTAATACTATTATCGTTTATATTATATTGACTATACCGCACTACGTTCCGTACGCCTTCCCGATACATACTGTTACGTTGTGATGTGTGATGCAGTTTTATTTCATGACGTACGTACATCAACTACTACGTATTATTAGACAAGATAACATTATTACGGTGAACAGTTTCGTTTTTGCGCACGATAGTGTATCAAGTATAAGGATAAGTGAGATAACGTGTCAAGCCACATATCTCTGAACACTGGTTTCCGATATTAAATTATATACTTTTGATAGTAATGTACTTTTACGATTCATGGGTATTCAATCTTCTTCTTTTGTTAACAGCCCTAAGGCTGGTTGGCAGCAATTTTCCATTCCTCAGCTTTCCTTTTCAGATCGCAGTAAGATCTGCAGTCCATATCTCTAACTAATTGGTGGTCTCCTTCTGCTGTTGTTCCCTTCAATGGCACCTTCTATTGTTCTGCTTAGTAGACTGTTATGACGCAGTACGTGTCCACTTAAAGTGACTCTTATCGTTCTTAATATCTTCAAAAAACTCCTTGTTTCTCTGGCTCTTCGATATACTTCTTCATTTGTTATGTGTTCTGTCCAACTTATTCTTAGTGACCTTCTGTAACACCAAGTCTCGAACGCTAGGAGTCTTTTTTCTTCCGTTTTACTTATGGTCCATGTCTCACTTCCATACAGTACTACACTCCAAACATAAGCCTTTAATAGGTTTTTCCTCACTTTTATATCAATATTTCTAGATATGAACATATTTTTCTTGCTCTGAAATGCACATTTAGCCTGGTTTATTCTGCCCATAATCTCTCTGGTACTACGGCCGTCCTCCGTTATCTTACTATTCAATATACTATATTAAAATATTTCAGAACAGAACAACTTTAAAAATACGTGTACTGAATAAAATCATTGTATGACAAATTCTTCTATAAAAGATTAAAAAATAGTTCAGCACGAATTTCTCTGGAAATCTGAAATTTAAATATTCATATAAATTCAATGAGTACGAACATCAACGTAAACTCGGGTAATATGAAATTTCACGTTTAAAATTATTGATATTTTTACAACTTCGATTTCAAAACACTCATAAGGTCTGAGATAACACAATAAATATAACAAAGTGATATAAGTAAATCGCTTTCGAAGTAATGAGGGTTACGTAAAAGCATGAAATAGTTCGAAATGATAACTTGTATAGAAATAAAAATAAACGGGCAGCATGAAATCGATGAATCGACTAGAATTTTTTTTTTGACTCTCGTAATATTTATATTTGGTTATATATTTTGTATATCAAACTACTATTGTAATTATATAATATTATAATAAAATAATAATTGTTTTTCACGAGGTATTTATAAATTAGTTGTTATATTAATTGGGTTATTATTGCTTTACTCGTACATGCAATAATCGCAATGTGCTCAAATGTAATCGTGCATCATTTAAAAGGCGTGATAGAATCTCTTTTTTAACTCCAGTTCAAACAAAATCATAAAAGTATGATCTGTCGTTAAGTTATTAACTTTGCGTCTTTGAAAACATCAAATCTATCAATTTAAGATCTTAAATGTAACGTTAAATGTATAAAAATATACTTATTTACTTAAAAAGCTTATTAAACCGAAATAATAATTAGCCAGTCAGTTCGGAAATAGGCGCTGAGTGTGTATAGATCGGTGTCGAACTTGGGAAAATGAAAACTTGGGAAAAAATCGTACGAAACATGATACGCCGGCGTATTGTATAGGCAATTCAAGTGCATCCATGTTTTAAAAGCTGAATTTTTCGGTGATCAATAAGTTTTTAATTGGTTGCTGTAATATAATACCAAGTACATTAAATAATTCAAACTACTAATTTTAAGTAGCAGAAACAACGATGGCGTCAATTGATTTTCCACAAGACATGTCTGATGAAGATTATGTAAAAAAAAAGACTGTTAGTCCATGCCTCACAACGCAATTCGATATGGATATGTTTTATGGCCCGCTACGTTATACGTTAACTTACGTTAATTTTGCGACGCCAAGAGCGTTACAATTATTTTATCTCTATGGCTCGAATTCCTCTGTTTATTTCTACTATATTATTATTATTAACATATGTCGACCGAAGCCACAAGACATATACCGATGTATCTGCACGCAGAGTAAGTAATACAGTATACACTGAAGTTGAACGCGTTAAACCCGCGATAAGTATGAATAAAATTAATTATATCTACACCGCGTTGCACTGTTGACACGGATTTTTTTCTTTTCTCAACACTTTTTCGTCGCGCGCACACGATGCGACACGACACGTTTATCGTTGTGTAGTTTCTGCAGCGCGCAATGCATCCATGATACATACCGTGATACGATATACAAGGGTTGGATCCAGACCAAGATGAAGGCGGGGTCGGGGAGTGGCTTAAACTTCAAAGGCCGCACATTTACGAAGACACGCTCTACCCCCTCTATCGTACCTAACGCTTTTTAAAATATATTTTCATCCCCTGTAAAACATGTACAGGGGGGCCTTGGAGGGATACCGCGCACGGTGTGTTCACTTTATGGTTATCACCGCGTTACGTTTCAGATCGCGGTGTTGGCAGTCTCGGTGGCGTTGGCCAGCGCGGTGGCCGAGGGCGACAGCAAGGCCGCGTCGGGCAAGGGCAAACAAAAGCGCGGCCTGTGGGGCCTGGGATACGGCGGCGGCTACGACGAGGGACTGGGCTACGGCACACTGGGCGGATACGGACTGGGCAGCTCCATCGGAGCGGCCGGCTACGCGCCGTACGACTACCCCGGGGCGCACGGCCACGTCAACCACCCCACGCACATCCACACGGCCACGACCATCACGAAGAGCGTGCCGGTGCCGCAACCGTACCCGGTGACCGTCGAGAAGCACGTGCCGTACCCGGTTGCCGCCCCGTACCCCGTCGAGGTGCCCCGGCCGTACCCGGTGGCCGTGCCCAAACCGTACCCCGTGGCCGTCGAGAAGCCGTATCCCGTGCACGTGGACAGGCCGTACCCGGTGCCCGTGCCCCAGCCGTACGCCGTGCCCGTGGTCAAGCACGTCGGCGTCGCCGTGCCGCGCCCTTATCCCGTCGAGGTCCGCAGACCGTATCCCGTGCTGCCGCTGCCCTACCACAGGCCGCTGTACTCCGACCACGACCTGTGGTGAACGGCCTTCAACCGCAGCTCACCGTTAATTGTACGTAAGTATAATATCGTATCGGTGCGATTGCGTTTTGGTCATGCATACCGACCGCGCCTGCGGATTCAAACCCGATCGAATTCACCCGAATCCGGAGTTAGGTAAAAGGTCACGACTTCGTGTAGTTCGCCAGATATGACGGTGGTTGCTGAAGTCAATATTTATAGTGATTTTTTATCCATGCTCATTGTCCACCCCTCTTTTTGGCTGTACATTTATTTTATTTTTCCCCAACGCTCAATAGTGCAATAACGCAAACATGTTGTACGAAATCGATAAACGGCACACGGCGTAAGTGTACGGATTACGGGCAGTATATTATTTTATACTCGCGATATTCATTTGAATATTATGTGGGCGTCGATCGCGTGACCATCGATTATGGACACGAATTCGATCACGTCCAACGATTGTTTCGATATTTAATTTCATGCGCGAATACACTAATTTGTATAATTTAATTATAATATTATCGTCCCGACACATATTTCTCACACACACACACACACACACTATGCTGTCGTTAAATAATAAATCTCGGTGTTTTTTTTTTCTTTCTTTATTTATTAGGTTCGATTGATTTATTTGCGTATTCCCAATCGCCTTGACGCGCGTAGACGTAAACGCTTTAATTTATTGCCGTCTCGACCGTTCGGAACATAATAATCATAATAATATACTCACTGTAAACTCCTTTCTTTTCAAACGCATTCCGTATTATTCTCATCTTCATTACTCGTACGTCAGCGCGTATATTTATAATTATATGCGCCTGTATGATTTATGGCCGTAGGCGTGCTAAGGAATTTTTCACAGGGTGTGCAGAATAATTTTGGCAGTGGTATCGTGTTTATTGTATTTTAATATTCCATCTATATTATAATGATTAAAACTTAACTGATTACAAAAACGTTCAGACATGTTACTATAATTATAACGAAAAGAATAATACTAGATGTAAATTTAATATAATGTCGTTTAAAACTTTTATTTGAGACCTTTACACGTCTTGCCGATGACTCGAGAAGACCTATTAATTTACGTGCAACTAGTTTTACACAATGTATTCGTATACTCGTGTTACACTATTACACTACTACATAATACATTACAGTATGATACGTTGTTTTATTTCAGTTATTTTTTTCTATTTTGTTTATCTATTTTAATTAATAACAGTATTATAATGATTTTTCTATATAAATCAAAAAATGTACGTACCACTGCACATTTTTTTGCAACGTATTGTGCAGTTGCACGCTTTGCACACCCCTATGGTTTATGGACCCCACGAGTATACACGTGATATTTGCGCTCTCGAAATGTTTATGTTAACAATTTATTCCTTATTATGTACGTCCTGTGTACTATACGTTATAATATACGTTCCAGATACGCGTCTTAAATATAATATCAAACGCACACGTCGAAGAATCGGCGACCACGCCACACACACAATACATGCCACCGCAGGACTATACGAGCAGGATCCGGACCAATAATATTGCAACGTAATAATATAATAGGGCGTGTGGCGCGCCCACGCTTCTACGGACCACCGAACCTGGACGGGACCTTTCGGCGTCGACCACGTTCGTTTGTGGCGAACCTATTCATTGTTGTATCTACAGGGGGGGGGGAAACCTAAAACACGTATGTGCAATTATGTTAAATTGTTTTTATTTTTTATGCGCCTAAATATTGTTACGAATCTATATAAATAATATTGTAATGTAAGAACACTGTGTAGTAAAATAACAAACAAAAACATCATATTATATTGTGACGAGCATTATTTCAAAATGTCAAACTATAATACCAATATGTTATATTAAATAATTATTGTTTGAGGGAATTTTCCGTGTCTGTAATGTTATATTTTCATTTGTTATAATAATTTATTGTTTGCATGAGCTGAGTACATTTTTTTCAATAAAACACGTCCACGCTGCATTTTTAATTTTATGTCGAATTTTTTTACTCGTACCACCAGCCGGCCGTGTTTTATGTCCCGTCTTCACTAAAAGTCAGGCCATTGATACATTCCTCTTCAAATGCTTATAAGCTTACTACAAGTAGAGGGATAACCAATATTTATAGATTTATTTTAATGTTTGTATACCAAAAATGGTAAGCGGTTCGTTTTTTTACATTTAAAAATATGTTATCCATATTTTTACTATCATACATTATATATAAATATACTTGTTTAGCATTTATCAATTATATGAAAATAATATTTCTAAAACTAAGTACCTTTGAGCATTAATTGTAGAGCTGTTAAAATATAAGCCAATCTGGTATACATACACCTACTAAACGGAAAGACTAGGGGCTTAAGAAAATGCGCTTTAAAACTTGAATGTTTTGAAACATATTATTTAATAAGAATCAGTCTTGCAAAGTACTTCAGTAAAAGTATTTGAATAAGAGTATTCAAATGCTTTTTAAGTACTCAAATACGTATTTTAAATACTTCTGGAAAAATACTTAGACTTAGTATTTAAAATACTTTACCAGAGTATGTGTATTTAAAATCAAATACTATTTCCAAATTCTTATTTTAATCCTTTCACATTAAAATAAGTAATAAATTGGTAAGTTAATATTAATATCATTTATCAACCATTTATCCGGGCTGTGTAAATAAAATCTATATTTAGGAGTATATGTGACAAATTATAAAAAATTGTCGTACTGTACAGACTACAAACCAATTCTAGATAATTTCATTCCAAATACCAGAACATGAGAACCCTACTTATAGTTTACAACATTATTATGACTAAAAACAAAGACATTTCTCTAGTAGAATCTCATGAAAAATAATACAGAATATTCTTGAGCATTATATTCTTCTAGCAAAAACGAAGATTTTAATTATTATTTTATATTTATAATAGGGTTTTTATTATTTTTTAACCCAAATTAAATAGTTTGATTAAAAAATGAGTTTAAATATCAGAATAAGACTTGTGATCTATACTGATTACAATAGATATCTCACGAAGTTACGAATAATAAATATAAACAGTGGTCACTGGACATACTTGTTGGTTCTGAACACGGGTTATTATTCTCTATAGTAGAAACTATATGGCTGGTATATGGATATAGTACTTATTATACTCGATAACAAGAGTGATACTTCAAATCAATTATATAGCTACACTGTTTTATTGACCCCCCCCTCCCCCTATATGGTTAAAAAATGTTATGTTAGTAATATTTTTTTAATGTTATGTATTATGTAAGTCACTACCGTTTGTGTCCAAATCAGTAATGAAAACTGTGTACTTCGTCACTAACACGTAAACAAAAATAATTGAACTCGCGAAGAATATATTATGTCTTAATGATATTGTATGCTGCTTAAATGTATTATTTTTATGACATGTACACTCCTTTAGGTACAATATTGGCTGTACGTGCCAAAACGCTTTAATGTTGCGAAAACGTTCACCTTAGCCAAAATATTTTAACAGCAAATCGCGACCATCGGAATTATGACGTACCTTCAAAAGTACCATGATCGTTATTATAATTTTATTATAATAGGCAAGAAACACAAAACATATTCAAACGCGAACGATGTATGAACCACGGTTGGTCGATGACCAGTCACACCAATAAAACCAGTTGATACGTTGACGTGCCTCGCAAGAATTATTGATAGGTAACTATAGTAATGTCAAATAAAACAATAATCACTGTAAACAAGAATTAATATTTAACACTACCAATTCCTATATCATAAGCTATCGTAACCAAATTCTATTCTTGAAAATTCGTTTAAAATGTTCGTTTATATTCAGTAGTATATTATACTGCGATATGAAAAATATCCATACACAGTTATAGTATTAAACATTATGTTGTTAGTGTACGAGTATAGTGATCAATAATTGTTCAATTGTTATTGATTTTATTGAATAATAGAATAAAATAATTTTGGTACGTCAACGATACATCTTGAGGCCAATTAAAAAAGAAAAAAACCATAAACAAAATAACAATTAGATAGCGTGCGTTAAAATGTTAAACGGTATTCTGTGTCAATTAGATATTATGTGAAATTATGATTTGTGTCCATAAATTAATGGCGAACAGGTGGTTACTTGTATTACTTGTATTATATGTTATCGAAAGGAACAACTCAACAGCTAACGTTCCTACAAATATAATAGTAAATAATTACTCATAGTCATTACCATATTCGATAAAATTGATCAGGTGTAACTTACTAGTAGATTTTAGTTGTTCAATTTATGTAACAGCTATTAAGTAAATAGCTGCTATTTAAATGTTTATGTAATTCAAACAATTTATTCAAATATTAATTATTATAAATAATAGGTTGCAGACAGTAGTCGATTGATATAATGAATATGATTATATGATTTTCAAACACTTGTTCATTCCTTTCCTATTTGTGCTTTGGCAATAATATACATATTATTATGTGTACTAGAATCATAATTTTTTTTATTAAGTTGCCAGTTTTATTAGTTAAATAAAAGTTCGCTACATACTACCTTTACTCTGATTTTAGTTCAACGTTATAGGTTTTTTTTTGTTCACACGATATTTTAATTTAAAATTATACCGTTTCTGAAACGAAGCCAAAAATTATAACCCTATAGTTATGTGGGAAAAATAGTTGATAATTTTTGCACCTAGAATACTGATGATTTAAGATGAAGTCTACATAGTGGTTGGAAAACAAATTATCATGTACAGTATACACGTTATAAAGGTATAAGTTTAAAATAACAGTCCCTATAATAATTTTATACATAACTATATTTCAAAAATAATTCATTTGTTTACATTAATTTTGGAGTAACTATCAACCATTAAAATCCTAATCACGAAATTTTAACGTGAATGACTAAACTGTTCATAGTTATAATAGCCATATAAAAATGTGAGGGTTCTATCTATAACAGTTTATAGGTACAGCAAGAGCCAACAGGGCTAGTAGTTAGTTCTCGAACGTACATAATATATTATTATTGCTATATTCTTATGAATATCTGAACGACGAGATCGTGCTACCCGGTATTATTATCGTTTACCTATTACCAAGGCCGGGCAAGTAAGCTTATATTTGTATAACTCTTTAAGTTAAGTTAATCTAGAGGAATGTGAGTTACGTCTTAAGTTAAAAGTTACGTCTCTTATTAATAAACTTTTTGAGGAGAAAATATATATTTTTTCACCAACTATATTCATGTTGGACCTGAATAATAATAATAATAATAATAATAATAATAATAATAATAATAATAATAATAATAATAATAATAACAATAATAATAATAATAGTAATAATAATAGTGATAATAATAATAATAATAATAATAATAATATTTATAATAATATAATAATAATAATTATTTATTTAAAAACCCTGGCTGACATTGCTAGTTCCATTATGTTATGTCGTTGTTCCATATGGTTATTTTGGTTACTACGAGACATCAAGAATAAACTTATTAATACGAGTAATTTGAAAATATATTTCATTCATTCAATTATCGTCAGATGATAAGTCAATCATAGTAAGTTAAATATTGTTATACTTATAGTCATTCAAACAATGGAAAAAAGTTTTTACTTCATTTTCATAGAATTCACTTCAGATATTAAAACAGCAAACTTTAATTTGATTTTTGAAGCGCTTGTAGAACTTAGTGACAAAAAATAGGTCTCGTAGCACTACCCTTTTTTAGCACACCCACTATTCTAGATATTTTATGCAATGCGTGTACATTATACTCGACGTTGTTGTTGAATGAGCATCGGATTTTTGGATTTTTCCCACTCCGCAGATGTACCATTCGAAATGCGATGACGGGATGCACGAACACACCCCGTTTGGCAAGGGACGTCGATTTGGCCATCTCGTTAATTAATAACAACAATAAGTATGTCTCACAATGTCTTCGATATTCCTATACGAATAAATACACTTATAATCGGTGCAGAGTGATCGATTAACCAATAAATATCTCGATATAAACACAAAATTAAAAGTGTTATTTGCAGTGATTTATTAAGTATATATGAGTGCCAAACGTAGTAATTACGGCGTATAGGTATCCGGTATAACGCTTTACTGTATTTGCCTATAAATTATAATACGTGATGTTTCGCAGCTACTCAAAAATAAACATTTATCGGTTATAAATTGCATATCGTTGGAATTTAACGCACGTCAAACCATTGGATTGGGCGTTTGGAGCCAGCTGAATAAATAATAAAATAATCACGAGCTATAGGAATGATAAATATAGACACCATATTATGTTAATTGATGAAATCAGTAACATGTGTACTGCGTTCAAATAAACATCTCGTAAAACTATATTTTGAAACCCATTTAAAATTGATTATCTGGCAGCATTAAATACATGTGGCTTGTTGGGATCTTTTAATTTCAGTGTTTTCTGAGTAAATTCTATGTGACCTTTTGAAAAAAATAAAATCAATAAACATTTAAAATTAAACATAAAATGTAGATTTTTATTTTGTATGCAGAAAATAACTGTTTGGCGGACCATTTGGTGCAGGGAGTGATAATATTCTTATAGCTTTTAGACGATACTTGTTTTCTCTAGAAACCTTAAATAATTTACGATGTGTGAGTATAATATTATAAGAATTATTTTCAAAAACATAGTACTAGAATTATGTAAATATTAAACTAATTTTTTTTAAAAAAATATAGATACATATTATGAAACAAAGTTACATAGTTGGATTTCTGTTAAATATGAGTATAATTAAATTAAATTTATTGTGAATAATTGTTAACAAAAAATATAGGTCTATAATTTTAAAAACCTAGATGGAATTATATAATTTGGAAGATTATTATGTAATTGCTTAAATATTTGCCTATAAAGCGTCAAAAATAAACAAAAAAACATTATCTATTTGTAATAATAGGAGTGAAAAAATCTAGGTAATTAAATTTCTTGTTTTCACACGAACTGCAAACGGGTTTTTGAATACGGTAATTTAAAGAAAATTTATAAGGATAAAAAACATTTATAAATATCCAGCGCTATTTATTCGTTCGGTTCTAATGGGCACTATAAAATTATAGGAACATTTTTTCAATTATTTGTAATCATTTTAAAAGTATAATATGTAATAAAACTGACTCGCGTGAGATAGTTAAACGTGTTCAATTATATATCGATTAGCTAGCTACGTTCAGTTAAGTTGTGTTGAACTATAAACATCGATAAGAACAAGGTAATTTCAAGCGGAAAATACTACATATTGTATCGATGCAATATTATGCAATGCAATTTTAGCGGTACAAAATTCTAAGAACATGTAACGCGCCCAATAGCGTAAATACAGACAACCCAACAGACACGTTTGAACGGACACCGCGTAATGTAAATGCACCGGCAGTGCAATTTAAATTTTAAGTTTTTAGACATAATAACTATTGTATACGGCGAAAACATTCCCACGAGACCTGAACAGTATTTTGTTGTAAACACGACGTGTATCGTTCGATGAACAACAAGTCCAATAGAATATGTAGTCTATGTTTACCATCGAGACCGAATACAATATTTGCATCCAATACAGGTTTCCGCGGGTATTACCGATAGGGTGGCGTCAATTGGACAGGTTTTATTTCAGTGGTATTACACTTTGAGTTGACGCACGAAAAAACATTGGCTACTGCGCATTTCGAACTGTAAGCGACCAAAAGATTTATTTTCGACGATTACATGCGACTCCCGTAACCGCGTTCGCAATCACAAACGCATAATACGTCCAATGAATGGTAGAACGTAAATCGATTTTCTGTAGACGAACATGTATAATTATTACTATCGTTTTTTTTTTTTATTTTATTTTATTTTCATTTTGCTGCTGGATTCGAGATAATTATATCGGCGTCTTACATAAATCTACCGCGTTTACGAACCAGTAGTGGCGAGTGTACAGTGTATTGCATCATAACCACGTTCGAACAACAATACGTTAAGAATTACACCGCCGTAATCCGAAATCGAAATGGCCCCACGGAGTAGATGTTAATATTTCATTACTTATTAACATGACGTATCGATGTATGTTCACGATAACGTGTTCAAACCCAGATTGATCTTCCGATCTTCTACTCAGTGGCGTACCGGTGAAACGTTTTTTTTTTTTAGGTGGGGTATATTAATTGATCAATTTGTTATGGTTACACAGTATCTGTTATATTGTCAATATGTATTAGGTTCATCATCGGTTTCCACTGAACTAGTTATGTCAGAATGTTTGATTTTGACATAATGATCGTCGGAACAATCCACTTAGCTACTTAACCACAGGGCAAAACATTAAACGTTTAGAAGAAACTCGAAAAAAATAATATTCTGACCACATTTTGACATTTATATTACACTGATAAAGATGATATGAAAAATCTGTAACTGATTACCCGATAATAATCATTGAAATCTTTTAACTATACATCATCAAAGCTCAAAAATAAGTATGGATTATGCCATTAAAAAACGGGAAAATGCTTCTGTCACCCCCTTCACAAGTACGCCATTGCTTCCATTAATATTTCATACCTATGTAACTATAATGTTTTTATAGAGATATTGTTAAAGTTAGTCCCAATTTATTAAAATTAATTGAATTTATAAGAGTTTAATTTTTTTTTTTTTTGTTCGCGACAATGTCTACGTGCAACCGTTGCGAAGAGTATTTCATTTAGAGTGCATCAACTATTATTACATAAAAGAGGTATTAAATATTGAGAAATTACATAATTTAAATATAACTTCTTGCATAGCTCACACGAATGAAATATTTAGGTCATCTACGGGTAGATCACATATATATTTTATATTCATAGAACGGAAATATGCATTGTGTACGAAAATGTATTAGGACAATTTATTACAAAATATAACGATTGCTTTGATAAAAAGTTCAATAAGAAATCTAAAACATAAAATAACAATAATTCGCATACTTACATAATAGTTTTAAACAGTTCAATAGAAAACAGTGCATACAATTATTTTACTAGTAGGTAGAAGTTTTTATAAGAAAAATATTTTTGTTATTATTGTATTAAGCTATTCTTGGAAAACAAGTATAAAAGTTTCAAAATACACAACATATATGAATATTTTAAAATAAAAATGAAAATTAATTAGTTCACTTTGTGTCTAAAAAATATTTCCCACATAGTATAAAATATATTAGCTTAAATAACTCTGCTAATTTATGATTCAATAACTTCAGTCTTTAAACATATATTATTATATTAATAGAGTATATATTCCTACTGTTTAAACATCTGCCAAGTTCGTTGAGCTGATATTTGAACTATTTAAAAGCATTAAACCCGGCTCGTCAACTAACGCAAGTGACTTGGCACTATAATAATATAGTCTCAGTTCTATATGTGCTGTAACACTTAGACAATACTACTCATACTTTTTACTCGCATATATTATATTCATACTACACCTAAGTTATTTTTAAATAACACGTCTACTGATATATAAGTATGTTTAATTAGTACATATGAATAGTATTATAATACGTGTAATATATAGGTATTTCCTTGAGCTTTAAACAAATAGACGTTATAAAAAAATTATTTTATGAAATATAATTATAAATAAGTTTTACTGGTAACTAACAAATAAATACATTTGTAAGCTATTATTATTTGAATTCAACGGTTGATTATTTATTTTTTTATTTTTTACTGTTATTTATTTGATTTAATAAAAGAAACCAGATAACAATCGTCAACCGAACCAAAAAATTACAGATTCATGTAAACAATATGTTCTAAATAAATTCAGTATTCCAATTTTTGACGTTTGAAACCCACGTCGAGCATGTAAGCAATATAAAAATATACAAAAGCACGAGCTCTCCTGGTATGTTATAATGTAATATTACAAAGATAAACAATATGAATAAACCTTCTTGGAAAACTCTTAATTGTTTTTTCGATATATTCAATATTTTTTTTCATAATTCACCATTAAAAAAATAAAAATTAAGCTTCAATTTTTATTGTTTTTTTTTTTAAAAAAAGTCACAGGTAACGTATTATAATTTATATAGTTCATATAATTATTATCATATTAATATCATATAATTTGATGTACAGCATAATATAGTTTACAATTATATTTATAATATTTATAGAATATACAATACATGTGTGTAAGCATCTGTACACACATTTATAATTGATTTACTGCTCGAAAATGTTTACAGGAAGTGGGGATATCTCTGTAGCAATAATACTTTATTGATCAAGATACGAGTATAAAACTAAATTAAAGATGAATTAAAATATCATCAGGATTTTATGAGACAATAATTACATTTTAATCTAATTAATGACGTATTTTTAAAATATTTCAGTTCATTAAATTAAATAATAGCTGAACATAAAAGACGATAAATATTTATAATATTAAAAATACATTAACAAATAGTATTAGGTATTTATTTAATTTTAATCGTTTTAATTACTTATTTTGAGGGTAAAAATGTAAATTCTATAAAAACATATCAAGTAGTTAGGTATTTTTAAAAAATTCTAAAAATGTTTAGGTATTTAAAAAATAGATAACTCAACATTTTATATTCATACAAAATGAACTATAAAATAAGTCTGTATTTAATAATATAAAACAAAGTTGATTCTAATTTGGGTGTTATTTTGATGTATACTTTTTGATACCAGCTTTTATAGTTGATTAATTAAAAAATGCGCTGAGGAATTTTGTATTCCACATGGTTCAAGAAAAACTTTACAATTCCTCGGAGTAAAATGTATATTAGGTAGTATTATAAAATAAAAAAAAACATAAGTATATTCTATGACTAACTTTCGCTACCCGGCGTTTAATAATGAACGCAAATAAGATTAAAAAAATTGTCAGAACTCCAAGTTGAGAGTTGCAAAGGATTTTTATGCTGTATAATATACTGCATAAGTATTACATTAACTGATTTACTGAAAAAATGTACATCAAGTTAACATCGCTTATTTGGTGTACCTAGCGTTTATTAAAATATAAATCGGGAATCTAACGGAAAATAAATTTAACTATATTGGACACCCCCTTTCACAACCTTAGAGGATGGATTTTAAAAAAACTCGTTAGGATCAACAATTGAAAAACCCTTTCTTAGCGCTAGCCTACGTTGTGTAAGGAATCTCTGTGTAAAATTTCAAATCTCTAGACCCAGCTGTTTAGGCTGAGAGTTATTACTTCAGTTTATCCTTTTATATATTATATATTTATAAATGTATACCAGGGGTGGCTGGCAATAAGAAAATTGCGAGCCAATGGTTTCAAAGGTCTTTTTAAAGAGTTACCATTTTCCTTTTTTTCAATTTCCAAATTTCGATGATTCAACTCATCCATTTTTACAATATTATGTTGAACCAGTTTATTTTTTGCAGCTATAGAACTATAAGAGTTTTAATTTCTGTAAATTAATCAGAATAATTAGCAGTCATTTTACTACATAAGTAGGTTCGTGGATTTTAATGATAATTTTTTTTATATATATATTCGTTCGTAGCGTAAAGGAATAGATAATAATTTACTATATTTACTCAGTTTCATCCGTTGGAAATATGAAACTTACACTTAGCGACATCTGAATTTATTTCACTATTCCTAATTGGTGTTGCATTATTCCTTATATTGGAATATCAATCAATCATTATTGATTTTAAAGCATGGAATACTTAGTCAAAAATCATATTGTGTACACCAAAAATCGTTAAATATATTTTACTTTCGTTCTTCTGGGTCCAAATCTTTTGAGCTAGGGAATTCTTTGTTGTGACCATTTCTCGAATACATCGTGAAGTGTGATTACACTGTTAATCCATTGAAGGCGGAAATTATTTAAACTTTTTATGTACTTGGATTATTCAGGTATAATGTACTTTACAACTTTACGTATAATGAAATATATCTATTCAGTTTTGAAAAATGTAAGATAACTTTCCAACTGTTTTGCTTCTGCACCACAAATGTAGCTTTCATTAATCTTGGTTTGCAGTGATAAGCCCGCTGGTATGACGCCGTTATCATAATATTTTAAGTCATACTATAAAATAATTCAATAAAAATGTGTTTTCATCTAATATAAGTACCATAGACCAAAGAAATTCAACGATTCAATAAAAGTAACATATTATTTTGGAAACATACGAAAATATATAAACATTGATATTAAAATAATAAATAGCTTAACACAGTTATAATTAATAATATATTGTGAACAGAACTAAAGTTATAAGACATAATTATACATACCTGCGGAGCACCTGTAAAGTTGTTTCTTACAGCAGTGTTACTACCTTCTTATGGTATTTTTATACACAAATAAAATAAAAAGTTGTCTTATGTAATGCCTATTACGTGAATGAAAAATATCAAGAATAGTAATTACATTTCAAATAAGTTTGAATTATTCTATATGTAAATCCGGTAAAATAGTAAATTGTACGTAATGGTTGTCTTATTATTTTCATTAAAAATAAATGCGCAAATTAAATGAAAACCTAATTAAAATACCAACTAAACTACATCTGTATTTTTTATTTATATACCTATACTCGTAAACATGTTAACCGTCAATTAAAATATAGCACATATGACTATTGATAACTACACAAGTTTAAAAAAAAAATAAATTTAAACGTAACGTTCCTTTTTTTACATAAATCTTTCATTAATACTGTAATGACGAAACGTGATCGAAAAAAAAGCCTACATAACAACTCAAGTTGTATTTTTAATCTCGTTCAAGTACGATTAATTCTTTCAAATGGTTTTATATACTCTTCGAGTGTTCAGCTACAAACAATAAACTACAAACTAATACATTTCATTGAATACCACATTTGATCACTGAAGATTCAAAATCAAGCACAAAATACTGCTGATTTTAGTAAACAAAAATAATTTGAATTATAATTAATACAGTTCGAGCTTGCGATATTGTAGGTAACATAAATGTGAACAGTCTTTTAAACGCACCAACTGCTTGGTTTGTATTTATACGTTATTTTACGGTATTATTATAATGTTTTTAAATTTTTTTATATTATGGTCCGTCAAACGTTTTCCAAGAAATATTCGCAGTTGCGTCATAACGTTGTACAAAGAAAAATAAATGGTATTTTTAACTCAACCCAATGTTGATAATATTTCATAACAAAATTAGGCGATCGGAACATTAAACACTCGCATGCCTTTATTGTAATATTAATATCCCCACATGGTACGCCATAACGCTAGATGACGTTTTGTTTTTAGCCGTATTAAGTGTGCCTATATAATAAACTCTAAAAGTATTCCATATTCGGGGAAGGAAGGTTAAGACTTGTTTTTTCGTTTATTTATTTATTTATGTTTTATCGTTACGTAATGAAGTTTTAGGATTATGTCACTTACGCTTTATAATGGATCCATTTGTTACATTGATATTTACTCGTAAGAGAGTTTCGAAGAAGACTTTTCTCTATTCTTCGCGGTTCACACAAAACGTTGAATTTTTTCGGGTAGAAAGGAAAGGGAAGCGACCGAGCTCTGCTGTACTACGCATTCTACTAACGCATTGCACGTCTGCGCAACGATTCCAACATCGGAAATGGACGTATTCGTGATCGTTTAACGGTCGAGGGCGAGATTCGCGTGATCTTGTTTCGCTATTGTGTTGACCTTATGCAGTGTGGTAACCGAAAGAGTTCAAAACGTGACACTCGCCGTTATTGTGACTGAGCATTGGCCGCGCACGACAAGTAAATCATTGCGTCCTTTGAGCTCGACCGACAGCTGTACGGGTCCACGGGTCAGTAGATTATCGTTGTAATGCCCGAAAATTTGGACTCGTCAACAATAACGCGGTGCGACGATTATTTCGATGTTTGCCAATACGCGTGTTACGTGTACACGGTGAATATGATATTATTATCGCCAGCCACAGGGACAATGGATCATTGTTCATTGGTCTTAGCGAATTATTGTAGAACGTCGTCGTATTGCGATGGTCCGCCGACAAAAGCCACCTTGAAACAAAATTTGTAAACAGCTCGATGCTGCTGCGATCGCCAGGGTCTGCTCAAACGTTTGTTATACCGTGCTCGAGCGTACGAAATATGAAACCGGCAGTGCCCGAATACAGTTGAATCCACTAATATTACGACTCGCAGTTTAGACGATCGTCGATCTATATTTTCGGTTATACGTAATTATGCAACACCGTGTATAATAACGGTTGCTGAACGAGCACGAGCGAGTCGGAACTCGAAACGCTACGGCGTTGCAAATTTGTACAGTCAATATAATAATAGGCTATTTTAAACCATAATATTCATATTTCATTATTTAAACAATTGAAATGGTGTTACACATTAATTGTGTTAGTTGAACAATTGTTGAGCGTTTATTTTGTTCGGGAAGATTTTTATCCAGACGGTTAGATTACTATTCAGCTCATCGTGCTACATAAGTATACAAAATATACAATGATGCATCCTAGCGAATTTCGATATAAGTATTAATATTTAAAACTATAGATTCAGCGAAGTAACTAACGACCATGACTTTCTTACTGGATTTTGTAAAGATTTAAAATTTAAGATAAAATAATAAATGTAGTACTGTATATATACATAGTCTGCTTTGTTCAGCTGTAAGAACCTTAATTATAAAATAAAAATGTATTTTTGTCCCATTACACAAACACATATTAAATTTGCGCATATGTAACATAAATATTTCAGAAAAGTAGAAAACATTTTTTCGTATTCATTTTTTTTTAATTCTATTTTAAGAACTATCTGTATAAACAATTGCAATATTCGTAATAATAATATAAATATTTGTTCTGAATTTCTGTGCATAACATAATATATTAGTATTTTAAATCGTCGTTTATTTTATCAGAAGTCAGGACAACTTTAAAAATAACTTGCTGGGATTTATTTAAAAAAAAAAAAAATTATAGACCGTCTCTATTATCTCGATAAAAATTTAAATGTGTTTTATATTCTGAACAAAATGAGCAATTTTGTGGTTTTACTATTTTTTTTATTTTCCTATAATAAAATGTTAAAGTGGTTCGTCTGAGAGAAAAGTTTAATTTTATCGTATAGTACCGTATGGTTTTTTTTTATTATTAACATATAATATACCTAATAAAAGTTATGTTAGTAATGGTTATTAAATAATAAAACGAAAATAATAACAGTGCATATTATATTATTATTTTCGTATAGTGTATAATGTATAGTTGGAACGCACTTGATTTTTTACTGAAGAAGTTTAATTGTAACCACTCAATAATAATTAATGTCATTATATGGCAATGTGCCAAAGAATAAATGCAATATGGACAATATGTACAATTTATTCGCGTGTATAAATTCGTAGTATCGTGTCGACGCTAACATCATGCGAGTGGCCAAATTACAGCATGAAATACAATGATTAACCTTATCAGTATGATGGTTATGCGTTATTTTCAACCTAAAATTGTTAACATCGAAACAGTAATTGCAATTAAAATAATGACAGTGAAATATACTATGAATCATGTGACGGCATAGTAGGTATAAAGTTGAATACAATTAAAATACCGCTCACTCAGTAACCTCAAACAGTCAAAAATGACAAAATATATGAACTTGAACTTTGACATAGTGGTTCCTCTTATACCCTAGATGTGCAATAAGATGGAATTTTAAAAAATGTTGGCCCCGGCCGAGATTGATCCGTGCGAAGCCGGGTAATTCATTTATTATATTATATAAATGTATAATTAGGAAATTTTATTGCAGTTGGGAATAGTGCATTAAAAAATATAATTGTAACTATTTTGAAACGGTTTAGTGACGATGAAAGAGTGAAATTAAGTTCTTAGGTGGGGCTTATAATTAAAAATGAAAAACCGCGGCAAGGATGGAAAATATGAAAATAAAAATAAGTAGGATCATAACTTGTGCAAGAAATAAAACTGATCTACAACCTCATGTTTAACAAAAATAATATGTTAAAAAATATTGTGTATTATACGAGTATATCAATATTTTTTAAATATGGTCATGGCTTGTCGTTATTACACGATTCATAAATTATTATTTTTCGATACTTCGAAGTGGTGAACTGGTGAACGGACAATGTTATTGAATTACTTGCAACATATAAAGCTGTACTTTCTCACTCTTGTCACCGTTTTATCTTCGTATCGTTACTCGTAAACGGTTGCATTGAGAAAATCAAACTATAATATTATTTTAACATTCGGGGAACGGATTTAATCATCACAGTGAACGATATATTATCACGTGTTTTGTAACAATGACGACAATGCTTATAGTTCTTTTAAAGACGAAATACACTTTTTTTATATATTAAATACCTCACGGTATGTTATATGAATGTAAACAGGTGCCCTATGTTGATTATATTTCATATTTAAAAATGGTTACGTAATTCATTTGAAATATAAGGTTTCTGTAATAAAAAAAAGTTAGCTTTTTTTTATTGTTTAACAAAACATAATCTATTAATAGGGTTTTCGTAATATTCATGAACGCATTGCATAGTTAAAGCAGATGATTACAACACTGCTAGTTTATTTTTCCGTAAACCAGATACCTGATCAAAGCGTCCGAAAATAAGATAACATTATTAGGAACAATTTATAGGAAAACGTTTGTATATTGGGAAGTGACGTTACATTATTTTATTGTGTATTATACAATGTGGAACTCAATTCGAAAGTAGGTTGAAGGATACAACAGGAACTATTCGTCCGATTTAAATGCGGTTTTACAGGCGAACCAGTGACCAGAGATCTATAGGTCTGCCTCATAAAACCGTGTAGTTTTTCGAAACGGGCACATTCGACGTAATTAATTGACTCATAGAGACACCACGCGTATCGTAATCGATGGACGTGCACTGAAATTATCGACTGTCATCGAACGTTGTTTGCCGCCTGCCGGTGTAACTATTTACGTACATTTTTCCTACAGAATATTCGATTAAAAGTCGCCAACGCTCGTCAAAACATTGGTCGATTGAATGATATTGAAAGATCCAAGCGAACAATATGAACAATATTATATTACACGTCGCCGTGTAATGCCATTTGTCGTCGGTGAAAACGTACGAAAAAAAGGTTGAAAACAAGTGTAGCCGGTATAATCGATAACCTATATCGAAGAGTAATTTTTTTTTTTTATTCAAGATGAAACCATTCTAATGTGGTATTTAGTGAGAAATACGTATTACCATTAGGTCGTGTGAACATTGCAACGTAACGAAATAATATTTGATTACTCATTATAGCAGTACATACCTACTAACCTGTTTCCGTTTATAAAATACTACAAATATGCATACACGCACCGAATTCAAGACGAAGAGTTATGTTATGACCGCTCAAGTTGTTCGGCAGTCAGAACCAGATGTGCACGTAACAAATATTATGCTTGGAGTTCTGTGCGTTTTAATAATTATGTGTTTACTAGTGTACGCGCATCTCTTGACGGAGACACGCTTGGGTGTTTTAATAACATTTCCATCAAGGTCCGCGTCATGCACTGGTAAGCGTTGTAATGGTGTACTAAAACACAAACCGTTCGAATATTATTCTTGAGACATCGCCGCCGCACTTACCGCGGTGTTTAGCTAGCTCCGAAATGACGTATTGTTTCGCCCGAGAACGTAATGTTATGTCGACCATATTTTGATCGCGAACGTTTTTTCCAACGAGCATTTTTCGATCGACCCGTCGTCGCACAGTGGTCCGGAAAAACAAAAAAACCGGCATTTTTTAAACAAACATGTAATGTAGTGTCATTTGAAATATTTTGGTAAAACATTTTTGATAAATTTGAGGTCTGTAGTGGCCTGTAAAGTATCGAAAATGTAAAGTCTTTCTAAGGTGGTCATGTGGGTCATCAGATCATATTTAAATTCTGTGAAAAAGACATTTGTGCAATTTTCAAGTTGATATCTTAAGCCGATAGTGTGAAATGACACTTTATATACGTCAAATAGCAAATAATACCATTTATTGTACTCATCAGTAATTTTATTATTTGAGCAGTCACGCGCGGTAAACAATTCCTGTTCCTAATTCTCTAGAATAATAGCACCGACTATCAGATAAAAGAAAAAAAAGCTGCCCAGTTTGGCCTTTTACAATATGCATGCGTCGACGGCGAAACACTTCGCAGATCCGCAATCATATCATATTATACACTATCACCCCCGTTCCTTGTTCGCGAGGTTACGTTGCGTTTTGCATAATCCTATTGTTGTTTTGCGAAAGAGACGGTCTCCGCTGCAGGGGTGAACCGAGAATATCTCGGTGTTATGCAGCCGTACACGGATTATAATAGTGCACTGTCGCGAGCGCGCACGCCCGTCCGTGATTTATACAGCACGCAAACGCCGCGCACGTGAGACTACCGGAGTGCAATCGCAACACGGGTGCGCGTGTGCGGCGTGTGTGTACGCATGAGTAAAATCGACAATAATACGTTAGATAACGGCTCGTTGCGACGATACTATTGTAACGATAACCTTTGCGGAAAACGTTGTCTTCGACCTAACCCCGCTTACATGGTCTTCCGCGGCGCAACAAGTCTTACGACGTACGCGGTAACGCGACTTTTCCCCCTGATCACGTCCAGCACCGCGCGCGTACACGACACGACGACCTGCACGTAAAACCGAATGAAAAAAAAAAAAAAAAACGTTTTAGACAAAAAATAAACGTATAATATGTAATATAATGCTGCGGTAATAATGGGTTTTCTACGTCTGCGAAAATCGCAAACGCGATGGGTTGTTACGTCAGAATGCAGTTCTAGGTCAGCGGCGGCACCCGAGAGACGATAAACTATTATTATTATTACTATCATTATTATGACGGTAAGGCTGTATTTATAGTATACCGCACGTAGACGTGGAACGTATACCATATACCTACACGCGTCAAGTTCACGAGCCTCGCGGTTACCTATATACTATCTCCGGCCCCGGGGGCACGTGCGCCTTACGAACCGCAGTAACAACCCTCCGTATTGTATCCACATTTTTTTGGGGGGGGGGATGTAAGCAATCTCCCCCGTCAAAGCTTATTACATGGTAAACTATAATACTATGTTCAATTTGTATTATAATTCAAAATAAATTAAAATTTGTTAAATTGTGGTACGCACATTGTCAGAAATGAAATAGAACTCTACATTTTCATGGAATATGAACAATAAAATAGAATAACGTATTTGTACCAAAAAAAAAAAAATTTGTAAAATAGATAAATCAATTAAAAATAAAAGGTGACTTATTATTAAATTGAGAGGTTGTGAAACAATACATCAAAGATAATCTAAACAAGTTTATTACATTTCCAACAATCGTACACTAATTTAAATAATAACAAGTACATTAGCTGCACGCATAGTAAAGTAATGTTAACCAAATACCTGCAATCGGCAATCGTAGACATTGGAAAATACTCGTAACAACAGATAAAAACGTAATTAAATAATTTTTTGTCCGAAAAAAAAATTGAGGAGACATTTATTTTAACTCTACGAAACATTTGAATAATTAATTTTGGTGGGCTTTGTAAAATTTTAGGGCGGCGAAGTATACCAGACCTCCTAGTTGTGTATATGTGCAGTATATGTCCAATGTCAGGTGATAGTTCCTGTCGGTATTTTAGCTGTCGGTCGAATGGTGATATCGGTCGATTGACCCATATCTTATTTAATAGTTCGCTTTCAATAATTAAAAAATAGTTATTGCTTCGATTGAAAATACGATTTCAAAATCAGGAAGGTACAAGTTTTCAAACGATAATTTTTTTCTATTATATTCAATTGCATCACCCTTATGCATGTCCATCTGCTTGTACGACTGAACTTTTTTTTACACGCTTATGCCTTGTTCTGAAACTTGCGGTTAAAAGCCCCTTGTGCGGATTAAATTGACTAAATATTCGCGGTGGGGAATAGAAATTCCAATTCAATACATCTTTTGACGGTTCGCTAAAACGAAAAAGAGACGTGCCACCGATTGTAATTTTGTAGACAAGAAATGCAGTATAATGTTTTAAGAAATTATTGTACACCGTAAGTTAACACGGAGACCTCATGTGTCTACAAGGTTCCAACAACTATAACGAAGATTGAAACTAATCTACCCTTTACTAAATCGTAAAACCTCCATCAGTCGAAAATGTTCATTACGCAAACAAATTTTTCGTCCACTTTATTGCTGCTCCAGTATGGGGCAATTGTGCGAAAACGCACGTTCACAAAATGCAAGTATTCTAATCCAAAATCATATGTAATGGTTTATGTTAATGATCTGGACGTCGACTTCAAAGTACCTACTATCAATGAGCTCTACACGAGCCAAACCAAATCGTTCTTTAATCAGCTGGAAACACAAGTGGTGGTCAACATTAGAAACTGTAAGCGTCCAACCCAAAGTTAGAAGTCTCAAACAGGGGCGTCCCCATATGACCGCGCACAACAACGTAGAGAAAAACAAAAAATTATTGACTGTGGACCGCAACAATTAACATAGAATATTTACCAAATACGTATTGATCACCGCTACGACTTATCGGTATGCTCTAGGTGACGAAATGTTTAATGTGACCACGTCGTGTGCGTACGGATTATTACAGTCGCGTTTTTCTTCGGTCGTAAGAGCGCGTGTTACGACGCAGGATGTGTTCCCGAAAAAAAATGATCGCCCCACCCCGGGACAGGATCCCGCGGACACCTGCGTGCCCGCGCGCATACCGACCGCAAGTGACGTAACGCGCGTCGCGAGGGGGAAGCGACGGCGACGGGCCCCCCGGCCGGGTGTATAAAAACCACCGCCGGACGCCGTGCCACCGTCAAAGCTTCACATCCTTTCACCGGCGCACACGTGTACGCAGTTGTAACCTGCAGCATCGCAACCGGCTCGAGTCAAGTCCGCCCCGTGCCTACGTCCGCGCAGCGACCGTCGTCCAACAGCACCAGCTCCCAGCTCCAGCTCCAGCACCAGCCCCAGCTCCAGCACCAGCCCCAGCTCCAGCACCAGCACTACGACACCACGACGATGATCGGCGCCACACCATTGGTGAGTATTGCACTGGGACCGTTGTACACGCGCGAGTTCGGTGACGCGTACACGATGCGAACGACGCGCCCCGCGGCCCGCTCCTCCTCGGCGCGCGTTGTTCAACTCGTGACCGGCCGCATGAGCACCTTCCGATGCCCGGGCCGCGCGGCGACCACGCGGACGAGGAGAGCGACCGTTCGTTCCCCTGCATTTCCGTTCCGTTTTCCCGCCCTAAGTCCTCGATCGTTCGGGTTACAATATCGTTCTGGTACCCTTCTGTACGTGTACTTTTACGCCTCTCGGACGAAAACCGGTCGTGTACGGCAGTCGATCGGTTTTTTTTTTTTTATTCTAGTTACAAGACAAATACATGATAATATAATAAAGACAAATACGGTTGCCCGTAATGTTTTGCTCCAATACTAGTCTCGCATGTCGTTTCGCACCCGAGGGAATAGACTTCGTTTTTCTACCACGCGGAAACACGTGATCTATACACGTATACAAAATTCACAAATATCACTCGATCACTGACCGATCAACGTACAGCCAAAGCTATCCAAACCGATTCATTTTCAGGCGAATAATGTGCTTATTAGTGACTATTATAGGTGCTCTAAGAAAGATTTTTCGAACATCGCGTTTTAAGGGTAGAAACAGTTTTGGGCACTGGGCTGGATGCACAGATTTTCAATTTTCAGTTACCTAAGAAACATTATTTTATTATTTTGTTTGGTTTTATTTGTTGATTTTATCGGTTGAAGTACGTGTAAATCAATGGTAGTTTAAATAAACATAGATGAAAATATAAATAACGCTTTTTTAACCTAATTTTTTTTTTTTACCTAGAAATAGTTATTTTACTGCTCTAATCTATAATAGTAAATTATCTTCCGGATGAGGTCGGGTGATTCTGCACTGCTAGTCGGTCATATGCTCGTATAATCGCTTTGATATGGGTATGGTTATCCGGCATGGCAGATGAGCTGTACCGACCCAAAGTGTCAATTATGTTCGAAACGAAAAGTTACACGAGTCGACGAGTTAGTTTTTGCGGCACTATAATTTTTTCGTAATTGCGCCAAGACGTGCAGTATATGCACGCAGATTAGCAATTTGATTTTGAGCATGAAAGATAGTTATCTGATTCCTACCCCCTGAACGTGTGTGTCCGTGCTCAGTCATCATAGTCACCGTAATAATTATGATTATTAGTATTACTTTCTAATTGACTTTTTGCTGAAGCAGAAAACAAATAAACAAATCATTGATTTACTGTTATGAACTTTAAATTGTTATATCTACAGTTTCAAGTTAAAAGTGTTTTCGCAAACTTAGTGATATTTTACATGTACTTATATGTTAGTATTGTTTAAAATAATTTTCACTTCTGATGCAAATCGTGCAACAATTTATTTATTATGAGTATTAAACTAACTATACAAAACAAGCACAATAAGTATGTGAGGTAGGGAATAAAAACATATCGTAGTAATTCGTACAACGAAAAATTAATTTTTTATTTATGAATGGATTAATCTTTTTGATTCAAGAAATTTTTTTAAGCCATAGTTGAATCTATTCGACTATGATCTTATATGGCGTATAAATAACATGATATATGACATAATAATGAAATATAACATGATATCTATAAATATGCGCTATATATGAATAATTATAATAGTCTTCAATCGTACGAAGAATAAATGTTAGACAGAATATCCGAGAAATGAATCTTAAATGTATAAGAGGTGGTATAATAGGTGATAACTGATAATTTTTAGTGTTAGCTTTTGAACCCTCGAGCTGAAGATCGACGCAATTTTTGCTCATTCATTTTAAACTAAAACGTTGTACAGAATTACAATTATTTATAACGTTCGCAGGTATTTTTGGCCGCGGTCGTCATGTCTTCCGTCGCCTGGCCCGTGTACCAGGAGGAACACTACGAAGGACATCACGAACACCACGGTCCACCGCCGGCCACGTCGTACGCCACCATATCGACGACGCACGTCAAAGTGCAGCACCCGCCGGCGGCGCCATCGAAGTACGCTACCCCGTACAAGGTTAGTGACAAAGAGTTAAAAAAAGCCCCTACATTACAAAAATAAAGTTCACGCATCACAATTGTTTGGTATTATATTGTTTTAATACATACGCGTCGCGGTCGGTGCCAATGCAATTGTTTTATAATATTATTTGTATCGCGTCATTATTGTAACACAGCAAGGGGATTTCAAGCCATAATTGTCTTTGTCTTTCCATCGCACGTACAACACGGGGCTTTACACGTTTTCTATTTCCAACGAACCGATCGGATTAATGCGATAAGGGTTTAGAAAACTGACTTGAATATTCGTCTACTGTAAATCGACTTTCCCAGTGTTGCGACTTTGTCGAGCATTAAAAGATGTGGGAAATTCGATGCGAAGAAGACTGCTTTATACTTCGGCTGGCGATCCCATTAACGGGTTACATACCGCGTGCATACGTGTACCGATACCGGGCGGCTGAGAACATAATCGTATTATGCACGCGCGGAGACGAATTGATAAATGACCCGCGGGCGTTCGCGCGCATTAGGAAGTAATATTATAATAATAATAATGATGATAATAATAATAATAATAATAATGATATATAGCAGTACGTGTGTGTCCGCGGCACACGCGCACGACGCCTCGGTACGTACCGCCTTTCTCCCGCGCGTTGCGTAAGTTCGCGCGGGGCGACGCCGAGTCGTTAAACCCGCCGTGTTACGTCTTTTTTTATTTATTATTTTCCATATTATGTTATCACTTTACGCGTACCCGGTGCCTCGATACTTTCCAAGTGCGATACGACGTCCGCGCCCCGGCCGGCCCCCGTGCACGCGTTTGTGCGATATATAAATTATGATACGGTAACGCGCACGGCTACAACGGGTTAGCATGTTATTATTACAATTGTGTGGCGGGCGTAGGTTCGGTAACACGGGGAACTCCTCCGCGGCCGCCGAAGATTTCGTTACGATAACCGTTGTTATCGACTTACCGGGTGTCACCCGCAGAGCAGCACGTGGGCGCCTCGGATTTTTTAGCGCCGTAAAAAAACGTATCGGATACCGATGACCGCTGTAGTTTGACCGGTTTCGTTCACCATTGGAAGTTCTGAGTGAAACGAGCGACGTATTATTCTTGGTCTTATCATCATATGTGCGTTTTCATTTGTTTATTATCGGTGTGTACGAACCCGGTGCTACTTTACCGACAGAAAAGCTCGTCTAGTTGCTGCCTGAGGGGGAGTCGTTTTTTTGTTTTTTTCTTCTAATTTCTCAACAGTTTTCCGGACGGCCGAGAAAAACGGAGAAAATACTGCGAAAAAACTTCAACTGATACCGAGAATCGAACCGTCTAGTATTCTAGTCACGCATTTGTTTGTGTTTCATAGATGCATGATCACAAGATTTTCTAAAATGGTTGTTATTCTATAAGTATTAATCGTAGCGACTAGAAACACACTTATATCATCGATATTATATCGAGTACTTTTAGCTTTTAATAGAAATTCCATAATAATTATCAAAACATTTTTTTTTATGCAAAAAAATACACATTAAAAGTTAAACCTACCTTATTAAAAATGTTGGTATACTACTTCATTGACCATCTGTAGAAATGTAAGCTGATCTATCCGTCCTCATTCACTCTGAATCGGTTTTTCGAGAGCAATAGTACATTGGTTTCAAGTTTAAAACAGATCCATTTCTATCAATATCTCACCTGACCTAGGAGTTTCGATTGTTTTTTTCTCTACCGTTGCAACGCGTTGTCGGGCCGCAATCGGTCTCTTATTGTTTATTTTTTCTTCTCCTCCCCAATTACTTCGCATTTTAATTCGAGTATACGATTCCGAAATGGAACGTGTATAAACGACCTGTTAGATCAACCGGTTACGCAGACACTGCAGTTATGTAAACATAATATCAACAAGACCGTTTTCAGAGCCGTAAACGTAACTACCTACGAACACGACGGTGGCGGCGGCTAACCGTTGATTGGATTTGAACTTTCGATTCAACGGTGGAAGTCACGTCCGCAAACACGCCGCCCACGGCAATATTCCGTACCACTCGAGTGGAGTGTATTATCCACGGAATTGTAAAAAAAAAAAAAATTCTTAATGTTTTTAACTATTAAAGTTCTCTGTCTGGTTCAGGTAGCATTTCGATAATGTCCGCGACGATACGCATGTTATAAATGTATAATAATAAATCCAACGTCTAGTACAAAAAATAACCACTCATTTATTATGCGTGTTCATTATTTTTTTTATGACTCATAAAAACAAAACACAATATTCCATGTATCAGTATAAGACTTATTTTGAGCACGATGAACGCTTTTTAAATTCACGTTATGATTATTAATATTTGAAGTGCTTCGGTACCTATACATGTTAGAGTTTAAATAGCCTTTTCGATGAAGTATACCTATCGATTAGACCAACCAAAAAATTCAGTGAAAACTAAATTATTTAAAAAAAAAATCAATTTTCGTACTTACATTCACCCGCCTAGTACGTGCGTGCGTGTGTGTGTAGTGTATATACTACGTTTGCCTCTCTGAAGCCTTGTCATACACGCGTTTTTCGTAAAATCCCAACACTCTGGTTTCTTACTGTTTTAACACTCCCTTGGACCCCTGTTCACATCTCTATCGCTCCCTAATATTTTCACCGTCATAGTCGACCACGGGGAAATGGTGTCGATACAGTCCGATTCGGGAACCCTTCTCACGTATCGCCGCGAATCCACTCGGCACGTACTTACACTAATACTGGTCTCGTGGGTTTTTTGTTTTTGTTTTTCGCAGTACGAGTACCTGTCCCAGCCGCAGATGACGTACAAGTACATATCGTTGCCGGCCGCCGTGGCCCTGCAACAGTCGGGCAAGTTCGAAGAGCCGTCGACACCGAGCTACAAGTACCTGGCCGCGTCGCCCACGTACAAGTACGTGCAACCGCCCGCGGTCACCACCGAACCGGAGGCCGCGGAGGAGCCGACCAACTCGCTCAAGTACGCGCTCAAGTTCGAACAGAACTCGTTCAAGCAGGAGCAGCAGCAGCAGCAGCAGGAGTACGAGCAGCCGGCGGTGCAGTACAAGTACATCGCGGTGCCGTCGTACAAGTACGTGCAACAGGCCACGGCGCCCGAGTACGGCCATCACCAGCTGCCGGCCGCGGCCGTGTCCTACGACTACGCCGACGACAAGCAACAGTACTGATGACGACGCCGACCTGACAACCGTCTAACCATTTCGAGCAGCACACCCGCGGCTCGAGCCCACCTCGGTTCACGCGCGTCACACTCCAGTGCGTGTAATACGTTTTATACATTTATATTACTTGTACCACGGCACGCGCTGCGTAGGACAGTCGATTTTATTTTTAGGCAGTCGTCGTCGACTCTTTTTTTCTCCTCGCCACTCTGTATAATACTGTAAGTTTTAACGTTTGATTTTGTTTATTTTTTCGTTCAAATATTAACGCGCGAGCGTCCATAACTCTTTCGACACTATCTCTCACACACGTGTTTCTTTTTGAAAGCGGTGTCGTCAGTTGCATTTCGCTGATGACATTTCATACATCACTACAACATTATAATACATACTCGTTCTCACGCCATGTATAATATTATGCGTCCCCATAATGTATGTATGTAATATATAATGTATGGGACGTATGATATAATAGTGATTGAACTCGTTTTACATCATACGATTAAATTTTTAAATAATTATAAGTTTTTTTTTTTTTTCTGTATATATTTAGTAATATATTATATGCAAGCGACATACATTTGTATCTATCTGTCTATAATGTTATGTTTAATTATCCCGCCGTGTATTTGGAACGACGAAACGATGTTCAGAAGTGAAAAAAACCGGTAACTCGGTCAACTCTTGCAACTGTTCAATTTTTCCACATGCTGATAACTAATTAAAATATATAATATGAACATTTCTTTTAAAATCACATAATATATATCTCGTCGTTTAATTATATAATCAATTAATTTAATCGATCTGTCTCTAAGCCTTGGGCGTACATTTAGAATTTAGATCGGACATTTAATAGCTTGATATTTTATTCTTAGGAAATTAGGAAACTATTTTACAAATTTCTCTCGCACATAGCTCAATTGAAAAAATAATTAAATTATAAACGTTTTTAAGTCAAAATAATAATATAAAAAGTTTTTGATTAGGAAGTACAAGTATTTAATTTAACAATACGATACACACGTTTTTAAAAATATCATTATATACGATTTACAATACACGATTAAAGAATAAAAATATATATTGTGAATTATATTAAACGATAATATTATTAATACATAAAAGATAAATACCAGTGGAGACTCATGATATATGAGTTTTATGTAGGACGTAGTTATAATGTATCTATAATACAATAATAATTGTTCACGTTTTTGAAACCAAAATGGAGTTTACTTTTTATAAATCATTATTTTTGTTCATTATAATCAACGCAATGTAAATAATAATTGCAAATCGAGTATGTCAGAAAAACAGGTAAACATAAATCAACAGAAAGAACGAGATAAGTGTATGGTAATTATTTATAATTAAACAAAATTTAAAAGTTCATATTACGTGATGAAACTGATACAACCCGCTTGTCCCTCATGGGTTCGTATGACTGTTCGAGTAAGTACGGAATCAATCTGTTCGGATGAACGCGGTCATTCGCTAAGAGTCCGAAATGATTAAATATTACTTTAAATGTAGCACGATGCGATTACTTGTATTTAATACAAATAATTATAGGATACATGCTGTATTGAACTTATGTTGACTAAAGACTAGTGGCAGAACGTTTAATTTACTTCATCGATTGTACACCGAGTACTTTCTTTTGTAGATTCGCCGCAGTAACGGAGTAGATACAAGATGTGATACATAATGTTTCAAGAAACGTTACAATTGTATTTAATTAAAAATATAAAACTAAAGGACAGGATATTCCATGGCTTTGACCATATTACATTAAAAATACAGTGTAATCCTGGATGTGAAGGTTTGTAAGCTTGGAATCTAGCGTGCAGTATGCAGCAATGTATTGCAATGCATTGCAGCATATTTTTGAAGCTATACTCGTATTATATTATTTTACGAATTCTTCTTGAGCTTGAGATGAAGTGAGTTCAACTCGAAACACAAGGTTTAGAAATGTGTAACTAAATATTTTTATATTATATAACTCCCAATCTAGTAAATCATAACTAGGGCAGAGAAGTTAAAATAATTTCCTTACTTTTATTGTTCATCTATTTTAAAGGAACCCAAATACCAAAATAAAATTTATCAATTTAACACTTCAGTTCAGATTTTTTTTGCATACGAGTATTTCGATGATTTTCATTAAAAATTCATACTTGGTTATTTTTTGCTCGAACTGCAGATTACCATTTCACATGGCAAAGCCATATTATCCTCTTGGCCACGACATGATAAACAAATCTTTATTGACGTAGAATGTAATTTTTTAATGAGAAAAACCAACTTGTAGGTAATAGGACACTAGTTATTATAGGTGCATAAAAGATATGAAAATATTGTAAATGTTTACTTGTAAAAACCTTGTAAAAAATGATTTTTTTATTGTTTTCGTCAATGGAAGTAATTTTACGTATCGAGACATCAGTAATTAATAATTATATAAAACAATAACGTAGGACAACAAGAAAACACTGCACAGTGCACGCATACAATTATTTTTAATAGGATAACAATAGTAATATGTAGTAATAGAAAATTGTTTGACATACGATTTGCAAGTATTGAGGGACAAATGTACAAGTTTTTAGTAATTAAATTTCAAAATTAAAACATTTTTATTTGCTATAAGTTGTTTTGAAGTGTCTACTAGTGTTAGCAGATTTTCTTTTCTTTAACGTCGATAAAAATAATTAACTACATTTTTATTATTCAATGAAACTTGTGGTTTTCACGTATATATTTTATAATATAAATATACGTGGTTTTTATCAATGACCCAATTTTTTCTTTTTCTTTATTTAACCTTAAATCGTTACTTTGTGGCGATTTGACATTCGCAAAAGAAAACAAATTCTGAAAAATGAAAACTCGATCGCCAAAACCTTCATCTCGTACAGTATTTGAACCTAACATCTAAACGGAATATTTTGATGTGGTTGTGACTAATTCAATTGACACACCAGTTTCAACCATTTCTTAATTCGCCGTGTCGGATATTTATTTTTTTTGTTGAGCACTCAAATCATAATAGGATGATCGCTTGCTTACAAAGGTAAAGGGTATAATGCAATTTTTTACTTGCCTTTCAAAATTCCACTGATTCTGTTAATTACAAGCAACAATCATATAGTATGATGATAATCTAAAACTATATAACTGCATATCATTTACAATATACATTGCAGTGGAATTTTATTTTCAATATTGAATTATCATCTAATTAGTAGAGCAATCTGTAATATGACCTTGTAATAATTTGACTGCTTTTTTTACATTGAAACACAAACGCTCAAGTGTATTTTAATGTATAGTGTGTATTTTAGAGTCCAGTTTGTATATCTAGGTGTATTCACTGGCGAACTGTGGGAAAACATCCGTCCGGGAAAATCACAATTTAACTCGTCATTATACTCGTTTAGTATAGTGGCCTCGAATCTTCAATTTGATTTGTGTTACACAATGATACTGTTATACGATACTTAATTATATTTTTAATAATATATTATTCAAGTCATAGGTATTAATGGACACATATTTGATATTCCAGCATACATTTGAGACGCACGAGATTAAAAATTGTTTATACGTTATAACGTTGTTCACTGAGTTAAACAACAAATACGTATACAGTTGGAAAACAAATATATTTTACGCACTTTCATCGACGGGTGTTTAATGTAATAATATGCAACCAAATGTTTCCTCTATTGTACTATTATATTATTTGGTTGCATTTGTCATTGAGCATTGTATATATCCCAGAGAGAATAAACCTGACCATTGCGGCAATGAGACCGACAATACGTTGGTAATAAAGGTTTATATTGTTATTCGTATTGAAGTAGCTTGACGTTTCAATTATAATATAAGTCGTCGATAACCGGCGGGGCGGTAGAAGTAGTAAACATTTTAATATTACTAATTGTTAACTAATATTCAATAATATTTAAAATAATCCAACCTTAAAATGTAATATTTGGTAACTATTGTTAAGTTAAAAAGGTCTGTGAATACCTAATTAAATTCAATTTTTTTTTATTGGAAATCAAAATTTATTTTATTTACAATCTGCATTTATTAGTGATAATATAGATAAATAGTATAAGATTTAGTGTCGAGAAGCGGAGAAATAACATAAACTAAAGAAATATGAATACCAGTATGGAATTATAGAGAAAAATTCAAATATACCTACATCTACAAAATATACATTTTATCAGAATTCAAATAATATAGTTTTGATACTTTTTCCAAAAATATATAATTTTATTACTTATATTAGAAATTAAAGGATACTCAGACGTATTTAAATGCCACAAAAATTATAATGGTTTAAATGAGATACTGTAATTACATATTAACTCTAAGCATATTATAATTGGAAATAATGCGTCAATATAATGTGTTGTATAAATGTATAATGATATAATATTGAGAATTAATATCGTTACAAATAGCTATTGATCACAAATATAAAAATCTATTGAAAACGAACAAATAGATGCCACCGTAAAAATCCTTGACCAAAATATAGAAACTGACAAATAAATGTTATAATATGCGTATATAATTCCAAATATTTAATTATTTTTATTCAAATAATATATATTGGCTTAAAAATATGCTTTTATACGCGTCAATCAACTTATATGCATTCATTAAAAATCTCGTACATATAATAATATGAAAAAATGGAGTAAACACTAACCAAATTAAATTTGTTGAGGAAAATATTAATAGAATGATAAAGTTTTATTATAATAAATAATAATGATAGCAAAGTTGTAAGTTTCTTAATCACCTTTGTTACATAATAACTGTACGGTTTTATGGCGTTATGGTTATCACGTATTTTATTCAATGGAGCAGAGTCTAATTATTCGTAAGACTTAGCGAATAATTATAATATGGGGGCACCAACGTATCTAATTCATACGTCACACATGTAACAACATACTTGGATAAAATACGGTAGTCGTTTAAATGATTCAGAAATGTATATTGTTTTCATCTCGACATGTCCAATGACAATAAAATATGACCTGAACGTTATTTCACGTAAAACTATTTAATGATATGAAAATATAACAATACAATAAAATTGAAAAAATTGACTAGACTAAGAAAACGTCTGTCAAATATTTCGTGGCAGCCAACGTGTAACCACACTTATTGCACTTGTGTTGAATGTTAGTTTGCGATAAACCTCATTTCTACCCTAACATTTTATTTTACCGAGCTTAAGAGACAGAAAATAACGTTTTCGGTGTTCTCCGCAGCCGCATTTGCAATTCTACAAAACGAAATTTTAATCTCATCAAATAACCTCAAATATTCATAAGAGCTACGCTTTATTTATGTTAAAGTCGACTTGTAACAAATGAAATTTTTCATCGAGAAACTTAATCGATTTTACATTTCAATAGAATAAAAAAAAATATGCAATTTTTACACTTAAAATACTACGATTATTGGATATTAATTAATACGCTGATCAATAATATCGTAATGCACTGTAAATGTTTCATAGTACAATCAATTACTAATCATCAGGAGCACGGTGCATCATGCTAATCAAAATAATCGGCTAAGAATTACTAATTTTATACCTCATACTCCATTCGATAAGTATACGCAATGTGCCTGTAATGCAATGTTTTTGCTAAACCATTTTAATGAACTATCTCTCACGTCCTATTTATAACGTTTACATTCAAAATCCCCAAGTGCTATTGTGGAATACCATTTTCGTTAATTTTATTATCAAATGTGGAACAAATAATTTTGTCATGAATTTTATCTCGGTTATTATTCTAAAACCAGCGGATCCCACTATACTTAGAATATAATTTAAAATACGTCAAACACAATATCTTATAAATATTTCCCATCACTTAAAACCCCCAAGAAATTTTCAAATCTGACGGGAGGTTTAAATAATGACGTATAAAAGAAAAAAAAAATCTTACAGGATTATGGTAAATTAATGAGAATTATCGATAGTACATTTTCTGTAATTTTTTAATATCGGTATCAACTTTTATTGATGTAATTAACATAAAAATAATCATTATTAAGATCTATTATTTCGTATTGAGCTAGTTATTTTTGACAAATTTTTCGTATTAAAAATCACAAAAGCATATTTTTTAATTTATATACGAATTCACTTACATTTCAATTTTCTTGACGTACGTACTGCCATCGCGCTGCTTATTTATAATGGAAATGTCTCAACTTTTAAATAAAACAAAAATAACAGTCACTGAAACCATAAGTATTGTGATGAGAATAATATCAATAATATAAAATCGTCACGTATTTGTGTCACGCGGAACTAAAAAACGTTTTGACTAAGACAACTAAATAGATTCGTAATATATAAACTGAAAAAATCGGTTTCTCATTTAAAATAAACGGCAGTACATCAATAATAGGGCAATATATTACAACTTATACATCTAGACTCTAATAGGATAGGAAATGCGTAGGTACATTGTGTTTATAATACTTCTAGTACTTCGGTAGTTACAATATATTATTTTAAATTGTTGTGAGAAGGTATATTTACTGATTATCGTCTCTACCGATTTTCGCTGTTCTGCAGTAGTAAAACGAGCATACTATTTACCACTCGAACAGGATCTGAATAATCGATCAATTTCCATATATGAAAGCTATAACATATTTTTGGACTATAAACTGTATTAGGTTTATTGTTTTCTTGCATCAATATCAACTCTGTATTGAGAATAGTACCAAGACGTGTGTTGGTTAAAATATAATAGTTCAAATTGAATTGTTAACCACACAATATACGGTTATTAGACAAGTATAGGGAAAAAAAAAATTCTTAAAACCGATTATGTTTTGCTTTAAAGCTCAATAACTATTCTTAAAGCTTTTATGAAACTTGAAAATAACTCACGTGAACTTCGATATTAGCGAATTAATTTATAACATTAAAAATACCTTAAGTGATAAAAAATTCAAACTCCTTAAAAAATATATTATAACTACGTGTTAAAATATTATATTTGTAGAATTTCGTATAATTTACGAGCATTCAAATTTCTAATCAACCTTGGATGTATTCAAGGGCTCTACAACACAATGACTCTCAGTTGCCATGAGTTGTATTCAGTCGTTCGCACTCATTCGATCTAAACACATAATTATTACTGCTTAGAAAAAATAATTTATTTTAGGACTTTTCTTTTACTTGGCTTCAATTATGGGTAAGTACAAACCAATACTAAAATTATTTTGATAATACTTCAATCAGGATTTAAATACTTTGAACATCCTACTATCGTAATTAATAATAGTTACACGAATATATGGATAGAATAATATTCTTTAGAACCTTAAAGTATTTAATACATTTCAGTTCTGATCATAAGTGTGACTTCATTTAAGAGGAAAACAGTAATGGGTAATTAATATGTTATGCCTTTTAATTTGGTGATCTTACGTATTTTTAATTAATATTTATATTGTATTCTTAAATATGTATAAATATTCATGGAATACTTTTTTATAATAAATCAATTTAAAATGATGGTGCCTATAATTAATTTTTTTTTTTTTTTATTTAAAAAGAGAGCCCTCGGCAGCATAGGCCATTGGGCTTATATAATATTTTTAACTTATTAATTACCTATAATTAATTAAACTAACTCATTTTAGAAATATAATATGCTTTAAAAATGTATTAAATAGATGTTATATATAATAAACATACATATACTCATATACTTATTAAGTTTCACTTTTAGTCAAAAGTGTCGTGTATATTTTAATAAACAAGACAAGTGCTTAAAGTTTTAAATATTTAATTTTGAAATAGTCCGGTTTATTTTGACTAATTTAAATAAAAGTATACAACCAAAAAAAAAATATTTTTACACTTTTATAATTTATGAAATTTTCAAACATTTAACAACATTTTCTTGGATTATCTTATAATCTAAATTTTGGTTAAGCTTTAAGGGTATCACTGTTATCAATAATTTAAAACTTTTTACGTTTATGTTGAATTCAATTTTCTTTAAAACGTTTTAAACAAATTTAAATAAATTCAAAGTTTAAATGAACTATGCAATAATCAGTATGACCTATAATTGGTCAGTTGAATGTTTTAATTTATAAGCTTACAAATAAAATTACATTAGCTATTTTATAATATAATTAATTTCATTTTTATTGTTATATTTGTTAAAAAATTATAACTCTAGGAGTAAATTATTTCGTATCGTAACGTAATTAGTGGTCAACCAAAAACGATATTTAGCCTACAATAATTACGTATGTATTATTATGTTGTAAGTTATATTTGATTGTTTCATAATTTTCTTATTAGATATTACTCTTCTACTTAATGAACAATAAATGCGTAAAATAATAAATTAATGTTCTATAAATATGTTAATATTAATTTAAAATTTTGAAAACATAATTTTTGAATAATTATTGAATTATTGAAAAAATGCTTAGCATTTTCTCGAAAAACAAAAATATCTTAATAAGAATTATAATAAATGTATAAAATTAAAAATTTAAAAAAGTTAATTATCTATTTACTACATTTTATAAAGTAATGATTTTGAAATCTGAAATTTAGCTCACTTTGGATACTACCTAATACCTACCTATTAATAAACATAAGATACATTAAATTGTTTTTTTGACCAACTTAAATTATCATTTATCACACGAAAGTAGAATTAAGTCATCATTAAATCCCAATTTGAAATTGTTTTATTATTGTGATCTTATTGATCTGATAAAAAAATATTTACAACCTCATCATTTATTTTACAATATTTAAATAACTTGCAATTATTGAATAAGTGATCTGTTTGATTTTTTCTGTCATATGCCAGTTTAAAGTACGCTTTTTGTTCCTATGATCCTATCACATCACAGATGCCTTTCAAAAAACTTAATGTATATTGGAAATTAAATAATAAATAGTGATTTAATATAATTCAATATAATAACATATAAATTAATATAAATTATTATAAACATAAATATTAAGCATTTTAATTTCAGTTTCACGTTTTAAAATAATTTTTTTTCATTGACCATAGAAACAAGTTAAAACAATAAAGTAAATTAACTCAAAACGTAAATAGTAAAGAAGACAATAAATTGAGCCTTCAAGAAAATCTCAATATTTCGATAGCCCGTGTACACTCATGTTGTACATGATTAATAAAATATTTTTCATCCGACAGATTTCCGCAACTACTAACAAGAATTTAAATAAAAAACTTCAACTACATACACTATGAATCATGAAAATAAAATTTAATTGATAAGCTACTGTAAGTAGTTGTAGGTAGTTGTTTATCTTTCTCTGCGCATACACATTATGCAACACTACTAGTACAATGTACAGACCGTACAAACATTAACACTTTAGTTTAAATATATTTAGCGTTTGCTTTTATACGTTTGAAATGTATTGTACTAATTATAAAATTGAATATTAAATACATTTATACATAGATATAAATATAACACTAAACACTAAAAACACTCGTATTATAAACACTAGTACTTAGTAGTATGTCAATAGTAATTTTTTCTACATATTGAAGACGTTTACAAGACTGCAGTAAGACTAATTAATTATCAAATTTATCTAAAAAAAGCCGTTAATGATTTGTTTTTTTTATGCCATGGTAAAAAATTACGATTATTGTGAATGTTATAAATTAAGTAATAGCACCATTTTACATCTAACAATTAATCGAACAGGTAATTCGATATTTAAGATTTTTCAAATTAACTAATTTTAACTACTCGTATGAACGAAATTAACTCAATTAATTACAGTAACGACGACAATATGATGCTAACAATATTAAATTAATTAGTGAACCCGACCGATCTCTAACCGAGATTTATTTTAAACATTGTTAAAAACCATTAAAGACTTTGGCAATTTTGAAAATCGTTAATTTATTTCTCATAATAGAACTGACTCTAGTAAACAACTTTTTCCGAAACATTAAAACTAGTATCTTAATTAATCGCAGTAAATAATATTATAATTGTTAACTAATGATTTGGGATTAGTAGAGTTAATTACGCATTGTAACTGCTTATATAAAAAATCATATTCTTAATCTCTTCCAATATACATATAATGTATATGTATATATGTACATAAATAAAGTATAAAAATAACTTTAACATCTGAAGTGACGAATTTAAAAATTTTAACTTGCCAATTTCACAAAAAAATGTTTTCTTACTTTATTATTAAAACTATGTGTAGGATATGAAGAACACGGCAAAAGAAAAGGGGTTTCATCATTTACAATTTCTCAGAAGACATAGTAAGTAATCATTGAATAGTTTATAACCAATTTGCAACATTGCTTTTTCAATAATGTTCTACCAACATTTTATGACAGCATCATATGTTTAAAACAAATGTTTTTATTTAGTGAAATCACAAAAAAGAATGATAGCAAGAAAAAAATATTCATCGGTGTAATAGCAGTTATTGCTTTGTTTTTTATGGGAATTTTCGTTCATTATTATTTATGTAAGTCATGTAAACAAAAACAGTTGTTCAGTTGTTTAATATTTGGTCGGCTAAACAACCTTTAAGTATATTTGAATAATCTAAAGTTAATAATTCTATACATGTAAAAGTTATACGCGAGAGTACATGATAAGGATGACTATTTAAATATAAATATTTATGGCCTAGGCACCAGATATTTACTTCTGATTTATAGTAACATTATACACTCAGAGATTCTGTATTGAAAGTCAATTAATAAACCTAATGTTTTAGGTACTAAAGAAAAGTTAACCGTTTGCAATACTAAATCGTGTATACAGTCATGTAAGTTATGACCGATAAGTAATAATTATTATAATAATTTATTAACATACGAGTACGAGTTACATGTGTTGTGACTGAAATGATTCGATATGTATATTAAAATATATTATCTAAATTCTAAAGACTACTTATCGTATTTAATGTAAACTTAAAATTTTATTCTTAGCTTCATTATTAATGAATTGTATGAATGAAACCGTTGATCCCTGTGAAGATTTTTATGAATTTGCATGTGGTATGTTCGAAACTAATTATCCAGCTTATCCAGATACGGATGAAAATAGCTGGACATCAATATTATCCTTAAAAGTTAACTACAAAGTGAAAAGTAAGTAAAAAGTAAAGGTTTTCCAGTATTTTGCTAATTTCAAATTTATTTTTGACGATTTTAATTAGAATTCCTTACTCAACCAAATGAAGCACACGAACCTACAGCAATTCATAAGACTAGATTGTTTTACGATGCCTGTTTAAAAACTTCCGGTGTGTATAAAATAATAAAACATCTTAAATTAAATAGCTTTTATAATTTATATAAATATAAACAGCTCAAAAATTCAACAAATATGATTCTCTAAGGGATTATTGGAAAAAAGTTGATCTAGATATAAATTATCTGAATGATTCAGTACCACTAGAAATTGAAACCATTTTAGCGAGGATCCAAAAACACCTGAGTATTAATTTATTTTTTAATCTTAATGTTGATTACGACCCAAGAAATTCTACAGCACCTTCACTTTTAATTCTGAGTAGAAATACAGAGATGCTCAACTTTAAAAGGTATTTAAAAACATTAAGAGTTACATTAATAATTTCTAATAATGTAAAATAAACTTTAATTTAGAATCAATGAAGGAACTAATAACGTTACTGGTAATGAAGATCTTCATATATTTAAGGATTATTATAAATCACTAATAGATGAAGTATTAAATCGTGATCAACAGGATTTTGTATTAACTACTTCGGTAGACCTTGTGAATTCAACCGAAGAACTTACCCAATTTGAGAAAGAGTTGTCTCAAGTAATTTTTTTAATCGAAACTATTTCTTATACAATTTATAATTTTTTATTCTATGTAGAATACACTTTTCACAAACTGAACCCAAAGTTTATTGTAAGAATTCGTTAGTTAATTAACCAATTATTATGAACACGTATCATTTTATGGACAATGTATTGAAAATGAGCGATTTATAGTATTTTTAAGTATTCTATAAAATACCTACGACTTTTCGACAAAGTTTTAAATTTCCGTATTATCTTAAACTATACCAAGTCAACTTAAAAAACATTTCTATAGAATATAAGACTTTTAACATTTTACCATTCTGTAATAACAAACTGATATTTGAATTTAAATTGTAAAGGTCAGTGACCTAACTTTCGTTATGATTATGTTACCACCCAAAGCTTACTAAATATTTAAACAATCATTCAGTACTTTATTTTTGATTTTAAACAACAGTATTGTCTTAATTTAATAAAATATAATTTCATATCAAATTGTGTCGATATAAATTGAAAATTATTCAGCAATTCGTATTGTTTAAAATTAATAATCAGATCCATCCACCAGAAGCTTATTTCAATTTGTAATAATATCATATCGCAATATTGGAGTGAAAAGTTCTGAAAATGTTTGTTCAAGTACATAAAAGCTGCGCAAATTCTATAGTTGATTGCCTAATCAAATTCCAGAAATTAAGAATGAAGTGACGCACGTTTATAACTGTTAGATACAGTCAATGGTCATGAAAATAATATTTATATATGTATTTTACACATCTTCAATATGGTATTCGCATTTCTTTACCTGGGTATTCTACAAATTATATGCACAAACATGACGTTAAATATACATGTACATTTGATACTTGCAACCTTACATGATTTTTCAACCTACTAAACAATATTTTGTTTTAGATAAATTCAAATCTCATCTCGAATTACCTTCCAAACGTAATGACACTCGGAGAGCTTCAAAATCTTACGGATTTAGCCGGAGAATCACTTAAGGTAACTAATCAAATACTAATAAAATCGATGCTTGATAACCAAATATACTTGACAAAAAAAATATTTAGTTTAATTGGACATTATATCTGAGAGAGTTATTTCATGACATCGAACCTAAAGTATACGAACAGTTGACGTTAAACAATTCTGATGATTATAAAATTCTTACAACGGACGCAGAATATTTGAAAACCATGTTTGCGTTGTTGTCTCGGACTCCAACTACGATAATAAGTAATTGTTTGTTTAACATATATACTAAACCTATAAAACTTATAAGCCATTCAAATATAAAATGTTTTGATGTAAAACACTAGAAATGTCAATACTAACACATGTAATAGCAGAATTCGGTAATTATTTTCCGGAGTATTCAGATTCCAAGTGAGTTGGCATATTTTTCTGCGTTAGATTTTAAGAATCTTACCAAACAAAATATTTAAAAATTTATTGTTTTCTTTGTGATGGAGTTATTGTCTTACCTTAACTACTCAATCGTTCGGAATGGTCACTGGATACTCCTTGATACATACACTGGACAACTCTTCTAAAGCAGCAGCAAGTCTACTCACACTAATCATTTAAACCGTAAACCAAATCAACATTTTTATTTCATTTACTGTAGTTAAACGAAATGTATGAAAATATACAATGGGCTATGCGTAAAATGGTCAATGAAGCGAGTTGGATGGACGATGAATCGAAAATTGCCACAATACGAAAATTAAATACAACGAAATCGTACTTTGGATACCCAGACAACTACCCTAGTATATTAAATCATTTATATCAACATGTAAGAACATTTAAATTATGTCTTTAAATGATTTAAACAATTTATTATTTAGCAGTGGCGTTTACGGGGTTCGGATTAAACAAGTGATATTTTTCTGTCATCGACCCCAATCAAATCATTTAATTGCAGCGATATAAAATATGTGTAATAATGTTGTTAGGATATAATAAGCCCATTTAAGTTACATGACCCAATGAGTGAATTTCAGTTTTTGATTCTTTTGTTGCTTATTAATAAATATGTCTGAAATATAATCATACATAACCTTAACTTTGTTATAACACACAAAATATTTGCTTCTTAGCTGAATAACCACAACGACTTAATACATTGACACTGTGTTTCAGTTAAATATAACGGAAAATCATGTAGACAACTTGATATCGATATCTAAATTTCAAGCAAAGAACATGTGGAACAGTTTAGTAAAAGATAAGGACTGGAAAAACGTAGAGTGAGAATTTTGTTTGAATAAAAATCGAAAATACAATGATACCTTTAACAATAAATCGATATATTTCAACTATCATTTAAGGTGGGATACCCCTCCGGATTCAGTAAATGCTTATAACGACAATTCGATGAACGCAATTTGTAAGTTGGAAAATAGTATTATCAATTTTACGTGTACGGCTTTCGTAACTTTATCAGTCGATTAATTTACATATTGTGATTGAACATTTTAGTCCTACCAGCGGCAAACTTACAGGCCCCATTTTTCACCAACGGTATAGAGTAAGTACCTATACACATAATAAAACCGCTTCCAAAAATTGAGCTAATCGAGATAATGTACGAAACCGGTAAGCAGCAATCTTTTTCTAAAACATTACCAGTTATTGGTTGCCCAACACTATTATAGCATTTTAATTACTGATAACCGGTATTACTCGGTTTCTAAGTCGTTTAAATAACCAGTAGCCGATTTGTACCCGTCTCAATACAGCTTTCATGTCACATCTTCATTTTCGATCTTGGATTGTTGATAAATTTTAATAACCTAATATTAAATTAGATATTCCAGTAGATAATCTTTTTTTTCTAATTTCATTATACTTAACTTTTATTCATCACTCATTACTGTCTATTAATATGATTTTTCGTATTCTTTCCGTAACTGCTACTTGTACTTTGCTACTAACTATTTTTAATGCAGTCAGACGGTCATGTAGATGTTTCACAATAACAATATTATTAACAGCAAAGACGCAACGTTAGCAGTTATATTACAGATAAGTAGGTATCAAATCAATGCGTGTAGTATACTACAGTAGGTATGTATCTCATCACGTTTCTCCCCACGTCATTGCCAAACCTAATTGATTGCTAATGTTACTGGACGTAAACAAGTATTTTGACGTAAGTGTATTTTACCGAGCGAAATCGAGGTTTTTCTATGAACGCGCTGACACAGTCAACCCGTAAATGAACGCAAAAAAAGGTTTTTCATATCGTACCGGTCACCGGCACTGCCAAATAATCGCTAAACGGAAGAATGTTGACTGCTAGCTGGTTTTCGGTACGTGACGTTATAAGCCCATGTTAATCGGTTACCGGTATGCGCGATCTTAACTGCTAATAAAACCGAAAACCGGTTTAGGGCCCGTAAAATGTACGCGTTTCCACGGTTTTCGGGCAAGTAAAAGGGGTAAACGGTTTCCGAGCCCTCGCTAAAAAATACACACGTGAATCACGACGGTGCGTCGAATATTGAAAGAACCACTGCATATTGAAAGAACCGCTGCATATTGAAAGAACTCGCAAGTCAACCCCGTGTTGTTATTTTATGACTGTCAACAGAGCGCTGAACTACGGGTCCGTGGGTAGTACGATCGGGCACGAACTGTCGCACAGCTACGACGACACGGGTAGGCTGTACAACGAGCTGGGCAACGTGGTCCCGTGGTGGACCAACAAAAGCGCCGAGGCGTACAACAACAGATCCCAGTGCTTGGTGGACCATTACAATGGTATTAAAATCGTCGGCCGCAACGACCCCGTGGAAGTGCGTATCACGTGGATATAATGTCATTAGTAGGGCTAGGGACTTATAGGAGTTTGCATATTTTTCAATAATCGTTTAAAACATAGCTAAGTCATATAGAAATTTGTTTCATAGTAATAGGAGTTTTAGGCAATAATTTGTATTTTGCATATTTTGCATATTTAGCTCTTTTTTTCCAATAAGTGCATATTTTGCTATATTTGTATTTTTAGTACATATTTAACATATTTCGCACATAAAATACAATATTTAATATGAATATTCTATAAATTGAAAATAAAAAAAGATGAAAATTATTAAATAATCCATCTACCTATGATTTTTAAATTATTAATTCATAAACAGAATCAATTAATTTTTTTATTTGTTTTTGTTTTGTTGAAAGGCAAAATTAAAAAAGAAGAAATGAAAATAATAATTAATAAATAATAATAAAACAATTTGAAAATCAAATATTTTTTAGAACATATTTAAGCATTTTTGCATATTTTCAGAGCATATATGATAATTTTTAAGGGCATAAATGCATGCATATTTTAAGGTTTTTTAGAGCATGAAGTCCCTAGCCATAGTCATAAGTTAGCTGAGAATCGTCAACGTGCTGTGGAGTAACTCAACGTCTGTTCTGTTCACAGTTTGAAGTCAACGGTGCTATGACGTTGGACGAGAACATAGCCGACATAACCGGACTGAAAGACGCGTACATTGCTTATAAGCGATTTGTAGATTTACACGGACAAGAGCCTAGATTACCGGGTTTGGAGCAATACAACCAATTGCAAATGTTTTTCCTGGGCTACGCGAACGTGAGTAATGAGTAGGGTTTGAATATTAATGCTCTGAACGATGCGTTTAACCGCTAAAGTGCCGTTAAAAAATGAACTTTACATTTTTTTTTTTCATTAAAACATGTATCGCGCAGTATTAGGTACATATTTTTTATGTTTACAGCGAAAATTCCGTTATAAAAAGCACATTCGCTTAAGATTCTGTGGGAAACGAGGAATGTGTTGGTTTGATGATCTGATCATGTGTTATTTCGAGTACTTGAATATTAGCATTTGATAAAAATTTCATCGTTTTCGAAACTATTTTATTTTTTTTGCAAAAATTAGAACATATAAGTCCAACCTAGATTATAAAAAAGTGTGCTTCTACTACTATATCATAGAGCATATGCCGTCTTTGGGAATGTAAACTGATCCATTCGACCTCTTTCACTCTTCCGAGAGTAATAGTACATTGACTTCAGTCTTATAAGACCCATCCTCATATCACACCTTACCGTGAAGTCTCACTTCTAGGAGTTTCGTCCAGTTTTTCACAGTTATAACTTTGATCGAAATAGTAAACATTTATAGATTTGTTTAAAAAAATAATTATGTTTATTTAGCAATACTGTTACTATGGCAAGAACGGTTGGGAAAATGACACACACAGTCCGAACATTGTTCGAGTACGAGAAGTCTTAAAACTTTTTCCGGAATTCGCAAAAGTATGGTCTTGCCCTTTGGGTTCCCCGATGAACCCAAAAAAAGAAATATGTCAATTATGGTAATTTAAACTAGGTTTGGTTACCTATTTCATTTATTTATATAAATATTGTTATTATACTACTAGTCTTTAAAGTTTAATATAAGTGAAATAAGGTGTTTCTTCTACCAAATGGTTTTCAAACATTTTGCTGCATAATATGCATAGATTGAAAAATATAATGAATATGTTCAATATTCATAAACTATGTGGTTATTACTTAATATATTAAATGTTACTATTTTTACTTATGTTATACACAGAATCAATATTTTTGTAAAAATAAACAAATAAAAATCAATTATGTTTCGACTGAATAGTTTTATCCACCGTAGTAGAGATCATATTATCATATCATAAACTACAAAGTTTTTTCATAAAAGGATGACTACCAATACGAAGCCGAGACGTAATATAAAACCTACCGGATGAAAATATTGCAAATTTAATATAATCTCGCCAAAGTATAAAAATTTGTGTACACAGAATCAATAACACTACAGTTTATTCTGATAGAAATATCAGTAATCGGTCGAAAAAATAAAATCTTTTTTATTGGTGAGTATTTTAAATTTTTAATCACTCGGAGCAATTTCTAAGCGTTTTAAAAATTTCTACTACCCTATATAATCATGTATATTTACCATATTATCTACTATATAGTACAACAACCATACACTCGAATTAAACTCAACTTTTATATCCATAAATTATCTTATTACGTACAGTACCATATAATCCTTTTAATTTTTAAATTGAATCCGAAGATTGGTTTTATGAGATCCGTAGCTCTTTCCTGTTATTCACCTCTCCTTTAATTCCTTTATACGGATTGAATTTTAACTTGATCACCGATTAAAAAATATAAATTAAATATATGACTTGGTAGAAAAGGAAGAGAGAGATAAGAATAAGAAAAGAACTGAAAAAAAAATATTTGTTAGGCTTAGCAGAAGACCTCTACACCATTTTCTTTTTATTCGACGGCGAAGATCTTCGGACAGTGTTAGGATGTTTAAATTTCTGATGAGTGGGTTTTCGTGAAAAGAATCGCTTATAAAAAACTGCTGATTCTTCTTCGATTTTTTTTAAGTGGATATCAATATGGATGTCAATAAATTATTATTTAAATATATTTCTAAGGGTATGCCTTAACGCACCATGGTTTATGAAAAATCTTAAAATCCATAATGATACGGGAATACCAGCTTATAATACCTCTCATAAATACATGGATCAAAACCTAATTTAAAAACTTCACGCCAAGCTAAAAGACACGGACGGAGCACGTAATTACAACGTTGGATGAAAAACAATCAACAGACGCATGTGGTCTCGACTTCCTCCGGACATTCTAATAACAGACACCGATGAGTCCGAGGATCTAACAGAAGAAGATGATGAAAATTATCAATTATTAATTAGTTATATAACTAAATTTTACAATATATATAATATTGCAGCACACACATTTCTATTATTATCATTGTTTATCAATGTTTTTAATATAGTTTATAACTAAAACATACAATTTTAAAACTTAAGCACTTGTAATAGCACCCCAGACGTGCAGAAAGATTTTATAATATTATAATATTAAATAAAAAATTAAAATTAAATCATGAATTAAATTTCCACTCTGAGCTATGATCGATTTTGAGCAGGGGATGGAAAAATGAAGTAAATAATATACTCTTCTGTCGGAATTCGGTTGTGAGTGTAACAATCGTGCACTTCAAATCAACAGAAACATACGGCGAGAACTCTTCTCACTACTATACGATTCGTTCTTCACGCCACACGAGATAGTATGTAGTTGGTAAAGTTCTCAGGTGGTGTATATTTGTTAGGTTATCTTATAGGTTAAGCGTTATAATGGAGAAATTAATAAGTCCAACCTCCAACGACGGTGTACGACAATCAAGTAGTGCAGCACTGGTACACACGCGCTCGTCGGACATACGTATGCCGCGCAGTCACCCGGGATGTCTATGAACGGTGTCCGAGTTTATGGCGTCAAGATATAGATTTATAAATTGTTCGACTATAATACATGTGTTTACTACTTATTTTAGAATAATAAATATATATACCGTAGATACGCCGTCCTATTGATTGAATTGGGAGCGTCTAAGGGGACTGCACCAACTATAGACGTCACTGTGATCGTTTGCACGTGTCCATTATCATTATAATAATGCAGTAAAGGCATGACCCCCTAACCCCGGTGCCAAATTTTTAAAAATAATTTTTTTTTTTAACAATTAGAGGCCTAATCTCCCCCTATCTCTCTCTGTCTATGGTTTCAATCCGTAGATTTGTTTGCACCCATCTTCCATTCTTCTCTATCATCCGATTTCCTTTTCATTTCTACGTATGAGTTGCAACCTTGGTCTTTTATTATCTGTTGAATATATTCTAATTCCGGTCTGCCCCTTCGGATCTTCCTCTCTATACTTGCTTCTATAATCAATTTTAGTAATACCTCGTGTCGCATTATATGGCCTATCCATTCGCTTCGTCTTCTAACTATATTTTTCCATATTAACTTTCCTTCTGTTATTCTTGCCAGCTTCATTGGTTACTCTGTCCATCCAGCTTATTCATAAAATTATTCTGAAGCACAACATTTCGAACGATTCTAGCCTTTTTCGTTCTTTCGTTGATATTGTCCATGTTTCAAATAATCTGTTGCAGGATATTTTTTTATTTGTCTTCAATCATGGGTATGTACATTGTACCGATTAAAACTAAATTTATTTTGATAACACTTCGATCAAAATTAAAATAATTTGCCTATTATAACTCGTAATAGTCATACTAATCTATATATGAAAAACCAATATATATTGCCACTATAATGCATGTAGTCATGTAGATAAGAGATTAGAGATATAGCGGCTATAGTAATTTTATTGTCAGGTATTAATATATTGGACATATTTTGCACTGAGCACTCTGCAACCGTGTAATAAACTTATTACTTAATTAACTTATAAGTATCATTTAAGTTAAAATCAACCCCCACCCACCCTCCGGAAAATGAGCTGGATACGCTCCAGCCCTAGGTTAGCCGTGAACCGTAGGCGTGCGTTGTGTTACTCAATGGGCGTACGTGTTGTTTGCAGTTTCAGGTAAACAGCGCGTATACGTTGGACGAGAACATAGCCGACATAACCGGACTGAAAGAAGCGTACTTTGCGTATCAGCGTTACTTGGATGTTCACGGACGGGAGCCTAGGTTACCGGGCTTGGATACGGCCAAGAGCAAATGTTTTTCTTGGGATACGCAAAAGTGAGTTGGTAACCATGCCACATGATATACCGACATGGCGACATTACAATGCCACAACTAGGTTTTGTTGGGCCCCGGTGCGAACAATTGTAACACCTACCCCTCCTAAAATATAATCATAGATGAATGATTTTTTTACATTGTTGTACCTACCTACATAGCCCATAGAAACTAGCCTCCATAAATGGACTTGTTATTGTCACCTACAGAAATTGTTGCACTACTTATATTATTTTGACTGAAAATAACATTAACATTTTAATAATACAAAAAAAGTGACTACCCATCTTACAAAAATCCAGTATTTCGTCGGAACATATTGTCTAGATATGCAGTACCATGTTATAGCATGTAAAATATGTATCCAGTCAACGAGAATTTTCTTTAGGTATTTTTTATTTACTTTGGCTTTTATTATTTTCAGCATAGTGCATAGTCTCAAATTTACTTTTTTATCCATCGACTTCTAAAAATGTTTACACCCCAATTTTTTTCTAAACGGAAGACCTTTGTGCGGACGGCGGTCCACCAGTCCACCAGTCACCCCGCAAGTTTCGTAGATGCTGACATACTGTATGACACTATGACGTATTAAATTACTATGACTATAACCTATTGGCTCTAATAAATATACGTATTGGTTACTGCAGTATTGCACTTCTCATACACGTTTCACACAGAACGAGACAACCTCGTTTCATCGACGTAATTTCAATAACTAGCAAGAGCTAGATTTTATACTTTTATCAAAACTAATAATACCTATTCGTCGCAAATCATTATAACTGTTCACAAACTGAATCGAGTGGTGTCGAAAAAATTGTAATAAGCTGCAATTAATTATATTAATTGTATTGTAATTCAAGTATATATTTGTTATTCTTAAATATTGTACTTTTAATTTTTGATAATCCCCATTAAATATTTGAATAAAATGTACGTAAAAATATGAATTTTAATTAAGATACGTTACTTTTGTACGTAAACAGACACGAATTATAAAAAACAAAAATTGTGAACCTATAGACCACATAGGTAGAAATGTAGAATTTCTACTTCATGTGGTACCTATAATTCAAATAATATAACTTTTATTTTAGAATCAATAAATCCTTGGTTATTATTTTCCACTTTGACTCCACAAATCTCCACCATATATGAGAATATAGGATAAACGGTTCTCCACTCCAATCCTTCACCTCCACGCCATCAACTTCACATAACGTCCCTTAATTACTATACTTTAACTATCTCTTGTTTCCCTTCTAAACTCCAGTCTTACTTTCTACTTCGTTTTCAGTACATACCTATTTTAATGTCTCTGTCTCATTATTGTTCCTCATAAGTCATAACAATTATATGAACCATCGCAACAAATTCTCATTCTGCAAACTATATCCACGACTGATATTAGAAGTGGATTAGTAATATTTTTCGGCTCGGGAAATATAAATCAAAGTGTACCAAAGTGGTTGTTTTGTTTAATATGTTAATTTTAATAATGAATCATTGAGTTCATAGTCATACAATATATTAACATGGATATATTTTTGCTACTGGTAAAACCGAACCGATGATTTTTTTTAACCGACTTCGTGTTACCACAGAGCAACGAGTACAGTAAATACAACATGATTAAAGTAATATTAGCAACCACATCATGATTTATGATCAATATACCTCAATAACGACAAAACGTTTGATAATTAAATTAGTGATTCTTCTAATACCTACTCTAGATGCGTCTAATAAGATAGGAATTGTAATAATAATAATATTTTATTTTCTAACGCTTATAAAATTCGTGTCCGACTTTCCGGTAAAAGTTTTTTTCATGGGCTACATAGAAAATCTTATGAAAAATCTTGTATCCATACACAAGTGAATAGTCACTGCGTGACGAAATTATCGATCTAGGTTGAAGTTTTTTGCAATATTTTTCTTAATTATTCGGAAAATTGTTGAGGAATTCAAAAAAAGTACTCTCATCACCTTTTCCAGCTGCTAATTATTGCAAATTAGCTCCTATGATCGTGATGATCGGAGTACTTCTTGTAGTCGAAATTGTGCTCGAAAATGTACACATAATAACAGCAATACATTACTTGTTTCACTCAGAATCTAAAATAATAATCACAATAGTTAAATAATAATAAATTATATTACATATTTTAATTATAATAACAATAGTTATAATTATTATAATGTGGCACTAATCAAATTTTAATCCACGTCTTATCATAATATCAAAGAAAATTTACAAAAACCAATTTTAACAAAATTGATTTGCCAAAATAATCAATAATAATTATCACTAACCAAATAAGGTACCGGATTTGTCATGTATTGCGCCTATGGTCAAACATTTGTCATCATAATTTCACAATATGTGGTTTTACAATATTCTTAAGTCAATATGCTCAAGATAATGTTCAGTCATTCAGTGTTCACCTTGGATATTGTTATTTTAAAATTAAAATAATCACAAAACAGGGAACCATTATATATGTCACTAGCGGACACACTACGCTTGAAAAGGTTCTATAGGCCACTACTACCTATATTTATAATAATATGTACTATGTAATATCACGTATACTTAATTTATTATAAACATTTTTTTCATTTAAAATAATACAAAATTGTATCATTCGATTGAAAACTTTAAAATCTAACTTTCTCGGTGTTCACTATATACCGAATTGGTTTATTTAAAATTGTAATACATATAGATACACATGCACGGCTTTCTGTTTGAACAATTTATTTTCAATATGCTTCATAGAGTTTATTTATATGTTTAAATAAAAAAGTAGCATCATATCAGGTGATTGAAAGCCGAAAGTTGATACGTATAGGTGTTCAAAATTTAAACCTGTAGTTTTCAATAATGTCTTAATTTTTGAAAAGTAGCAACTGCAATATAGTCAAATGGCCTTCTAATGAGTAATGGAGGCTACTAATTTTAGCTACAACACATCTTTGCCAAAACGCATAGAATACGACAATATATTTTTTACTTTCTAAAATTAATGTCTCCATTGGATTAAAAACATAATAATTTATTGTTTACACATTATTGTATTATATTGTATACGTAACATTAAGTATGTATGTATAATATGATGATCAATAGTGATGTTATTATCGAGTATATGTATTAACTACACCGTTGTTTTGCTTTTTGTATCATTTCCATAAGTATGAAATTATACTAGCATTACTTCTTTATGGATATTTAACATTGCCAAATCATAAAGTCTATTTTCACTTAAAATGTTCCAAAAATACATTCTAACTTTTTAAATCTAAAAAATATCTGTCACTTATTTCAAATGATACTGGAAAGACGCTAATAAATCTGTATACTATTTAAGTACGTATCGTAATTTGGATAGTACTATAGATCCCGTGTCGGTGCTAGACGATAGGAAAGATCATAGATATATAATTGTATACATATATGGTTCTTTTCAAACTTCGAATTTCATTATTTAATATTTTATTATCTTACGTTATATCGTCAACTGAATCTGAGATTATTAGGTTATTAGGTCATCATATAAAAACAAATGTGTGTAAGGCTGGACCTTGGTTCGTGCTATCAACAGTGTATTGTTTCTGTGTAGATATTTGTGACACTGAAGGAGAATCGTAGCCGATAAATACTGAAATAATTTTTTTTTTCTTAGATTTAAACCCCTAAACTTAATTTTGTCAATATATATTATTTATACAGTTAATATTATGTCTCAAAATAAATTGTAGAATAAGACAACAAAGAAATCTAGAAAAATAAATAGATAGAGTTCAACAACCAAAACCTTTCCTAGTTATGACATCTAGTCATCGCAAGTCTACTTGTGTATTATTGGTTATAATTAGTGCTTATGACAATAAAGTTGTTTTAACTTGTAATAATTAAAAAACATTTTAAACATTCCACTTCACACCATAAAATTAAAAGTATCATAATATTGCTCTCCGACACTCATCTCAAAATATTTCTCGGTAAAATGAAACAATAATTAACTGAACCAGTTGTGCGAGTCTTGTTAATTATAGCTTATAAGTGTAAGTAGTATCACAGCACAGTTGCTCATCAAACCTAATGGCAAAAACAGATATTTCTAAGTACTTCAATTGCTCTTATCGCCTACGAATAAAAAAAAGATTTTAACAAATTGGTACATCAGCTTGTATTACAAAATGTAAATTCTAATTTCAAATACAATGATATACGCTTATCCAAAATTAACTAAGCCAATATTATAAATCACACAGAACACAGAGGCCGAGGAATTTTTCATCAATTTTTAAATACTTTCAGATAAGTTTATCTTAATTATAAAACATAATTTATAGAATTTCATATTAACTTGAGAGTGGTCTAGAAAATATTGAAATGTTTTGACAGACTGTTCGATAGACAATACATATTAGTACGAAACACGCTTGAATAACTTCTTGGTTCGTACATTATTAAACTAAAAATAACAGGGTCACGATACATGGGTCTTTTAACCTTTTACCTAAACCGCTATAAGTAGCAGATATCAGAAGATACTTATGCTGGAAAAAGCAATAATGTATAATAATATTATAGAATAATATTCTGATGTGGTTACGCATAAAATAATTATATATACTTTTTAGCCTGTAAAACGCAATACATGTGTACAAAAAAGAATAAGCATGAAATATTATTGTCAAAGACCAGTACGGTATTATGGGAAAATAGTGCAATAGTAAATTCCCATAAACACATGTTGCTACTTGATTACACGTACGTAAACTCTATCTTGCTACTGAACTAAACGTACATGATGTTTTTAAATAATATAAACAATAAATCCGAACCAGCTCTCGTGACAACTTACTATAGTGTAGTTATTGCTATTTATTTTTCTATTATATATTATATATTCGTTTCATAAATCTACTTATTTATGTAGGAAAACTTATTCTATGTAAAGAAATCTCATGGGCAACAAAAAAAAATTTAGTATTATAGCGAAATTTGTTGTATAGAATTACATAATCATTTTATTTTATATTGATTTTAATCACATGTACAATTTATTATACAACATTATAGATAAATAGGAATATTTAATACTTAAATAAAATAACATATCATTATACTGAGTGCATATTTTTATTTCAACTGTTTCCATTTATTTTTGAATTTTAATTGAAATAATTTGCTTATTTTTTTTTTGTAAATTGTAGTTTTTTCAAAAACAAGTTTCTCTTTCAAGTTTCCAATCACATGACTTAATTGTCTTCCTTCCATTTCTATCTTTTCAGTTATCTTTATTAATTATAAAATTACACCATTTTGAAACATTATTTAATATTTTATAGTGACTACAGTATAGTACTCGTATATTGTACAAAAACAGGTTTATATTCGAATATATTATATTTATTCGTTATACGGAGATAAATATTCGCATAATTTTCAATGAAGGTCAAGGTTCACAATAATATTTCGCAATACAAAAAATTTTGCAAATGGAAGTTCGTTATACGGAAGTTTCACTTGTGTTCAAACCATGTGTTTAGGGAAGTTTACATGCGTAAAATTCATTAGAAAAATGTTTCCCGGGGAGTGTACGCATGTGTAGTTTAGTAGGAAAATGTGTTTAAGGGAACTTACAACATTCAAGTGGAGTTTACAATGCACCCGGTATTATAATAAAACACTCTAATAAAACTTATACGCTCGCATTATTATAGTAATATTAACGGTTATACTTATACTATATCAAGAAAAATAATTATGTTAAATATCATTAGACTTTGGTTCTCGCATAGATAAAATGATATTTACAAGTCACGTTTTATGTACCAGTTATTATTTATAACTCGATAAGGAGACAAGTATTATTATTGATAATTGTTATTATAGAGTACGTTTATAGTTTTAATACGATGACACCTAGCTGGTTCTTTCAAGTCATGAAATACCAATGTGTACCTAATCTGCATAGTAAAATTAATTAACCACACTTATACATTCTTTTCATCTAAAATCACCGATTAGATATGAATAGAGCAGAGGACTTGTAGCATTTCCATATTTGTTCTGCACAATTGCAAAAATAGCATTGTGTGTGAATTCGTATAAAACAAATACGTTTCATGCTTTCTCAAAGCTAATTTTGAAATTGTATTATACATATATACGTAAATGAATATTTCGAGTTTTATTTGGTTTTAGGGCATATTTCTTTCATTTTATATTTTTAAATGAACACTTTAATAATTTATCATTTTATCAATAAATTTTCGTCGACGTTTTGATTTCGTCTATACTAAAAGTTACGGTTATTATTTAAAATAACAATTTTTTTACATCGACTATATTTTGTGTGCATATAATGTTTTGTTCTAAAACGATTTTTGGACTTGGATGAAGAAAGTGATAATAATGTTCCGAAAATCTGGCGAATTATCAAGGCGTATACCAATTAAAAAACGAAAGTAAAACATAACGAATTTCACTTGTTCGGATATGTTATAGTAATTATTTTTTACAATACAGCACCATGACGTAAGATAGCATTGATTATAAAAACACAGTGGCGTGCTGTCGAAGGGGAGCTAAGGTTTAACCCCCCCCCACCCCCGAGAAAAAACCTGTACAATGATTTATATTATGGAAAATTATATTTAATGTAGGTAATAATCATTTATATCAAAAAATAGTTATTTTCTATATCAACAGACGAAAATCATAATAGTAATAACTAATAACACTAATAACATAACTTATATGTTATAACTACTATCAAATGTAATAAAATGTATTAGAAGCATGTTACATTTTATTACTTTATTATTTTAAAATTTAATTGTATTAAAGGTATGAATTTCAAAATTATCTTTGTTTTTATCATGTTAATATAGGAACAATTGTACAAAAAAAAGGTTTTTATTATATTTATACCCCTCCCCATCAAACCATCATAAACGAATTCTGCGTACACCCCTGTAAAAAAGACTAGTATTTATTATCAACATTCAACAGTACTAGTAATAATAATTATTTTAATTTTATATTATTATATTGTATTCTACTAAGTTTCGTGTATAGGGTAGGGTCTTGGTGCTTCAACCTATATACTATTACGGTTGGTACAGCTCACGAGCGAATTAATTTGATCTGTGTGATGACTAAAATCCAACAGCGCAGCATAGAAAAAATAAAGATTGCAGATGTATAAATTAAAATAGTTAATTCAGCGTATTATATAATATGTTACAGTTAGTGATGAATCGGTTAGTTTATGAAATAACTAAAACGTGTAGGTAATTTATATGATTTATACTTTACCTAGTAATTTTATACGTTCCGGTCGCTCACGCCGTTTAATGTGTTAAATTATACAAAATATGTACAATGTGGTTGATAATATTGATTCTACAGTGCGTGTATATGATGATTACAGAGGGATGGGGCGATCCTCTTCTATTATTTTAGTTGTTTTAAAACTAATGGACGATGGGTCTTAAGGTACGGTTTCCTATGCGCGACTGGTCGCATACGACTGAACGCAACGACTAGTCGCAACTACTGAACGCTGCGTGCCGACTGGTTTCCTAAATGCGACTTTACTTTGCGGCTGGTGTATAATAGTTCATTTTATTCCAAATCTAAGTAGTGTGCAGACGTGTTTAGTTTATACGCTCCAGCGTCATCTAAGTATTTATCTTCGAGCTGTGCAACTAAAGATAATATACCAAGTTTAGCTTCAGTTTTGCCTCTGTGAGGTAGCTTCTTTACTGAAATTGCAATGCTCTTAAAAAATAAATCTATCTCGTCAGTAGATGATTCTCTACTAAAAATTGGTTCGTTTTGCGCTTGTATGTTATTTATTATTGCTGTTCTGTCGTTCATTCTTTTAACATACTCTGATTTCTCATACTTGGCTCTCTCGATCTTTTTCCGTGTATGACCTTTTCAGCTCTAACAGTTGGTTCATTCAATGGCTCTCCGGTATTATCTTGGTTACTTTCAGATATTGTGGACTCAAGATCATTGCACACATTCGATATCGTACTAAAATATTAAAATTTATAATCATTTTCTTTGGTACATACCATACATATTCCTCATAACTCATGAATTTGTCAATCTTTATCAATAAAAAGCAAGGCCGGGCAAGTTAATGATTTTATTTAACTCAGTTAAGTTAAGTAAATATGTACCAATAACAAAAAGTTTAAATGCTTATATAAAAAATTGTGACTGGATTTCTAATATTTTTCAAATATCATTGTAACAATATATATTAGGAGCCTAGTATTAAATTTTCAAGCTTTTTATTTATTTTGATTGCATTTTTTCTGGTCTTAATTTTATTAATAAACACCTTTCTTAAATCATATAGGTAGTTATATTAAAAAAACAGAAATCGTATAAATAGTTTAATATAGTTAGTTCTAGTTAAATTTAAAGTTATGAATAAAAGTACAAAATTGATATAACTACTTACATTCTTTCATACTCGACATTATCCAAAAATGACAAATGACCAGCTAAAGGCCATTTTTTTTTAGATAATATTGCTGGAGATCCATTTCCTAGTTTTTTTTTGTGCCTCATGTAGGTATCACGTATATTCCGCCATCTATTTTTGCAATCCTCAGTTATAATACAAATTAAATTGTTTACTCATTGAATATATTAGCTTAAACCTTAACTATTAGAATGCAACGTTCTAAAAAAATATTACCATATAGGTACTTACGTGATTTTCTAACTACCGCCAAATATTGTTCCAGAATTTGCTTATATATCCCTAGTCTGTGTGTTGTTCGAGAGAACTATCATAGATAGCACGTTGCTTCTCTACTTCCACAACCAAAATTTCGTCCTCGTTTGGCAAACATTTTGATATAATAGTTTTTGACAAAATTATTGTTTAAATAATTATAATAGATCCATCATAAATTACTTAAATAATCAACTATTGATTGTAACACGCATGCGACTCAACGACAACACTGCTTTCGGATCACTATAGTCGCAAGCCGCAACGACTATTTTCAACACGCACGCGTCGATCGCGCATTGGAAACTACGTTCACAGTTTAAATATAGATCAGTAGTTGCGACTAGTCGTTGCGTTCAGTCGTATGCGACCAGTCGCACATAGGAAACCGTACCTTTATCGACTTGGATGCAATGATGGTAATCCCAGTTCACAGTATGTTCAGAAAATGTTTTAGCAGAAGAATAGCTGTTCCAAATAAAAGTATTACATCGAGATCTGCGGCAACTACTTAATCACTGGGAACATGGTCAGAGAATTTTCAAGTGCATTCGTACCAAAAAAATTGATTCAAATAGAAGTGTATTCGCAAAAAAAAGGGAGAGGGAGCAATATTCCAAATGCAACAAGTGTCTTGCTGACACGAACAAATAACGTAATCATAATTAATTCGGCTAAGAAAAAAATAAAATATTATAATATATTTTAAATTTAAATGTGCTCTATACATTAACGGGAATCAAATTAAAGTTGTATGGAATAACAAGATAATCTGTGAAATAACTGTTTAAAGTATAATAAATAGTTTTTCCTATATATTATTTTATTCTTTAGCTGACGTTGTTCGGCAATTCATGAACCACCTAGTTATTTCATAAAATAACGGAATTCAACACTTTACCTCTAACATATTTAACAAAATATAGCGTTTAAGTCGTTTAAGATGTCTATTGATCGAAGTGTCTCCCAATAGACGCAGAAGAAGTGATTAGTAACTTTGCAAAACTGCCTCGAAAAAATAGATTGTGTGTTTTAATTGAATTAATTTACATTCTAACATTCATGATTATCAAAATAAAGTTAATTTATAATATTCATTGAGCATATATTATTTTTTTTCATAACACTGCCCCCTGAAATAAATTCCTATACGCGCCACAGAATTTTTACTATATTACGCGATTATCTTACGCGTTGCGTTTCTGCCAAAATCGGTGGACCGTGTTGCAGATAAAAGTCATGCAACATTATAATAATAATAATAATAATAATACAAATAACAATAATAACAATAGTAATAATAGTAATAATCATAATAATCACGTTACGCGGTTCTCCTCTCCGCGACTACGTTACAGTACCGTGGCGCCCGAGCGCGCCACATGTGCTCGTTGGCAGAACAACTGTCAACACGAAAGCCGACCATAAATACACACGTGAAGCCGGCGTAAAAAAAAAAAAAGAAAAAAATTCCAAGCTTGTACGCGGACGCGGTCGGGCGTTTCAGTTGGACGAAGGCCGACGAACAGTCAGCACGCGGCCGCGCAATAATAACATACTCGCAGCAGCACCTCGCGCCGCCGCCGCCGCCGCCGGTTCTGGACAGTTCGACGGTCGTGTCCGCGTGCACGCGTGGTGTCCCCACGTACAGGGTCGCGTACAGAAGGACGAGTAAAATCGCAACAATATGAGTAAGTCCATTGTGATATTCTTTTTAAAAATAAATAAATAAAACATGAGCAGATGACGAGTCCAGCGCGGAAAACCGCGAGCGCGCAACGCGTTGTGTACGGTTGAATGTTCAACAAGTGGTCTGGTCTCGAAAAAGTTTTAAAAACGTTTAACCATCGCGGTGCTCGACGGCATTTCGTCCTGGCGGCCCATCCTGTTACCGGTGCGCGCAGGCGTGTATAATAACCGCACGGTGACTTTAATGCGTCACAAAGGTACGACGATAGACAACATTTTTTTTTTATCCCTTCGTCGTTTACGCCGTGTGGCCGTTCTACCATCTGCTTCTGCCATTTTATAACACTGATTGACGTCACCGATTTTCGATCCGTTCAGATGTGATGAGTACATCTGTGCGAGGCTGTGGTCCATTTGCACTCAAGTTGACGCAACATATAAACAACGAGTGTAATTTGCACCGACGGTAAAAGCGATTTCTTTTTTTTCGCTACAACATATAGTATAATGCAATATAATATAATAGACATATAATATTATTTTTGGTCTCAAATAATTAAATTTATCATACTCATAAAAATACTTACATCAAAAGTATCATATAAACAAAGTTGTTTAATTAAAAAAATATATATTCATAATATAAACCGATTTTGAGTCGCGGGATTGATTGAATTCCACTTTATGTTTTTGACATTTTATTTGTATTTTGTCTTGAAATCATAGAATTTATAAATCCCGAATTATTATCGTCGACGAAACAATCGAACGATAATCGATACTATTTTTATTACATATCCCTTTTTAGTGCAAATCTCAATTCATATTTTCTACTACCTGCGGACTGCGGTGGTGCATATCACATATCTTTATTTTGGTGCAAATTACCAACTCCCCTGTGCGTTACACATGCATCCGTGCATCACCCTCTCCACTTCGCATCTATATCGATATCTTTAAAACGTTCCGTCTCGGCATTGATATTGTAGCGAATGGTTTGTGGAATTAGTTGCATTAACGGTAGGTAGCATTTTTATTGCACTTGTTGTACAATAATTACCTGTCTTATAATATTATAATTTTATATCGTCTAAAAAATAATAATAACAAAAGTGAGATTATAATGTTCGTACAATGCACTCATCTATTACTTTGTTGAAAGAATGTAATCAGTTTTTTTTTTTTTTTATTGATATATTACAACTTCGGCTGCTATGGCCATTAGTTACATTTTTTTTTTTTAATTGTTGGTAATTTTATCAGTTTGTTTGTTATATAATATTTATGGTGTACGAAATTAATATGGTTCGGTTTACGTCACAAATGAAATACGTCAAGTTGTTTGATATTTTATTAATTAAATATCAAAACATATTGTATAGAAACGATAAAATAAAGTGTTTACATTTAGTACACTAGTGCAACTGTAGCGTTAACAGTTTTCGTATTATCCATCGTTGAACCGTACCTATAGGTATATTGCTGTATCCTGTAATTAATATGATAAATGTGTCAATATTTTATACATTTACCCTACACAAGACGGTTTTTGTGTATGAGGAAGTAAAAATAGATAAAAATAAGCACAAGCAGAAATTCTGTTTGGATATCATAGGTATTATTTTTAAGAAACCAATACGATTTCCAAACTTGATGTGTAGGTATCAATTTAAATTAAATGTTAATTTTTTAATTTCAATTCCGCATCATTAAGAAGAATTGTAAATAGATTTGTACTATTTATCATTTATTAATTAATACTACCATTAATTGTAGAATGTAATAATACCTATTTTATAATCCATGATACTACTAATAAATAATTATACATAAAATCAAATTATCAATGTACACTATTTGTTGTAATAATATATTTATTATTAGAATAAGTTATTATTGTTGACGTATACAATTTAAATAGCGACCAATAACTCCTATACTGGTCAATTTTATGGTGAACTCAGATAAGTCCAAAATAGCAGAATGTATCGTAATATAAATTTATAGTTGAACAGTTACCCGATAATGATATCCAATGAAAAAACAATTCCAGATTGATAATGGTCAAGTTTTTAGATGCAGAATCATAGCGAGGAATGTGTTAACTTTGCAGTAACTAGTTATATTCCACTCTTTTTAGTTAACATCCATTTACTTTAATAATGTAAGAACTCTAAAAAATTTATGACACAAATTTTTTTTTGGAAATCGCATCTGATCAATACTTTGAACAAGTTAGCCGCCGATATTTCTTAAAATTTGATGTAGAAATACGTATGTGTAAATGAAAACGTCATAATTAATTTTATAATATTTTATACAAAGTCAAATTTAGTTGTTTGGTTCTAATTCAAAAAATTATAATGCCAAAGGCTTATAGTTTCCAACCATCATGTATACATGATCATTTTTGTGTCAATTATAGAATTTATTTTTATTTCATAAGATTGGAAACTATTATATAAGTTGTGAATATTAGTTGTTTATTATGCTGTTGTAACTGTAGAAGCATGCATTTAATTAAAATATTTTTATATAAATTTTTGCATATTATATATATATATGTAGCTATTAAATTTGTATTACTTATCTGTACTTAGCTATGACCAAATCAACATTATTCTATTCTTGTTTATAAATACATAATTTTATAAAATAAGTATTTCTCTATAAATACATGATTAAATCTTTGGCATTCTTAGTGTATTCGAATACCTCGACATACCGAATAAAAATTATTTTACTACAGTTATAAATATCTAAAACCTGAACCGTGATGAATATTTAAATTTTACTTCAATGCTATTTTTTTTTTTTTTTGGAATAAACCTTTAGTCTCTCGAGCACAACATTGTTATATTAGGTGTTCATTTTCTAGGAGCTGATTATAAATAATAATGCCGCGTAGAATAATACAACGAAAAAAAATGACATCATCACCAGTACATGTCATTATAACAACAAAGCTTGTGAAAGCGTAATATATATGTTTTGATATGGTCTAAAATCACTTTGTCGGATTTCGTTAATTCTATACATGTGGACTTTTAAAACCGTTTCACTACCCAACCAACGCGCATGTTCCTTAATTTATTACACGTAACATCATAGGGTTTAAGACAACGCCAGTAGACATAACGCAGATACATAAACATTGAGCAGAGTTCGTCGGTTCAAAAAATAAAAAGTCTAATAATAATAAATAAATATTTTATTTTAATGATAGATGTAATGCAGTATATTAGATGTTCCACCAACAATTCGACATTTCAAACATGTGAAAATATTTTATTATACTCAAGTTTTCGCGCCACTATAAAACTATTAACTATCACCACATGTCACAAAGGTAAAATCTTAAATTGCGAATTGGTTAGGGTTATATTATTATTGGTACAGGTTATTAAATTATGAATTAAGTAGTCGTTTTATTTATACCGCAAAGTGCATAGTAAAAAACCATGAAATATCCAGATTCATATCATAATTAACATGCAAAAATATGCAAAAAAGAATGTTTATTACGCATTTTCTACCGTCACAAGGTCATCCTTAGTGATAAGCGAAGCAGTGTTATTTTGTAAATATTAATTTGTAAATGTTATTTTGTCTGTATTACTGCTGAATAAAAAATATATTATTATTATTCATCAATTAAAACAGTATGCGAATTATAGTAAACATTTTAAATAATATAAATAAATGTATAAACAATTTTATTAAAAGAACCAGAAAAACATTATTTTTATTACATTGGGTTTGAATATTATTATTTCATTTATGTTGAATTATTATTGGACGATTACCATTATGGGACAGTCAAAATTGTTTTCAAGTTTTCGAACAGTGAACTCTAACAATTAACTCAATGCATACTTTTTTACATGAAAAAACTTCTTTCGACGTCAAATGATACAATCGGTGCATATTTAAAACATGGAACACTTTCAACTAACAGTTCATCATATTTGTAACGTACACTTATAACACCTAACCTAACCGTTGATTGTACTATCGATTTTTATCAATTTACAATATCCTCGATGTGTTGATAGTACTCTTGTTAAACTTAGATCTCGCATTATAGCAAAATACGTATACCCTTGACTCTCCTTCTACCTTATTTTTAATATTTCGTTCGAGAAATATGCTATCTTCTAGACACTAGGACCTAGTGTAACATTAGACTTCTCTAGCGTGGTTATAGTACATTATTATCTATACTTATGACTCATAAGTATAGGTTATAAATTATAATGTAATATGTTTTGCAAATATTAATAAACCGCTTGAAACGTGTTTAGTTTGTTACGTGCCGGTTTTGACACCAGTAGGTAGTAACAACGTTTAAGTGTTAAGATATTTCAATATTTTTAAATCAATAAGGTATACTTGTGACAGCATTACATTTATTATCACTTTAAACAAACCGACATAAGACAAGTAAGTACAGTAAAACGTTGAAGACAATAACGGGTAGAGTTTCTACAATTAATGACTGGATACGTCTGCATTCAGTGCCGATTTGGGGCCATTACATTACATGCTGCTGAGCTGATCCCGTTCCGGTCTGTACTTTGGTTTTTTTTTTAGGTTTTCCGTAATTTCGTCGATTTGTATTGATTAGGCTAAATGTATATTTCATTTAGCTGACCGAGTAGCTTTTGCCGCTCTCACGTGTAGGTTGATTACATAATATCACAAAGCTAAATTATATAAGACTCATAAAAAGTGCATCACTCAAGTGTTTTTCCGTGTTAAACGTTTTCGTACGATTACATACATAACATGGAATATAAGATTTATTACATCTATTACAATTTTTTTTAACTGTTTATTTTCCTATATGATTTTATAACATCATTAATTTCCAATATAAATAATACCTAGCACATTGCATTACTGAAATCATAAGCATTGTAAAAAATAGCAAGCCGAAAAACTTCTATACGTACACCTGTTACGTATATGTATTATTAATTTTACATATAGAAATACGTAGCTCATTATAAGTTAATGACATGTACGTATGTTCTTAGAAAACAATAATTATTAGTGCGCGTACTTGTTTCGCAAACATTATTATTTGATCTGTACACAATTATAAATATTGTTTATTATATTTTGTATTCCTCTATTGTGACGAATATTTTGAAACTTCCTCGTACAGTGATGTCGACATGTCGTAAGGTATTATTTATTACAAGGTTCTGCTAATGCTATTGGAATAATAGTGTTTTAGTAAAATAAATATTGTCAATCGTCGTTTACAGTTAAGCATTGAAGGTTCAGTCGATATTCATCACAGAAAATTATTTTTCTTAGAATTGAAATACATTTAAATATTTGAATCGGTAATTTATACATTAACTCATTTAACTATACTGATTGCCAGGAAGTGTCTTATATTGTATTTTAATGTTAATTAATTATTCAAAATTCACGTTGGTTATATAGTTTGTATTTTACAATCAACAGGTGACGACGAAGACTTACCGACGACTAGACTAAAAGAACCCATCCATGATCCCGAACCTGGTTATTCGAAAATGTAAGTGAAACCCTTGAATGTACAGGTCTACTGTAAACTTAACGACCTTATTAAATTTAAATAAATTAAACATTATTCAGCTTTATATTGAACTTTTGATTTCTGTGAGTGTCTTTCTAAGAATAGACTATTAGATTAAAAAAAAACACACCACCATTTCTGTGGAAACGGATAAATTTGTAATTTCTGCTATAATAAAGTTCATTGGACATCGATTAAATTTTTTTGCAATAGGAACTCTATAAAACCAATAAAAAAATTACATTTAAATTGATTAAAATAATTTCTGTAAAAATAAATGTACAGCACTGCACTTCTAAATGTTATGGGTTTTTATTTTTCCTTCTAATAAAATTGAAAGTAAAAACGTCAAAAAATACCGTTTTTAAGACTTTTTATTGTCTATTTTAAAAAAAATCAACCACAAATAAATAGCATGACAAAAACAAATATTAAATCTCCCATTTAAACCTAGTAATTTATCAAATACATCAATGAAAACTATAATTACATTATTTCAATGTTCTTATCATCTTTAAGGAACTGACTCCCTATAATAGTTTTAACGTCGATAGACCGTAACGAAATAACTGTAAAAATACGACTAGAACGTATATTATATATTTATAAAACCTTGATAAGACGTCATATTGATATTTGTGTCAAGGGAATAGAAAAAGGCCTCCTTGTGCTCCCATAGACAAAGAAAAAAAATTGATTTTCCCAGGATATTTTATTCTAAATTAATTTGATACGCAAAAACAGGTTCAAAAACAAAACCAGAAGCCGAAGATACTACATAGTTTTAACATTACTAATATTCATGTTTGCAGTGCTCATATCAGCTGTATTCGGATTGTCGTACGCCTGTGAGTATTGAATTAGATTTTATTTAATGAAGTGTAGAAAGAAAAGAACAGTTTATGTTTATGTTCATAACGGCCATGTAAAGGAACTATTGTTTATTTATTTGTTTTGCTTTTTTTTTTATATAGACCTCGCGAAGGAAAGCGAAGATAGTAAACTATGCACAACAGAAGACTGTTTGAGATCTGGTTAGTATATTTCACGAATAACAGTTGGATGGGTATAATGAGCGTCTGAAATATTTAATAATAATTTGTTCATGTTACCAAAAGCTACGGCACTTGTGGAAGCGATGAATGTTTCGGTCGACCCGTGTGAAGACTTTTATGAATACGCTTGTGGGCGTTATGGTAATATGCATCGAATACCAAAATCAGCGAGTTCAACCGACCGGTTTTCTGAATTACATGCTCTAATGTTAACGGTCATCAGGGGTATGCGAATTATACTGACCGAACAAATTATAATATGAATTCGTTGTTTTCAAAATGTATCATCATTTTATTATTTTTTTTTTTTTTTAGATTACATGGAAAAAGAAGATAGAAACCTTGATCCTGAAGCTGTATGGCAATCGCGACGTTTGTACCGCTCCTGCATAAGAACAGGTAAATCGGTATACGTTAAGAAACAATGTGTTTAATTGAATACATCTAATGTATGTGCATGTTATTATATTTAGATGAAATGGACGCAGCAAAACTTGACGATTTAATTAACATTTTGGATAAAATTGGCTTACCACGTTTAGGGCTTCCGCTCAAAGGTGATGGAAGAAAAAAAGTTTTGAATTTGTCGTCAATTTTAGCTGGTGCCAAAAAGTACACCAGCTTAGATTATTTGTTCACATTAGACATCGAAACTGATCCGAAAAATCGCTCGGTCAATCAGATTGCTATTGGTAAACCACAAGGATCATCTCTGTTTCCGATGTAAGAATTGATTAATGTAATATACCTTATCATCGTTTCCTGTTAAATGTTTATTATTTAATTTTTCAGCCATAAAACAACAGAAAATATGAGAATAATGAGTTCGAGAAAAAGTCGAGAAACAGAGGTTTCCGAAGAGAAAGTAGACAACGACGAAGACGGCGAGGAAACGAATGCAGGACTTGATTACTTAAAATCGTTTGGGAAATATTTCAAAAAAGTTTGGTTCGAAGTTTTTAAGTCTCAATCAAATGGTTCCTTCCGTAACGATACAAAATTAGGATCTGTAGCAGCCAAAATATTATTGTTCAACAACCAACTGGCAGAAGTAATGCGCCAAATGATCAAAATACCATTGATTGTTTTGTATAAATCACGCAAGTGAAATTGATAATTGCAGATAAAAGATGAAGTATACGACACGGACGGGCAACTTCCAGTAGTCATGACTGTAGACGAATTACAATTATTCACGGACAATATTTCACTCACCTCTAAAGCACACGATCGATACGTATGTATACTATTAGTAGTGACCAATAATAATAACAACCACAAAAAATAATGTTCATATAATGCGTTTTCCAAAAATAATACGATAACATCGATAACACCTTTCGGACAAATCACAACGGTCAATCACGTGTTACGTGCCGGCTTCGACACCAGTAGCGACGGTGTTATTGGCGGTATTACGTTTGTTAGCACTTTTTAGCAAACCAACGACAAGTACAAATAAATACGTTGGGGACAATAACATAATAACAGTATAATGTGAGCACAGCTTTTACGTCAGCATTTTCGATGCCGATTCGGAGATTCATGGTACATGCTGCTCGAAGTGATCCCCTGCTGGACTGCGGTTCGCGGGATCTGTTGTCCTCGCGTTTAACCGGTGCAAATGCTTATGTACTTTAGTTGACTCCTAGTTTTTTTTTTCGTATTCGAAGTGCGTAAACATTTATTTGCCAATTATTCTATTTGAAGTACGTGGTTCAAGGGATCTGTGGTTCGTGGTTCACGTTGGTTTACAAACGAACGCGCGGCTCGGTTTGATTATAATTAATTAACGACAGGTGCGCCGTTGCACTGCATTGTTCATTTTACATGAAAATCGTGTGCATACTGGGCTCGCATAAAAATGACACGCGGTACATTGCAATCCAGCGGCCCGGCAATCGGAAATCCGAAAAGTATATTATTATTATGTATTATGTGCAGACGCGAGGGATCACTGCACTGAACTGTTGTAATGTACACTCATATTGTTACATATTATACTATAGCTGAATACTGCACGGCCTCGCCCGTGAGATATTTTACCATATTAGATTAGAGCAATATAACTATATCGATGGAAAAACAAATTACTGTTTAAAAAACGCGCAATCGTATCGTATATTCTAAAGATGTTAATTATTCAAATATATTCTATATCGATATGTATTCATCAATGAGCTCCATTTAGGTCGTACGATTATTAATTACAACAAAGTTCGATAAATACTGTTATTATTATTATTATTATTATTATTATTATTATAAACCTTATTCTTTAACAAAATAAAATATTTCCCAGCGGTGACTAAAAAGTGAAAAAATGTTTACATCCTGCCCAAAGCTGTTTCGAAAAAAAATGATGTTTTCAAAAAATATCTTGTTATCTAACGACAACCAGCAGTGTCGCCAATGTATAAGAAAAAAAAAAGAAAGACCCCTTAAAATGAAGACATCCGCAATACAACGTGCAATAAATTGCTTAGGTACGATTACGAGTCGAGTAAGAAGGTTTCGCTGTTTTTTTGAAATATAAACAATAACAGCGATTAAAAAGTACAGGAACTTCATTAAAATATTTTGAAAACTATAAAATATCTAAACACTGTTGATAGATCAAAAGCCAAAACATTGTCATCGAATAGAGAATATGAGAAATAATTTAAAGCACACTGATGCATTCCAACCTTTAACTAGAATTGTTAATGTCTGTATTTAAACTACTTCACATTGCTTTTTAAATGCCCGTTTCTCTTTATTCCGATAGTTAACAATATGTGTAATAATTAACTAATAATAGTAATATCTATAGTAATTTATAGTTTTTAATTATAAATAGATCAACTGGAAGGAATATCTCGAAATTCTGTTTGAGGGTGTAGAAAATATTACTTTGGATTTCGAAACTGATTTAATCCAAGTAAATAATATTGAATATTTTGAAGCTTTATTCAAAATGATGAGCGAACGGGAAAAATCTCAACATGGTACGTAACAACGTAACAAGTAAATATTTGTCTCTCAACAAAGACTAAAATTGGATGGTTATTTTATTTGTTCTTCATTTCAGTGTTCAATTTATGGTGGGAAGTCGTGACCACTCTTTTACCATACACTACAAATCAGATGCGATTCATTCAAGATACATTCTACTACGAGACGACTGGGTTGGAAAACAATCCTTCGCGGTCACTTTATTGTGCGAACGCTGTGAACACCATGATGGGAATGGCTGTTTCCAATTTGTTAATAGATTTGAAATCAATAGAGCACAACAAACAAATGGTATGAAATTAAAAAAAAAAAGAAGAAAACCAATTATTGAAGTATAAATAATTGTGATTTACGTAGATGGAAGAAATGATGAAAAACATTCACGAGGCATTCGAAAAAATAGTCAACGAATTAAAGTGGATGGACGATATAACTAAAAAAAGAACACTGCATAAGGCACAACTGATGAGAACATTCGTTGGGTATCCAGAATTCATAAAAGAACAGGCTGAGCTCGATAACTACTACGCCGATGTATTTCAAACTATATTATTACACCGTACACATTACTTTGCTGCCGATTTTATAAATGTATTTTATTTAGTTAGATATTTTGGAAAATGACTACTTTGGTAACGTTATACGCTATATACAACGCAATTTATATAGTTCTTTGAGTTCACTTAGAGAAATAAATAACTATGACATGAACTCGTAAGTAAATAAAAACATTTAACACAATTCTAACAGAAAATTAACTACTACGCTGATTTCCTTAGATGGGCCTCAGATCCTTTAGAAGTTAATGCTTTCAACTGGATCCAAGCAAATGCAATAAGTAACGAATCAAATTAAAATTGTTTTATAAAATGCATAGTTAAAACTTATAACACAATATATTTCTATTTTTAGCAATTCCAGCCGGAATATTGCAATTCCCTTTCTTCGGTCATGATTCGCAGTGAGTGCAAGATTTATTTATAATAAATTGAGAACTGTACTATACTATACTATACTTTTTAAGGGTGCTTAACTATGGTTACCTTGGCTCTATATTGGGACACGAGCTGACCCATAGCTTTGACAATACCGGCCGAAAGTTTGATCAAGATGGAAATGAAAACATGTGGTGGACAAATCAAACTATTAACGAATACGAAAAACGTACCGATTGTTTTGTACACCATTACGAGTCTTATACAGTACCTGGAATTGGAGAGAAGGTATTAAAAATAAAAAATGAACTGTTTTTTCGTAAAATATTTATATTAAGCAAAGTTTAATTCGTAATTTAGAGTTTTATGATTCAAAAACTAATTGCAATTTACAAAACTGTCATCATACTAAAATACAATTACTTGAAAATATGAAAATTCAATCTCAATCAGCTTATGTTTAATATTTGAATCCCCGAATAATGAGTGATTTGTTTTCTTTTATTTATTGCTTTCTTTGAAAAGCTCATCACATTTGTTTCTAAAAAATATTTTAAGCTTCAGTATGAGTACCTTAATTTTTATAACTGCTTCACGTGTGTGCAAATACAACGACTACGAAAAGTCACTGATTAAGTGACAAAATGTTCCGATTATGGTCCGTCCCCGGTACGCTCCTTTATCCCTTATTCATCGTGAGAAGCAAGGAATAAATTTGATGTATACAGGGTGATTTTTACCCATAATCACCCTTTTTTTGTCCATAAAATTACTTAAATTCGTATTCTTTAAAATATAAGTTACTATGAAAAACTTGTTCTCCATAACTTTCATGTCACCTTAAGCGTGCTATGTGGTGACAGATACTTATTCGGGAGACGCTTAGGTACAGCACATTACTACTACATCACAAATGTGTTATTTTAATTGAGATTCAATAAACTTCGGTTTCTCCCATGTTCCGGGTACTACTATTGATTTGGTATAGCATTTTGTCTAATTTGTATAAAAAATTTGTGTTCAATTAGATAAACGGTAAATTGACATTAGATGAAAACATCGCTGACAACGGCGGGATAAGAGAAGCATTGTGGGCTTACAGAAAATTTGTGGCTGAAAATGGTGAAGAAGAAAAACTACCGGGATTAGAACATTTGAGCCACGAACAAATCTATTTTTTGGCATTTGCAAATGTAATTACAAACGGTTATCACGTTTTAAAATACGGTTGAAAATATGCATCATACCATGACTTTGTTTAACATTTTGTCCCTATTATGTCATTTGTATTATTTTTAGAATTGGTGCGAAGTATCGACAAATGAATCGTTATCGAACAGCTTATTGGATGAACACAGTCCGAATTATGTACGAGTGAACGCAGGACTGACCAATTCTGAAGAGTTTAGCCAAGTTTGGAAGTGTGAAAAAGGTACGAGAATGAATCCAACAAATGAGAAGTGTAAAATATGGTAGTACACAATGTACGAAACACAATATTAATATTATATAGCTGTATACAGGTACAATGATTGTACACTATACGCAATGTAACATTAATTTGACTTAATATCGCCAATCTACTACACGTTATATTGTATATTACAACAATGTTCTATAAAATGTGTCATTAGGACGCCTTCGTTACCAAAAATTATGTGATATATAAGTGTATACACGCAAAAATCAGGATATGTATTAACAGTGAACTTTATGGCCGTCATTAAAAAAATGTTAACATATATATTAATAAGTATATAGGGAGCGTAGTCTTAAAGAATTACTACGAACAATAACTGCTAACCTATTTATACATCGATATTGTGATGACTAACAGGGTTTTGAAGCCACATATTATATTTTAATTTTAAGTACACATTTAAAGTAATTATTTTAACAGTAAAAACAAGCATATTGTAGGTACATTTTAACTTGTGCTCACCAAAATGTATATCAGTGCCATAAAATCAAACAATGTAAATTGATTCTAATGATACTCAGTGATTGTAAAAGCTTTGTTTATAAACTGTTATCTCGGATCACATTATTCTTATTTTTTTCTTATTATTTACTATGCCTCGGCGTTACCACAGTACTGTTATATATTATTGTAGTTTTATACGAAATATATTGTTTTACAGTAGTGCAATTAATATGTTGAGAACCTTTTTTTTTCAAATCGAACGTGTTCACGATTTCATTGTATATGGATTGCCATGCTTCAATTAACGTCAAATATTGTAAATTATACAATTGATATACACATGCTACATGATAAGTAAAATCAAGAAGTGATGAAAAAAATAATATTATTAATTGTATTTACTATTTTCCATGAGTCTAGTAAAACATTGCTGTTTTTAAGAAAGAAAAAAAAATCGAAATTTCAAGTACCGGTTGTTAAATAAACTTATTAGTTATTATGTGCAAATTATACATTATTATTCTATATTGATAACACTAATGTACTACGCAGTCATTTTGATTTACAATACATTATACATTTGAAAATTGAAATAAAATATTTGAAACATTATCAATAAAGACTGAGAATATTATGTATTTAACACCATAAAACGCACATTATTCTCAAAACTAGTGCCTTCATTGTTCTTTTTTTTAAAATTATTATTATTATCACTGCCTGCATTGAAATATGATAAAATTCTTAAATTCTTATGTAATATTTTGAACTACCAATCCACTTTCCCGAGTTGCTTAGTAATGTAATATAAATGAAAATTTTTTTTTTTTAAAAAAAAAATTGTGAACACATAATAATGATTATAAAATACAACATGTTCTTAAACAATTTGTATGCGTTCAAACTATTATCAACATGATCAATAAAAGATTGATAAACAATATTGTCATAACTGTGCTATAAAACAACACTTCTTCAAAGTGCGTAGGTAAATTATTTACGGGAACATAAAAAAAAAATGATATAATATTTAATATATATAGAGTGGAACCCACCTGGAAAAATTATTAAAAATCAAGAAGTGAATGAAAATTTAAAGTTAAACCGTCAATTTTTTCAGTAAAATAAGCCCTATAAAATGGCCAACTTCGAAATTTATAAGATCTATAAAATAAAAAGTAAAAGTTTTAACTTCTTTAAAAATAAACTTATATTTAACTATTGTAAACAAAATTGAGTTTGCCAAAGGTACTCATAAAAAAAAACAGAATTTTATAATCTCTATTAACACGCCCTGAGTAAATCGTCCGAGACAAATATAAACACAATATAAAGCATTTAATATTATAATCTACTTGTACTAACGGTATTGCTGAAGTAGTGTAAACTGTAATTATTTGTTTAGGTCCATGTATATTGTATACAGTACATTCATATCATCACATAAAACATTGTATTATGTTTTTATTATATCAAAGTGATATTAAAATGTATAACGATTAATTTTAGCTGTGCACATAAAAACTATTGTAATTAATGACTTATCCATACTTGTATTTCTAATCAAAAAATTACAGTTATAAAAATTTATTACAGTATATCATCTTTGTATAACGCATTTCAATTTTTGTACGAAGAGCATTTACTCGCATATCTCATGTCGATTTTTTTATATTAATAAAAATATTTAAATGTATAAGATAAAATTATATGAATATAATTTTAAAAAAATATTCAAATAATAATTATTAATCCCGATTCAGAAGATCAAGTTTATTATCGTGTTCTAAATTTGAATTTGTATACAGTAGAAACATTGGGAGTATATAAGACCTCCAATACATTTTTACCATGCTGTTTTAATCCATGTCTTCTGACCTGGACATTGAGTCAAAATATGTTATGACTGTTTATTATACATTTTGTTCTATCGTCGCAGTCATATATAAGAAACATAGATGTAACTTCAAAATCCAGTGCATGGGGAATGAAGTAAAGTATCTAATATGCATGTTAGTATTAACCATATGAAAAAGTTAATTCCTCTATGAAATACATGAGTTTAAAAAAAACATCATGAGTTCTTAAAACTGGTCGGTCACGGTTCCCGGGTAAAAGGGAATAAGTCAATTTTAACGGTATTATTTATTTATTTATTTTTATTACCGCACGTTGCTGTAGATTACTTAAATAAACATCGATTGACAATAAAAAACGAAAAAATTATAGACATTTTTTTGATAAAACTTATGAGAAAACGAGAATAAGTAATCAGCCGTTGTACAAAATAAAAGAATCACTCAACAAATAACTTTGAATTTTTAACACATTTGCTCATCAGTGACTTATATTCTATTATAGAATTGTAGTTATACTTGCATTATACTATTGAGTAAAAGGGTGTAGTTCAGAAGAACGTTGCGCAAAGGACTAAATTATTCATGTCTAATAGGGATCAAGTCATATTAAATACTGCCCAAAACTATTATGTCTGTGCAAAAGCGAATGAGTACAAATAAATATTACCTAAAAGCAGTGATCACTTCGACGTATACAACACAAACGCACAAAATATAAAGTAACACTTGTTAGAGCACAGTTGCTTTCTAAAGATAAGTCACACGACCGCCAGAGAAGACTACTAATACCACTAATATTGTCTCTTTTTCCTTTTAATGCATTATTTCTCTACTTAATATTAACAATTCATTCTACTTAAAGTTACATACTGAACTCAAATATTATTTCTATTCCTTATTACCTAGTTTTAGATATTAAAATTGTTTCACCGTTTCGAAATGTATGAGGTATGCACATAAGCACGCATTTGTTATCGTTTGTGGAAAATGACCTACTAATAATTAATATAATTATTGCTAAATAGTATTGTAGTAAGCCACTTATTGAATTACAATAATTTTGAACTACTTTAAAGTTGATCAAATATTTTAAGTTTCAAGAAAATCCATATTTGAAGAACAAATATCGAAAATATTAATAAATAATTTTAACTTTTTAATTTTGAAGACAACCGTCTTGAGTTTTTTTCAAAAAAGTATTTTTGAACTAAATTCCTTTTACCTAGGCACCATCTAACTACTACTATTATGTGGAATCATTCGTAAACAATTAACAAAAATAACAACAATCATAATTGCATTTGATAAAATATAATTGAGCAATACTTCGTTGTTCTAAAATGTAAGCCTTTTAAGACACCAATAAATAATTTTAAGGAACTGCTTTTGAAAATCAACTTAACTAAAATTATCTTTGTATCAAAACATTAAACATAAATAACCAAAACTAAAAAACCTACAACTAAATTTGTAATACAATAATGCATTTATTATTGTTATCATCTCGATTCAAATTTTGAACTCCTATTAATAAATTGTTTTAGATTAATTTGAGATATTTTACTATACTAAAATTATTGTTTAATATTTAGGTGTTGAGATGTTGGTTTGTAGGACAAAAAAATACTTATTTTACCAAGCAAATTATAAATCAAAATGATGTATATTATCGTCATAATTAACATGCATTATAATTCATAACCATTATTATAAATTATAATTCTAATCAATAATTGTTATGCTCGAAGATGCAACACAGTCACTAGCATCAAATATCATTCAGTTGCCAGCATTCATTTGTTTCAAACCCGTGATAATTATAACTACAAGTAATAACCTGTCACACAGAATTAATTTAACTTCGAAATGAGTAAGTACTTCTATTCAGTTCTATGTAACTATTGAAATTCTGCCTACTGATTGCTGTATGAGAAATTAATTTCTACTTATTTATGGATTATAAAATATACATATAATATTCCTTCAAATAAAAGTTTAATCATCTCAGGCTTATTTTATCAAGTCGAAAAGTTTGCGAATGAAATACTTAGATGCGTCACTATCCAACGCCTAAAATGGCCAAAACCGGTGATCAGGATTTTCTAAATTCCGGCAATAAATTGAAACTCAAAAATTAGACCTGGAAATTCTTGCTGATTATCGGAAATTGGAATGATGTTTAGTTATTAATCTATCCTCTATTCCAATATAATTTTTAGAAACCGAACATTTAATGAAAATTATTGGTTTTGGAGTAAAAAAGAATAAAGTTCTAAGTTAAATCGTATATTTGCCAGTCTCGCTATGTTATTTGCATTTAATATAGTTTCGATACATTACATAGACAAATTTTCTTATTTTATTAAAACAAACTTAAAATGTTCGAGTTCCTACTTCCAAACATGACTAATACCTCAAAACAAATATGTTAATTGATAACAAGGTAATGAACATCAATTAAAGGTCAATCAACAAAAAACAACATATTTATAATAATTACTCATTTCATTATTATTTTGATATAAAATGTATGATATTTTTGTTTGGGGTGGGTTCAGTACATTGCGTGTTAAGGGCTAACATATTATTGTAAATTATTCATCTAAATATATAATTGTACATTGTCACCTAAAATAAGTTCGTATTCACGGCTATATAGTACGGGTCGTTTTTATTATCCAGCAGGTGATGACAAACGTTTAACAATGACAAGACTAAAACACAATGAGTCAATTACTGATCTTGAATCAGGTTATTCTCAATTGTAAGTGAACACTTAAAAATAGTAAATATATATGTACGAGTATGTGTACATATATAGTATGCACTACTTAGTATATTTATGTGTAATATTGTATTAGAAATAGTTCAAATTTAATTTAATTTTAAATTCTCGTCTTTGTACGGGTGTTTTTTGTAATACAGTCTTCTTAAATGAATACAATTATAATATCAAACTCAATTCATAGATATATCTCAAATAATATTAAATTTTATTTAGCAATACTTTTAACTTAATAAGTGGTTCATTAAAATCAACAAATTTAACAAACCGCACAATCGAAAAAATTTTCAAGTAATATACTATTTTCTCAATTTACAAAAGCTTCACCTTATCCCGTTGGTAAAATGCATTCTTACATCTGTTGGCAGCAAATATAACTATAAACATATTGTTGACATGATTTTACATTGATTCCTGTATCAAAAATGTCTCATCAATCATTTATATTTAATATTTATTAATTTACTTAACGCTCCGAATAGGCGGCAGAAAAAATGGGGATGTCAATCATTATACTACGTATTAATAACATTCTTATTATTAGTACTAGCAACACTGAAAATAAATGATTTTGGATATGCGTCATCTGCTCGTAAGTTTATAGAAATATTTATAAAATAAAGTGCTTTGAAGGAAAAGTACAATATGTGTATAGTGTATACTTTTAACTACCCAAGCACCGTTGTCAATATTTTAATAGATCAAACAACGACAAATCCAAACGTATGCGACACAGAAGATTGCATATCATCTGGTGAGTGTATTTCACAAATAACATTTAATGATTACTTATTGAGCATCTCTAATATTTAATGTTTCGTGTGGTGGGTTGCAAAGCTAAGTATTTGGCTGGCTCGATAAATAAGTTTATAGATCCGTGCGAAGACTTTTATCAATTCGCTTGTGGAAACTTTCAGACCAATAATGGAATACCGAAGAAATCCCAAGTAAATAATGTTTTTCTGACCATGGAGCATACTATACAAAAACATATCAGAGGTAATATTATGACATAAATTGTGCTTTTCATATTAACTAAGTACTGCATACATTTTACCCTGATTGAAATTGTTTACAGATGTTATGGAAAAAGATAGTGGTAACACCGAACCTAATTCCATAACAAAATTAAGACAATTATATCGCTCTTGCACAGCAACTGGTATATACAATATACATATATATGTATCATGTATATATATATACATTTACATGACTATTTAACGTAGTGCGAAATGCTTAATATAATTTACGTATTATATTTAGACAGAATGGATGCCATTGGGCTTGATCCGTTACTTGAACTTTTAAACAAAATTGGTTTACCACTTAAGACAGGCTCGGACATTTGGTTAGTTATAGCTCAAATCAACAGATATACTAATTTGGAATATTTATTTTCATTATTCGTTGAAACGAATCTGAACAGTACCACATACTCTCGAATTGCCCTAAGCCATCCAACAAGCGAATCCTTCTTGCTTTTACCGTAAGTAATGATATTATGTAACGCCTTTTTTTTTTTCTGCATTTTATATTAATTAGCCTTTAGTATAAACTATGAGACTCGACAGTGACATAAAAATTTTTTTTTGCATATAAAGATCGATTTGTCATATTATATTTTTTAGTCATAAACGAACAGAAAGTATAACAAAAATTAATTCGAAAAAAATCAAAAATGTATTTCCTTCGGTAAGTCAGTTATCTAAAACAACAGAAGAATATTTCATAGCTGTTTGGGAGGCGATTTACAAGCTCCAACCAAATAACCCCAGGGTATCTTCTGATGAGTTAAAAGAAAGATTTGTTCTCGTAAAATCGGTCGAGAATAAACTTGAAGAAGTAATCATTTATTGATTTCATATAACATTTTTATTGAAACGGTATGAATAAAAATATAATTGATTACAGATAAAAACTAAATTAAGCACAAGTCAGCCATATCCAACATTAATTTCTGTGAACGATTTACAATTACTTACAAATAATTGGACTGAAAGTACGTCATACATGGCAATCGTATGTATAATATACAATATTTTAAAAATAGTATTTATGTAATTTATATTATATTTCAGATAGTTATAGTAGTTAATAATCATTGCATTTTTGTTTTTAATATCAGTAACTGACTGAATGATTCAAAATGGATTAAAAACCATTTCTAAATTGTAAATATTATCCATTTATATTTAAAAGTAACAAATAACATAATGTTATAATGTAGAACACCTGAACACAATACTCTAGTATACTTTCACGAATCATGATGGACAATATTACTATAAGTACATTAATTTTTATCGGTATTTCGGTCATCGGCATTTGACGCAAAACTAAATTTACTTCCGGCAATCTTTCGAAAAGTCGGTCAACATTTTAAGTTATATTTACTATGGCTATTTACTATGTTCTTGATATTTCTAGTGTAGTTCTCTTGATTCTAAATTTCTGTAATCTTGTTCATAAATTACCTTACGGATTTTAACATGGCTTAAAACTTTTTTTTTATATCTTTTTCATTAATAACTTTTAGTCGGTGACTATGACAGCTCAACAATTATAAACAGTATTATTAATAAATATTAGAAGGCTAAAAACTTGTTACATGAAACTAAAAAAAAGTGTAGACAGTTCTGATCAAATATTTAATAAACTTCATTCTGATGTTCAATATCATTAATTATCAACATTATCAATGTTCGATAATTCTGATCAAATATTTAATAAACTTCATTCTGATGTCCAAAACTTTATACTAAAAAATAGCATTTAATTGAAATTGAATGAAGATAATTTTGAAGCAAAACATAATTTAAGTAGGGATAAATGTTGAGTAGGTAAAAAAAAATGGCTATACCACTAGTCTCTGATAAGGTGATTAGAGACAGGTCTTTTCAACAGAAAAACGATTTGAAGTTGAAACGTACAACTTAATATTATTATGTCATTGAATCTAGTATAGAAAAAAGGTTGATCACTGATCAGTAACTTATATTTACTTAAATATTGTATTTGGCTGGATCCTAAAATGTTTAAATCTATTAAAAAAGGTTTGCCTGATAATTCACTGCTTAAACTTGCCAACTGTATGCCAAATTTCAGTTTGATCCATCCAGTGGTTTAAGCTGTGGGATGATGAACCAATATGTCAGTCGGTCAGGACAAGTTCTTTACTAATAATTTTAACTACTCCCAACACAAGCATCACTTACAGGGAATAGGTATCAACACATAATATCAAAATTAATTTGTATTTTTATATTTTTTGATTAAATAAATAAATAAATAAAAAATTAAATACTGACAACCATCTCCCAAGTTAATAGCAAAAATGTTGCTATATTTCATTCATTTTGGGAAAACTCATGATATTTGTGTCTTATGCATCATAATCTGGACGTACACGACGTGAAAATAGATATTCGTAGATTTTTTATTGCAAAATGAAACAAACATTCAAACACCAGGCGTTATATTTGGCGGACTTTATTCCAACATTTATAGTTTTTCCCCGTTTTTACACAAAAACACATCTAATATTAGTAATGTGTAATGAAAACTAAAATTTAATATTTATCCAGCTTAATATTTACAAACTGTTAACAGTTCGACTGGAGAAAATATATTACACTTCAGTTTGCGGATATAAAAAATGTTACAGTAAATTTCGAAACTGATTTTATACAAGTAGAGAACGTTAGATATCTTTTAGAAGTATTCAAAATGCTTACGACCTTTCCAGTGAACACTGTCGGTAAGTAACGAGATGAAAAGAAAACGTTTGTACATTGATAAGAGCACTTTATTAATTATTTTGTTCGTGCACCGTTTTAGGAGAACATGTTCTGTGGCAAGTAATATCAACGTTTTTGCCGTACACAACGAATCAAATGCGATCCCTTCAGTATACTTTTTTACCCGATACGGATAGATATTCTTCGCGATCGATTTATTGTGCACACGTTATAAACGACATGATGGGATTGGCTGTTGCCAATGTATTAAATGATTCAGAGTTAATAAAGCATAATAGACTAATGGTAATGAAAATAACAGAAAAAAAAAGTATCGAAATGTAAATAATTTATGATTTGTATGTATATACGAGTATACCTAGTTGTCTAAAATGATGGAAAATTTTAGTTTATACATTTTTTTAAATAAAAAGAAAAAAGGAAGAAAAACAAGTATTGAGATTTAAATAATTGTGATTTCTGTAGATGAAAGAAATGATGAAAAACATTCATGAGTCATTCGAAAAAATAGTCAACGAATTAAAATGGATGGACGATGCGTCAAAAAATAAAACACTGTACAAAGCACGGAAAATGAAAGAAATCGTTGGTTTTCCAGATTTTATAATGGACCCCGATCGTCTAGATAGTTACTACTCTGATGTATTTTTTACTGCATTTATTATTACTGATTTTAAGTATTTTAATATTTTTTTTGTTTTTTTTTTTTTGCTTTAGTTCGAAGTAATTGAAGACGACTTCTTTGGCAATATAATACGTTATACACAACGAGAACTACGTACCGAGTTGGCAATGCTGAGAGAAAAACCTCGTAACCGTACAGACAAGTAAGTATAAATGAACAAAACACATAATTTTCAATACAATTTAACGCTCTCGTTTTATCTTGTCAGGTGGATTTTTAAACCTTACGAAGTAAACGCATTCAACGAGATCATAGCTAATATAATAGGTAACGGCCTAACATTATGTTAATATTATAGTCATACAATGCCACGTAATATTATTATTTACATATCTCCAGAAAATATTTTGTACATTATATGTTTATGTTTATAGTCGTTCCTGTTGGAATATTACAATTCCCTATCTTTGGCCATAATTTACAGTAAGATAAATATTTTATAACAAACAAAGTCAACGGTTATTTATATTTAATGATGTTAGGGTACTCAACTACGGTTCTCTTGGCACGATACTAGGACACGAATTAACCCATGGTTTTGACAATTCAGGCCGGTTGTTTGATGCAGATGGACACTTGAATATGTGGTGGACAAATCAAACTGCAGTAAATTTTAGTAATCTTACCGATTGTTTTATTCGTCAATATGAGACTTTTTCAATACCTGGAACTCAGGAAAAGGTATTGTAAAAAAAATCGATTATACTGTTTTTCCAACTAACATAAGTCCTTTTAAACGTGTGCCCTGAAATAATAATAATCGATTTTATATCAAAATCATTTTCAACAATTCCGTTACTAAACTTGGGAATTAATTGTAAGTATTTTAGATTCTGAATGAAACGGGGAATGTATTGGTCTTATACTCTTATCATGATGTATGTTTTATTTGTATCTGTGTACACGATTTTGACTAGCTTGCTCCGAGGTGTACATACCAACAAATTTTCTGAAAGGTATTTTCCTTTAGTTGGTACCTTGAGGAGGTAATTTTTTGAATTTCTCAACAGTTTCCCGATGAATTGGGGAAAAAAGGAAAGAAGTGCAATAAACTTCAACCGAGATCGAGAATCAAACCCTGCACCGTCTAGTATTTTTGTCATTACGCAATTATCCACTTATTTAGTTTTCATAGGTACAAGATATTTGGTTGTTATGCTGTAAAAAAACAATCGTAGCGACTCGAAAACGTACATATATTATCGATTTATGTATCGATATTAGCATTTAATAGAAATATCATAATTTTTTAATTTTTGTATATATTTAAGCTTTTTGATGAAAACTATATTTAAATTTTTTGTTTAATTATTTATGTGTTCAACAAAAAAGTTACAAAAATGCGCAGGTTAACGGTGTATTGACATTAGATGAAAATATCGCAGACAACGGGGGACTAAGAGAAGCATTTTGGGCTTATAGGAAATTTGTGGCTGAAAATGGCGAAGGAAAAAAACTACCAGGATTAGAAGATTTTAGCGAAGAACAAATCTTTTTTTTGGCATTTGCAAATGTAAGTTAACCATACAGTTAAAAATATTCATCAAAATGGTATTGTTAATATTTTTTTTATATCATATAACATGGATTCTTTTAGAATTGGTGCGAAGCAGCAACAAATGATGTATTTTTGGGTTTCTCAAAAGATTCACATAGTCCGAAAAATGTTAGAGCGACCGCAGTAGTAATGAATTCTGATGAATTTAGCCAAGTATGGAAGTGTGAAAAAGGTACTAAAATGAATCCTGACAAAGAAAAATGTAGAATATGGTAACTTTTGTTTGTGAATTAGTTTTATATATTGTATTTGTATTGTATTTTAAAAAACATTAATTTATTAAATATTGAACTTTCCTTGTTATATCATTTTGACATTTTACACGAACTGCACAATTATGTAAAGAAAAATGGGCGAAATCCTTTGTCAGAAGAGACTCCACGGTCTGGTGAAATACAAGGATAGGTGAATGATATTGCTGTATTAATCTTGAAATCAATATCCTATTTATTGTTCATTGATCTCGAAAAAACAATTAAGAGTGGAAGATGTCAGGTATGGATTACGTAGTATTTCCTAAGATGTTCGATATAGTAGTAGAACCAATAAAATAAGTTTTTGAAATAACATGTATCGTGTAATCTAAATTCGATAACATTCCGAATATTGTCAACATTTCATTTTCTAATGCTTATGATTTGTGTGCGACTTCCGGGTAAAAAAATGAGAAAAAATTGTAAAATACTTTAACTACTTAAAAGTTATTTATATGTCATGGATACAAGATTTTTCATAATTTGTTTTGAAATAAATAAACATTTTTTTTTTACCAGAAAGTCCCAAACAAATCTTATAAGAGTTAGAAAATTATATTTTGACGAAATTTGGTTGTTCAACAAATTTTGATTACACGATATTATATATTTCAAAAAACGTATTTAATTGGTTCTACTGCTATACCGACCATATTTCGAAATATAATCTCATCTACCCCACCTCTTTCACTCAGAACCGTTTTTTCGAGAACAATGGACAATAGTACCTACATTGGTTTCAAGCTTAATAAACCAATACAGCAAAATATCATTCACCCATCCCTAGCTATATCCAGCTCACCCGAGAACACGACCTAGGAGTTTTGCTAGTTTTTAAAAAAATTACTTATGCATTTTGCCATTTTTTCCGCAAAAACGTTGCGGCGACCACACAAGTGGCATTCGTGACACCATCTGCTCTTCCATTCCACTGTGTCCTCGTGGACACCGAAATGGTGTTGGCAATCTTTAATGTGTGCAATAGAAGTGCGATGATTTGTTACAATACATTTTCGTACAAGAAACACGCTGCTTATAATGTTTACCTCGAAGACATTTTCAGTCCTTGCTGTATTCTAACAGTACAATTAGATTAGCAGAACTGAGCTGGTTATGGTACGAGTAGTCAATTGAAAGTAACAGCTTTTCTCGCTCAAGACCGACGAGTTGGGTTTGAAAAACGACTAGGCGACAACTAGGTTTCCTACTAAAAAGAAATGAAAATATTTCCGTTTCCAAAAATTTGTCCACTTTGAGAGGTGTCCACTATTGGAATAATTTTTTTCCTCAATTAATAAACCAAATTTTTAAACCTTACGATACCAGGACTGTGTCAAATGAAAACGACGTACGATTAATTGTGCATGATATAGGTCAAACTTAATCGACCATGTTAAATATATATAATTTAATATATTATCTTCGAGACGGCGTATAAAACTTTTGTTATTTATATGTAACTGTTGGATTGACGTTTAAACAGAAAATAATATAATGTTTATACAATAGTTACAATTACTGCAATTATGATTTGTAAGCAGAAACAACTTTTGTCGAATAATGAGTTCCACCTCCTTGAGGTGTTATTTTGGTCCAAACGAAACTTAGATATTATAATATTTAATTTAGTTTAATATTTGTTGCCAACTTAATTTTTATACCAACAGAAAATGCGTCGGACGAAACGAGCATTTGGGCGAAACGGTTCCCGCCCGTCTAAACTTGTGCAGAACATAAGTTAAAGAACATGTAATTAAATTCCTGATACATTTAAATTATACAAATAGTTATTAATAATATATTATACAATTATATACGACTAGCTGAATAACCCAGCTTCACTCGTGTGCAGTTATTGCTTTCTCTAAATGAAATTCTTAAATCAGATGTTTATTATTTACCTTCTTTCTTTTTTCCGTCCCCTAGCCACATACCTTAAATAAACGACGTGAATACAGAGGATGTCCAAATGCTTTCAATGTACTGCAATGAGCCGTACTGCAATTTTAATTTTTTGTCACTAAAAAAACAATATTAATTTCACGATCGTATTAAAATGCGACGAAAAAACACCGCACTGAAAACAAATTTTCACAAATTGTATTTCACTGTAAAGAAAGAAAAAATTAAACTTTACATGTACGTAATTTTACGTAAAACGTAACTTTTAATGCCATAGACGCGCGTGCCATGGAAACAAATAATAAAAAACAACCACATAGAGTGTAAATATCTCTCCATGGCAAAATAATAATTGTTGAATATCGTGCGTGTGTGATTAATATTGTGCACTTAAGAGGCCATAACTCCAGAACCACTTATTGCACAGCGTACAAACATCACAGAAACCATCTACATATCAATCCTGATATGCCCTGAACATTTTATCGAAATCGGTTGGGTGGATCTTGAGTTATAAAATATATTCAAAATGTACACTTATTTTTATATATATAGATATGGAATACTCGTATTTTCACAATTCAAGACTTTTCGGCAAAAATTAATCAAATAAGATATTCGATACCGGATACCAATCACAGAACTCGTATTAGCCATATTTATATAAATGTATACATGATGTTCAGAATTTCAAGTGAGAGCGATTTCGTCAACCCTATAAAGAAGAATATGAAAAAAAAGTTTAGATGATACCGTTTTATAAATTATAAAACATCCTTACTCAATTTGTTTTCTGTGTTTTGCATATTTATATGATACAACCACTACGAGTTAACTTTCTGATCACTCTGTATGTATTTTTTACGTTATTATGTAAAACCTTCACTCAGAATCGTTTAACGGATGTGATGATGATAATATATCTTTAAATATATTTAAATGTAAACGAATACAGGAGTGCATTATAAATTTATCATTCTATAAAAATACGTCGTATTTTCTATGTAACACATAAATTCTATTTATTTTTTTATATGAAAAAAAAATAATCTGTTAATAGATATACAATTAGAATTTCAGCTAAAATATTAATTATATACAATATGAGAAGAAGCCACCTATCAGGAGCCACTCCTATATAACACGTCACAATCAACACTATATTAATTAATATTTAATAAAAATAAAATAATGTATACAAATAGTTAATATAGTGTATACTGTATGTCTGTATCATTTTATTATCGCACGTGGACTATTTGCACTGTTTGCACTAACAACTTTTATCTCAGTTCAATATTTTTCATCACTCAAATAATACTTGGTTGTTTTCCTGTTCAGTTGTTCCGAACCAATGACCAATTACACACCACTTAATAGTTTCAACGGATATTAATTAAATCATTGTTTTAATATATTTACTAAATTACTTACAGTTTTTATTTCTGGCTTTTAATTATATTATGTTAATATGTTAAAAACTTGTTTTGGATGTTGTCCTCTGCGCAATGGCGTCAGCACAATCGCCATTGTAAACATGGTAAGACATAAAAAAACGTTTTATATTATTAAAATAAGATTAAATATGGATTCAATTAATAAAATAATGATATACTGTATAAAATTGTACAACTAAAACAAAATAAACGTAATAACATACTCGTATGTACTTCGTTTTGTTAGTTTCTAACAAATTTAACAAATTCAAAATAATATAGTATTTCATAATGAAAAATCCAATCAAATCTTTATTAGATGTTTGATAAACATAAATTATAATATTATACATGCCTAGGGGAGGGGAGCCCATACGCAAAGACTACACTTTTGCAAACGTTACCCGGGCTGGAGAAAGCGTAACTACCTAAAATTGTATATGAATATTAGCTGGTTGCTTCGATTTCAATGACAGTCAAACGTTTTATTTTCCAATTCGTTCGGAAATATAAATAAAAAAAATAAATTTCAAACCGGTATTGCCAATAATATTATCTATTTTCACACAAATAATATTGTCATCTATTTATCTATGTGTAAGTAATGTAGTACAATAATGTAATAAACAGTTAAATATAACAATACGTAAGTAACATTACAGCGTTAAGTCGTTGAGCATGAAAAAGTTCCGAAACTAAAAAAAATAAAAGTAAAATAAAATAAAATAAAATAAAAATAACATGATTTCGTGTGTAAAAATAAAACGTGAAATAACCCGTAATCTCGTTGGTAAAACTCAATAAGGGTTATTGGTTTTGACTCTGCCTCCAGGATAGAGGAGACCCGGTTTGAATTTTGAATTTTCTTAGCTTGAACTAGTTATTGTGAATTTATTATACGAAATAATTGTAGACATTTTTGTGATCAGATTTGGAATATTTTAGAACTGCTTTTCCATGGTGAGAATCGATACAGCGGATACAAAAAATATACAACGGTATATTATATAACAAGTAACACAACTGATGATTATATTGATACAATGATAATACACAATGGTTATTATTTTTCAAACGCAAACAAAATATCTGTTTTATCTGGTAAGTTAACATGTAATTATATCAAAACTAAGTGAACATTTTGAATGTATGACTATCATGATGCACTCGATGTAACAATGTGCACAGTCCTCATGGGAATTAACATTTATTATTATCGTCGGATTGATCAACAGATATGTTCATGGACTATACGTTCATGCTCCATGCTGGCTGGGCTGTATTGGAAATAATTTCAAATATTAATCTCAAGCAATCGACCTTCAAAGTAATGTTCAATAATGAATGTATTCATAAAATAAAATGCGACACATGTTAATGATCCTAAGATTTTGTTTAATATCGTTATACTCATTGCAGCAAGCGCCTCACAAAATCTACGTTTGGTTAACAGTTTATTATGCAAACCTGTTATTTATGATAATCCATACAACTCATACTGTATTGGTTATAATTAAGCATTCAAACGAAACTACGTCATTGGATATAAAACTGATGAACAATAAACATTTTGTAAATTTATATTTTGTATGTATCTACGACAATTAATCAAAAAATTTAATTGATCAGATAATTAAAATTATTATTTTTAACCAGTTTATGAAACAAGAAAATTGTAAATAAAAAATAAATTATTTACAGTTAATAACATACAATGTTCATTGACAAATGTATATCCCTTAATCCTTATGGCATTAAGTACCCAAACTTTATAGATATTCTTAATTTTTCATTAGTATTTTATTAGGTTTATACATAATATTAAGAATAAAATTAATAAGACCCAATTAAACGCTGTGTCTGAAAAGTAGGTACTATTATACTTAATTTTATAATAATATTATTTTTGTACATTTCAAATCAACGAGAACAAATAAGGGATGAAACTAATATCGGAGTTATAACCTATTGAATAATATCAGATTGCAATTCAAATATACCTGATCTATGATATTATGTATATATGTATTTTATAGTTTAGTTATAAATATTTGATTTACCTTAATACAAACTACGAAGATAGTTCAAACATTGTTTAATAGTATTCAAAAACCAAAAAGCCTTGACTTATCTTATATGCAGTATACTGTATATTAATACACTTTAATAATATAATTAAATCAGTCAAATACATTTTTCGAATTTAAAGTTAAATACATCAACTAGATGAAAAATAAATAATCGATCACCATAGGTATAACCATATACATAACTGCATAAGGCATAAATTGATTTTTTTATTGCTTTTGTAAGACATATATATGACCAATGTTTAAATAAAATTAATACAAACTTGTAATAATAAGGAACAAATATATGTAAGGACTGTATTTAAATATTAATATTGATATTATAATTAATATAAAATTATGTTAGTAAAAATTAATTCAGTGTTTCTTTTTTTTTAATATTGTTTTAGAACTTACTTTACATAGTAATTATTTTGTTTGAAATTGCTATTATCCACTCATACTACATTGTGGAACATAACGCAATGTTAAATACGTTTGTACAACTCAAATGGAAATACATATCCGAAGGAAAAGTTGAGTCCCAAGGTGTCCATTTAACTTCTACATCAGCTTTCATGTCTTCAACATCACGTCAAACTCAAGAAGGATCTAAACTACCACCGTACATAACCAATGTTATACAGAATTGACCGTAAGCTAATTTAAAATATAACTATATCAGGTATATACAATGTATAATAAATATACCAAAACAATAATAACAATGAACAATAATTACATCAAACCACTGAACAAATATAACTGTAAAAATTATGATAGATAAAAATTTGTTTTATTAATAGTTACGCCTCGGCTGCCATTGATCGACATTTGATTTATGTTTTACATTTATAGATAGTGATAATATTTTTTTCTTAGATACTATATTGTATGAATGACACAATTTTATATTGTGTTTTCATAATTTATATCTTTCATAAGTTGGAGTGTGTTCCTGATGGTTATCTCGTCTTGGCCTAGGAACTGATGGAGGAACTTGGGACACTGAACTTGTTTCTTGCTGTTTCTGTTTGTCTGCATTCTACGAGTAAATGAAAAAAAAATTAAAATTAATATTATCTGTAGCCGTAATTATACTATATACTATGATGATTTTTTTAAAAACTTCATAAATATTTATTTATATAGTAATATAATTGATTTATGCTAATTTATTACTTAAGGCCTTAACTTAATCCAACTATTAAAAGCTAATGTATAAATTTGATAAAATTAATAGTTTTAAAAATTAAATGTAACTAAATACTTTATTTGGCTAAAAATAACAAATGTCACAAATGTATTGATAGACAGTAAATAAAAAATGTACAAGTTATACTCAATGGTGTAGCTTACAATTGTAGATTTATAATTATACCGGTTTGGCTGTCACAATGAGTAAGGCTCGTAAATTTACCAATTTTTTGTTAAAATTACCTTTTGTTAAATAAATCCGCTTCATGTATTACTCAATGTTTTTGCTTTTAAATGTTATATAGTGTACCTATATAGTATATAGGTATAATTCTTAGGTCATATACCCTACTAGAATAAAAAAAATGCATTAAACAATTTAACCTTCATTTTGAATCCTAACATCTATAATTCTAAAAACTACTAAATACACGTGGAAAAAATTGAAAGAGGTCGGACGGATCAGATTAAATTTTAAAAGATGGTCGCTATAGTAGTAGAACAACATTTTTTTATAAGGTAGGTTGAAATTTTAATATTCTAACAAAAATCATAAGAAGAACCCTGTATCCATGAAAAATAATTAAGTGAATAGTGCGTGACGAAAATACTAGTTGGTGCAAGGTTCAATTCTCGATCTTGGTTGAAATTTTTTCTCCGTTTTTCTCAGTTAATCGGAAAACTGATGAGAAATTCAAAAAAAGATCTTCTGAAAGTACCGACTAGACGAAATTTCCTTTCAGAAAAATATCAGGTTTGTTATATGCCGGAGCAATCCTTCTGTTTGAAATCGTTTATACGGTCACAAAAAAAAAAACACTTCATGAATCAAGATGTAACCAATATACGTCCTTCGTTTCACTCAGAATCTAAAAGACGATTGTAAATGGTAATAATCTGTTTTATTGTACTGTAATTCAAAATTAAATTTATCATGTCATAATTATTCATAACTAATAACCGTATCACTTATTAATCGAATTATAGATTTTATTATTACTATCGGTGTTTTTATCGATTAACACATCCAAGCTAATAGGTACAAATTTCATATTTATATAATACGCGCGTGCATAATATCATAATATATCACCTATAATATATATATATATATATATATCATATTATCATACTATAGTGCTCAATGTACATAATTAAATATATACTTTTTTTTTAAAGCCATTGTAATCGTCTAGTCGAACAATCAGTACTCAGACGATGTGATAACCGTCAACACGTAAACTCTTTTTCTTATAGCAGTGAATAAAACCAAATATTTAAAACTGAATCATGAACAATATGCGAAGTGCCTACCTATATTAGGTCTTGATTTTGTCTCATATTTTTAATTAAGTACTTAATTAATTACACCTGGAGATTATCATGCCATATTCATGTTTTGGCTGTTGCTCCATTCCTACCGGAATTGGGTACATCACTTTTATCAACATGGTAAGTCATAAGTAAAGACCGAATTTTGCATAAAACGCATGTTGCTATTTTCAATATCATATAAATTCAGTCAATGAGTGTCCATAAATCATTACTTGACTGATTAAATATCAAAATGTTAAGCTACATATTTTTGCACATTCTGACGTTATTGCATAATGTGATAATGTTCTGCATATTTTTGGATAGTTTAAGAAAAATACACCTCATCATAGTCCAAAAAGGTGTATGACTCATAAGTGTTATTTATAACCATATTTAGTTCAAAATAGAAACTATTTTGTAAACGATTACATTCTGTTCGTTTAACTACCGTGAATTCATGAGGTAATAATACGAATAATAATTTCATTTCATAACTCGATTATTAAGTACATAATATAAATCTGCAGTTACTTCGTCCTTAACACTTATTATTATGAATTAGTTATGTTTATTTAACAATAGTATGAATCAAATCCATACCGGATTTAACTTCATATTAATGACCGGTCGTAGTAAAAACAAACGCCTACTCTACAGCAGAAATATTATTGACATTATTGTAATTGTAATTTGTAAATTGACGGTACATATTATACTAAATGTTTATCTATTTCCACTATTCCATCATTTTCGTAGGAGATGCGACCATGCAATCGCAGCTCACACATAGTACTCGTATGCATGAGCCTCGACTGAATATAGGTACATATAAATATATAATATGCATTCTATTAAACATAATAAGATTGTTAGAAGTGTTATAACTTTTATGAGTCATGACTAGGGCTGGGATTTCGATGCACTTTGCATTGTTTTCTAAAGCTTACTGTGCAATGCTCGTCTTGTCACAAATTCGTTTCATGTACATTTGAATGAGAATAAGAAAGTTTATTTTGCATTTTTTTGCATTTTTTGTCATTTTTTGGCATTTTTAGTTTTTTAGGTCATTTTCTTATTTTTTTAGGGCAATTTAGAGTTTTTGGAGCATTTTTTGAGTTTTTTTAAACTAAGTGTATGAATTTGAAATTTTATTTTAAGACTTTTACACCAACATGGTTTTTAAATAAATATAATAGATTATAAGTAGGTATTCGTAATTCGTATTATATAATTGGCTTATCGTCATTATCGGACAAGGTTTAATAAATAGGTTTAATAATAGCCTATTATTAATAGGTAACCTAACCGATGATATCGTTCGACGTTCAGTACGAGTTTTGTCGTCGTTAACACCGTCGTTTTATTACTCTAGTTAATTGTTTTTGATAATTTAATATAAAAATGCCAAAAGTAAAATGTTCGACTGCGTGCGTTTGTTCAAGAATTTGGACATAATATTTTTTCTACCGACGGATTTGTGTTATTCTGTAAAATATGCAACGTGAAAGTTACTGCTGAAAAACGATTTGCCGTACAACAACATTTGTCTAGAGATAAACACATCAATGGAGTAGAACGGAGTAAATTACAAAACGAAAAAAATAGTACACAAAGTTTAATTACAGACGTACCAAACAGGTCGGAATATTTTTTAGATTTAACTCGTACACTTTTGTCATGTAATATTTCGTTAAATAAACTCGAAAATCCTGCATTTTCTAAATTTTTGGAAAAATATACCAATAAACAAACGCCTGATCGCTCCACATTACGAAAAAATTACGTCAGTATATGTTACGATGAAACTATAAAGATGATTAGGTCATACGTAGAAAATAAAAAATTATGGGTTTCTATCGATGAAACGACGGACGCCAATGGTCGTTATGTTGCCAATGTTATAATAGGGACATTAGAAGTAGGTAACATAGGTAAAATGTTTTTATTAAATTCAGAAGTATTAGAAAAAACCAATCACAGTACAATTGCCAAATTTTTGGATAAGTCTTTATCAATATTATGGCCACAAGGAATAATACACGATAATGTCCTTTTATTTTTAAGTGACGCTGCTCCGTACATGCTAAAAGCAGCCACATCGATTCAAACTTATTATTCGAAAATGATACATGTTACATGCTTGGCGCACGCTTTGCATAGAGTTGCCGAAGAAATAAAAATAAATTTTCCAGATGTTGACGAATTGATAAATAACGTAAAAAAAGTATTTTTGAAAGCACCGTCGCGAATCCAAATATTTAAAACAATGGCACCAGATATTCCACTTCCTCCTCGGCCTGTATTAACACGTTGGGGCACTTGGCTTAATGCTTCTATGTACTATTGTGACCATTTTGAACTGATTAAAGAAATAATTAATCAATTAGACGCAGAAGACGCAGTTGTAGTTTCTAAAGCTCAGAATTTATTTTCTAATGTAAATTTGAAACATAACTTAATATATATAAAGGCAAATTTTAGCACATTAGCAACATCTATAACTCAATTAGAAACTTCCGGAGTACCTTTGATTGATTCCATTAACATTATTCAAAAAATAAAAACTGAAATTCAAAAAGCACCAAATCGAATCGGAAAAATCATATACCAAAAACTTACTACTACTTTAAATAAAAACAAAGGATTTAAAATCATTTCCGATATATCTGATATTTTGAACGGTCAAGGCGCAACAAATGAAATTCCGGAAGAACTTACAGCGAATGATTTAGCCTTCTTCAAATATTCGCCAATCACTTCAGTAGATGTTGAAAGGAGTTTTTCCATCTACAAGAACTTACTGGCAGACAACAGAAGATCATTTTTATTTGAAAATCTGAAACAAGCTCTCGTGGTTCAGTGTAACAGTTCAGAATATACAGGTAAATAAACATACGATCTAAACGTATTAAATAATTTATAAAAATATTTTTTTTCAGATTGAACGAAGTCCACGTCAAATTAAGTCTATTTAGCTTTGTATACAACTTTTTTTTAGATTTATACTAAAACTATGTATTTACAGTTTACACTTGTAAGTTGTAATTGATTTTTATAATGCATTTTTAAAACTTTTTATTGTAATTTATACTAAAATTATTAAAAAAAAAAATTTTTAGATAATAAAAGCATTTTTTTAGGGCATTTTTCATGGTTTTTTAGGGCATTATTTAGAGTTTTAAGGTCATAAAAGCATTTTTTTAGGACATTTTTCGGGGTTTTTAGGGCATTAAATTCCCAGCCCTAGTCATGACTTATAAGCTTACAGTAAAATATGTCAATAAACAATGGACAATGTTATGATATTGTAATAAAAATGTTACACTTTTACTACGTGTACCTTATCTATACGATTCTACACGCATGATGAGAGCTTGAAACACCTATGAATATCTTTCTTCTAACCGCGACTAATTTCATCTTGTCCTATCGTATATTATTTTATTATGTATGTAATTGGAAAAAATCCGTGCGATACAATCATTGATAATACATCAAATCAATTATCTTATACGAGCATATATACGTAAATATATATTTATTTATATTTTTTTTTTAAGCTCCGGCAACTACGGCCATTAACTTGTAGGGTAGCAACGGAAGGTTTTTGGTATACACGTATGTCGTATATGAGACATATGAGAGTGTGGTTACCCATCTGGGAGTTAACGATGCCAAACGGTGCTTAACAGCACTTATCAGCGACTGCGGCTAACCACTGTATATATAATATATACTTTTTTTGTTATTAGTATTATTATTATTATTATTATTATTATTATTATTATTATTATTATTATTATTATTATTATTATTATTATTATTATTATTATTATTATTATTATTATTATTATTATTATTATTATTATTATTATTATTATTATTATTATTATTATTATTATTATTATTATTATTATTATTATTATTATTATTATTATTATTATTATTATTATATTATTGTCAAATTATTTATTTGAGGCTTCGTGTATAGGTATGTGTGTTGAGTAAAAATAAAATTGCATAGGCCCGGATAGCGATGGGTTCCTTAAAAAAAAATATAACCGTCTTCATGTTATACACTAGTTATGATTATATTTTATAAACCAATAATAATATTAAACATGTTCATTTAGTTATGGGTATCAATAGTAATAATGATCAATGTCATGTCCCGTTTATCAAACTACGATGCTCTGCGGTACGATTTCAATGAAACTGCACCACTGTCAAATCATAATTCTACGACAGACTATCAGTATGGATCTTATGATGAAGAACCAACGCCGTTTATGAGTGTTAAGTATTTCAATAGTTTATTCGAAAATTATTTCACGTTGGACGGGTTATTTAATAATTTGTAATTTTAATCTGAACGCTTCGCAACGATACGCCCTTGTTGAAGGAAAAATTGAATTAAAATTATTTGATTTATCTTGCCTCGATCACAGTATTGTATATAAGTTGTTCAACGAGAATCAATCGATCGCACGGTGGACGATCAGTCGTAAAGTTTGTCACTATTGTATCATACATGATATTTAGTCATTTAGGTAATAGCATTCAGCGCAATCAGTTAAATATTTTTAAAAACTATTTACGCGTATGACTATAATACGTAGGTAGCTAATAAGTATGATATTTATAATATGAGGTACCCTCTTATTAATTTATAAATTAATCGTTAGAGTAACAATAAATAATTATAATAATAATAATAACAACATATTAACGATATTGTAGAAATGTTCATGGACTACATATGCATAGTAAGAACGGCATGGTATCTAATGGAGTTCTACTTGAACGTGATCTTGAAACAATCGACATACACAGTAAGTACGCTGTCATCATGGTTCCGAGTTACTCAAATGAAATACGTTCTAGGTAGTGAAGGAACACAATATACAGCAAAATATGTAGTAATTCACTTTAAATGAATTCGTAAAATATTGTAAATAAGAACATCCATTATTACCTACGTCAATTTTCACTCGTCGGTCGTCAATATTTAGCGATAAAATATTTCATCGATACGAAGTTTGAACTATGTAAATACTATATTCTCGCTAAAGCTCAGGCGTTTAGAATTTTAATACTCGACTACCCACGCGAGTATCTATGGAAAATAGTATAGTATATTATCATTTATCCCCGTCGTTACATCGTCATCACTTGTCCACGATATGATGCAGTCTCCTAGGAAAAATTACATAGTTTCCCTAAAAATAATCGAAACAAGTCAAATACTCCGTTATTTTAGGATTTTTAATATTTATTGATAACCACGTATAAAGATATTTCCTTGGTGCCGAGTGAATAATTACGTAGGTGTTAACTATAAGGCTAAAATGTTGCCGCTTTATGCCCTACGTGCCCGAGAATATGAGATCTACATCCACCAACAGTGCATCAAAAACAAACATTATAATATTATGTAATATTTTATATTTATACAATACAACTTCCTGTAAACATTTTTTGTTTTACAAAATGATTTACCCGCCTTATCATGGACACCACACAAAGTGGTTTTAAACTCTAAATGGTCAAATTATTTTGACTATTGTGTTCTAGATATTTTGTATTTCAATTACAGGCTATAAAAAAAAAATAGTACAGTATTACGGGCAATTTTCTAACTCAAGCCAATGAATGCTTTATAAGAAAAAAAATTGTATCAATTTTACTTATTGTAAATTAACTATTGCAGATTGTAAGAATTAGAAATATAGAAAAAAATAATTTACGAACAATACAATCAAACGACAAACGGTTTCAAAATATAAATCGATACACAAGTAAATTATTAGTAAACGATTCCGTAGACACAAAGCCCTTGAATAAGACACAAATTATTATACTCGTAATGTGTTCTCCGCTGCTCGCTCGAAACTCAAATTGTATACGCGCTTAATGATAAGTGATAACGTACATTTTTTTTAATTAAATTATTTCGTTTTAAACGTTTAGGTACTTATAAAATGGTAGGCATACTATTACGGTTATTACATATTGATCGGTTATATCTGTTTTTGGTTCTCCAAATAAAAAATACGCATTGGTTTGTTTTTAATAGATTTCAACGCATCGGATTTATGCTTGGTTGGTAATTTACTACTTCAACTTGGGCGCAGCAATCATTTATCAGTGCATGGCATTCGCGAATTCCCCGTTTTCGATGGACAGTTCAAGTTATTTGGTTTGTGTAGAACGTATTTAAGTATCGCATGTCCAGTGCGGCGTATTGATGGGGGGGGAGGTCAGAATTTTTACTCCATCCTCAAGTATACGCTGACAACAATATTATAATACAGTCAACTCTTGGTAACTCGAAGTTCAAGAGGAAAAAAAGATTCTACTTACCAAAAATGTCGAGTCATCAAAAACATTAAGTGTTATTGTTATTTGAAGGGGAATTTCAATTATTCGAGATATCGAGAATTTCGAGTTATCAAGGTTCGAGTTGCCGAGATTCGACTGTTTTATTGTGTTAACAAAATATAACTATTTTCTACATAGAATCAAATAAACAAAAGAAAAATATGTAAAACATAAAAAAAAAACTCATTCCAGAAAAAATTTAAAATTCGACCATTACTCATTTTTTACGAACAATTAGAATCACTACTATGGTCCTTAATAAAAAATCGGTCAACCATCCTTTTTTTTAGACAGATTCATGATTCCGTGTTTTTAATTTTATTTTTTGTGTACTGAACATTTCAAGTAAAAATTAAATTAGATATATCTTACGATATATATCTCGTATAAGCTTAAATGTATAAACTATAATTTATTTTCTAGCTTGTACTTATATTTACTTACCCACCATAAACTATAATGAATAGCAAATACAGCTTTGTTTGTTATTATATTTGTTTCAGGAGTTCTTCAACATAATATTAATTGGAGTTGAATCATACATTGTCCAATCATATTACAACCAGCAGAAATTGGCTGCTGTTGACAATTTTGTTGCGTTGAAATGGAAATATCTTCCAAAACCCAAAGTTAAGTTCGACAAATCAGCACGTCATACAATAACAATAACATCGGGGAGATGTGATCCAACAGTAGACGATTCCGGTTACATTCCAATTTTTGTAAAAAACCTTAAAAATATAAATTCTTGAGACTTTGTAATCAAAAAGTATAAAATTTCGGAATAACCGCGAGTGGTGTTCATGGTGTAAAGTTGTCAGTGGTGTGTGTGTAAGTGTGCTAAAAACTTATACACCATCAAGATTTAATCACGTAATATTTAATACAGACCTGTAAATAAAAAAATAATTTTCCTAATGTGCAACTATTAAAAATTTGAAGTACCTCCCTGATAAATAAAAGGCATTTTTTATAGTTAAGTTGTAAGTAATTTCAAATAATTATTATACCAACAAATTAGTTGTTTAGAGCAATAGCGTATCCAACTGGAGAGGCTTCAGTCCCCCCCCTGAAACATCGGGAAATCTTGAATAGTTATCTAAATAATTTCAAATTGTATAAAATAAAATACAACATATCTGAGTCACGGCTTGTAGGACTTGCTCTATTTTATATTTACATAGAGATTTAAATACAATTATTTAAAATAAAGTTTTTTTAAATTCAAATTTTGCTGCTATTTTTCAATGTATTTAATCCCCCCCCCACACAAAAAAAATGGATACGCCACTGAATTAGAGTTTATAATTTTAAGACCATGTACAGTTATTTATAAGATATGAACCATAATTGGTGATAAAAGTCTACATTAGGTACAGTTTTAAACTTTATTGTCCTGTTTCTCAGCTTGATGTCCTGTTTCTGCAATTGAATTAAACAGGACGCATTCAGACCTGTTTTTACGTGACTGTTCTGTTTTAATCTTGTTTTTCACTATTTTTTCATCAAAAAGTGATTTTAGCGATTAATATTGATAAAAATGTCATCAATAAAAAATCAAGAAATAATTGAATATGCTTTAGCAATACCCGGAACAAATGCAGCAGTTGAAAGAACGTTTTCTAACATAAATTTATTGTAGAGTGATGAAATTTCTCATAAGCACTATAAAAGCTACACTTATTGGTAAAAATCATTTCAGAAATTATTCTAGTAATGAATTTTATAATTTTCTCTTAAAACAAAATGAATTATTAGATTAATAAATTCATTAAAAATTATGACTTTGGAAATAAGAAGGAACTCCAATCAACATCAGAATAAAATAAACAAAATGTATATACAAAAAAATATACTGTATAGTGTATACACTATTTTTATTATTATGATATATACATATACATGTATATTATTTATATGAGTTTAATTTTTTGACAATCAAATTTTTTTTTTTTACTAATTGCAAAAATAAAAAGTGTCCTGTTTTTTTTTATACATGGTCACCCTAATCTACATCAGTATATAAATTTACCATAACTATGACCTATGTCTTATCCGTATTATATTATTTATTCAGACTACTAAGTCCAGAAAACACTGTTAGTCTGTGTAACTATGAAAAAAAAAAAAATTGACATATCAATATGCTACAGTGGTCGCCGCTTATAGTGTTCACTGGTTATAAGAATCAGCCACTTATAGTGATCAAAAATGTCAGGAACGGAACAAACAGCCGTCTTCATTTTTCGCCGCGTACTGTGATCAGGTTTTCGGTTATAGTGATCAGATATAATCATGTCAGAAATAAAATTTATAATAAAATTACCTATTTTTATGTACACAAAGGAGGAAAAACGATTACGAACGACCGTCCTAACCTTATATTCTAATGTGACCACGTAATGAGTGTACTTCATATTGTAATATCGTATACCGTTTGAAACCGTTTGCGTTCCCGTAAATACCGATATGTTCACGGATGACAGTATAGGTACTCGTACGTATAGACATATATAACAAATATATATTTTACTTTTTAATTTTTAAATTAAAATTTAAATTTAATTAATACTACTGTATTTCGATATTTTGCACAGTCTTTTTAATGTTTTGTACTAAATAAAATATGTATTTAAAAAAAATTTCTTATTTTTTGAGTCGCCGCTTATAGTGGTTTCCGGTTATAGTGATCAAAATACTCTCGGACGGATGTGATCATTATAAGCGGCGATCACTGTATTAGACATTGGATCCTATAATTAGTCGTACTTCATTGTAACACTAGTATATCAGTCGTAAATTTTTTGTAATTTTGTAAATATAAAGTCCAATAACAAATGAACTTCTTCGAATACCTAGCACTTTATTCTGAGCAAAGGTTGGCGTAAAAGTGTATAACTTATATTGAATATCTTGTATTCCGTCGTAACTCAACTTCACCATATTTATAACTTTCAAATCTTCATAACGACGTAACAAATATTGACTATTGGCAAAATATTTAATTTTTTTATAATTTGGTAAAATACGAGTAACTATGAATAAGCATTAATATACCATGAATATGCATTAAATAGCAATAATTTTCAAGTTATACCTATAAGAATGTTTGTTAAACTTGTTTAATAAACATAAATAACACTTACTAGAACAAATTAGACGCAATATCTCATAATAAATTCGTTTATTTTTTGCTAGTGTTAAAAAATTAACGAGTTTTAAGTATCACCTGCACCTACGTTTCTGATCTGACTAAATTAGTGCCGATTAACTACCCAAGAGTTCGATCACGGAAAAAGAAAACAAGAAAAAAACATCGTTATAAAATCATTACATTACCCTAGCTTCCTTCACTAAACATCTAAAATCTAAATTATGCTTGATTGTGTTAATTCGTTAAGAACCAAGTACGCACAATTTGCTAGATAATTTCTATAAATATTGAAATAATTTTTTTTATTCTTAATGATATGATGTACCTACCTACTGTAAGCTATTATTAATTTTCATCGATTTATTTATTTATAACATTAATTACATTATTTTTTTCAATTGTATGCATTTAGTAGTGCACAAAATAATACATGTTATAGCATAATGTTGTTATGTTGCCTTCCAATTCTATATCTAATCAGAATGAAACATTTATAGTGAGCAATGAAAAAATATTTTTTACGTGGGAAGCATTATGTTATATCTTTCAACACGGCAAAGGTCATGTTATAGTTATCAATAGTGTACACAATGATTATTTGTTTCCCACTAATAAGAATAATATTTTTATGCAATTCAAGTCGATACGAATTATAATTTATTGTTGACCAGTTGAAATTTTATGCAATCGTTTTACCCCGCATCAAATCTGTGAAGTATTTAAAATAAAACATGCTTTCGTCGTGCTTTGGTTTGTCACTGCGAACGGGATCTACTGTTATAGCAATCGCCAATCTGGTAAGCAAACATTTCCGTCATTTTTCAGCACTAAACATACTTACAACGTGACAATAAAATATTGATAATAACAACAATGGGTACCTGTAGGTAAAATACATTTCATTTTTCATTTATTTCCCGTAATATATTTTTATTTTTTTTAATATAGAACATTTAACGATCCGTACGCATGGTACAATAAGCTTAAGTGATGGTTATGAAATTGTGATAATAATAGTAATACAAGTATTTATGTATAACATTATTATTATTATGCATGATGAGCTTGAATTGAAGAAGCTATGCAGCGACAGTACTTCGGCGCGACCCGTAATATACGTAATGCTAAACGCAACCAATTTGAATACTTGAAACTATACTACTTATATTATTACGAAATATCGCCCACATAGGTATGGCTAATAACAATACTCAATGCGACCATACGCGCCACATTATGTAGAAACTAGAAGCTTATAAACCGTAGGTAGGTACTATTCGAAATGTTCCCACTCTCGAGATGTTCCGCTTTTGTTCCACGTTTCAAGTTTGGCAAACAGTTTGGTACGTTAACAAAACAATAATATAAAATGCAATATTACGATTCATGTCCTTAAAATATCATGCAAATGGTAATATTAGTCTTGAGATCGAAAATCGTATCGTTTAAATTGGTACTTAAGAGTAATTTACGACGTTTGACGTTCTTGGAGATTCTATAATAACTAACTATGCGTTGTACTTGTGATCAGGCTCTAAATATTAGGCGAAACGACAAAATAAATGTGTTAATCATGTTAGAACTTAGGTCGATCACCGTGGGCGGAAATATCTCAGAAGCACAGATATCTGTAACACTATATGTATCTACTAAGATAGATATCCAAATCTGCAGTGATTTGAAGTAGTGAACTCAGAACCAGAGTTACATTTCTGCTGAGTTGATGAATAACCTACATTTGATTAATTATTATACAGTAGAAACGACGGAATCTGTTATTCAAACTAAAATGTTTTAGCCGCCTATAAAAATTAATAGAGTTAAAGGTACGAGTAAAAACAAATACTGCAGGATTCAACAAAAACACTTTTTTAGGTTAAAATCTCTTAAATTTCTTAATATAATTATAAATATAGGTATATTAATTATTAATGTCATCACAAAAACGTGAAAAATATTTCTTTAAGACAATCGGATTAGGTCTTAGGTTAAGAGTGATAATATTGTAAAATTGTCCACCAAGTAAATTGATGGGCGATTCAAAGTTTGAAAAATTTCTTATTCAAGCTAAAAGCTTGGTTTTAAATAGATGACAAGAGTCACAGGTATACAAATAATACCTATACAAATGAGTTTATTTAAAATACTCAAATTCTTAAAGTTTAAATGTCAATCAAGAAAACAGTTAATTTTTTATCAAATAATGAACATTTTATACACATGCCTTAGAGTACCTTCAGTACCAACTAAATAAAATGAGATGTGTAAAACAATTGATATTTGACAGATACTTCCACATAAAAATTGCGGCATCTGGTTCACTCTTATAGTAATCATATTCTGCTTTAAATTTCAAATGACCGAACTACATATTGTATAGGTACTCAGATAGTTTATGATTCGTTTAGAAGAATTCAAAATTATTTGTTATATAAGAATAAATTACCTATATAGATTCCATTTTGTGGACTTTCAAATTTATAATTTTTTAACATGATAATATTATGTTGGATAGATTTATGTAATAAATTGGTTAAAATATATGTATATAAAACAGAAGCCGACGTCCGGCAACTGCACAATATAAAATAATAGGAGGTAATACCTACAAATATTCAATTGCTGTACCATTTGTATTCTTGTTAAGTCACTGGTACCGTCGGTATAAATTATCTTTAATCATCAGACATTAATAATATATTTTTTTTTTTTTAGATTGCTTCAATCTGTTACATTATCTTTAATGTTTGGGAGTACAACAGGTATTATGGATATTCAGAGATACATCACTTAAGAGAAATTATATTTATAGACGGTATGCACATTATTTTACAGTTAAATACTCATATTTAATTATGGTATACCTATAGGTATAGATATTTATATGTATATTACTATATTAGTTTTATAATATTAAGAAATAGGTATCGATTTATAATTTATATTCATAAACATAGACAAATCTAATTTTAACAAAAAAATAGAGAAGTTAAATTTTATATACATATTAATAATATTTTAATGAAAATTACATAATCATTACATAAGTACTGCTTGAATCATCAATTAAAATACATATTATTACATGAAAAACAATTTACATTTTTTAATAAATAAATTAAAATTATTGGTTTAACTTTTAGAGAAAAAAAGTTAAACAACTATCAAAAGATAGTTTAACTACTGCAAGTTTAAAAATATACAGAAATTTACAAGTAATACTTACGTAAGTAATTATTATTATTTAATCCTGTGTTACATGCACATTTATCTAAACGACCAGGTCTAAATTATAATTTATAATTATTCACTAATATAATGCGTATTTGTAGATATACTAAATACTTACTACTATTAATTTGTCATAATTATATATTTGTTAATAAGTTAATATGTATAAAATAAATAATAACTTATTTATAATTAATTAGTAAATAGTATTAATTAATCAGAGAATTATATTTATTAATTTTTATGATTAAATGTATAATAATAATAATTTACCTTTGGTACACTTTTACCTCTTAATTTTAATTTATGTTTCAGAAGTGTTTTTTAATTATATCGCATTAGTGTTTATGCTCGCTGGATTTACTTTGTTGTTTGCAAATATTGGATTGAAACAAGCAACACTAAAAGTACATGATTACCAATTAATATTTACTTTAGTATTTTGGCTGTTTAATTTTTTTTTTTTTTTTCATTTAGAATGAAACACATAAGATTTATCTGTGGCTTTTGGTTAACTACGTTCAATTTGGTACAATCCTTATTCTTGAAATTGTTGTAACTTTAAGATACACCATATTTATCCAAACCGGGATTCAATTCATCATATGCTTTACATTAATTGACGGTAAAAATTATATTATTTTACTTAACAGTGATATTATGAGTTATAACACATTATCCTTTATTAAACATATTAGGTACAACTAACATCATATTCTATTATATTAATACAATCCCAAATTAATAAGCGGTATATTTTGATACTTTTTCAGCCATTCTAGTGTACCAGCTATTAATTGTCCATTCGTTTTATCATGAAGAGAAATTAATCAAAGAGACTAATTATAACAAATTAAGTTCAGAATTAACATCCCAAATACCAGAAGAAAATTCCGAAGAATTTCAAAATGTGGAGCTATAACATACAAAACTATATACATTGTTTATAATTAAAATATTTTTTTCATTATTCATTTTTACTACAAATGAACTGTCCTTAATATACTTTCTAATGAAAATTAAACTAAAATACTTTTGGTTTTAAAAATATGGAGAAATTAATTAAAATGCTTACATAAACATCCTTATCGTATTTATAATTTGATAAAACGTAAATATAATTTGAAAAATTAAATTTATGGTCTAATGTAAATTTCTTTGAAAAAAATATAAAAATCTATTTATTGTTGTGTATGTATATTCTTCTGTATGTTTTGCCTTCGGAACGGTAAAAAAAAAATTATGACTTATTATTACTATAACATACCAATATAATGGTTTTTACTACATCAATTTATTATACTGAATAAAGGTAATAGTAAATAGTGTACGTTGAAACTTTAATCAAAAATTGTATATAACATGTTATGTAACTTCTACATAGAAAAAGTAAGTTAAATATCATAACTCATAATATTGTACAACTAATAGTTTTCTTGTCTTGGTCAGAATCTAATATCTAAATATTCTAAATTCCAAATGGACAAAAAGAGAAACGGAAAGATAATATGCTGTTTTTATATTTATTTACATGAGCTGAAAATTATAAAATTACAAATATAATTGTTTACTAGGTACTCATATAATACAATCTTAAAATGTAGATATTTATTAGGTATTTTAAATAACGACAAGAAAAGTATCTGAACATAATAATATATTTGCATAATGTCATTTTAAAATTCTTTAGAGCAAATTAGAGGTTTGTTTAGACCATTAAATTTGACATCAACGGTTCTTCTAGCTTGACAGTTATGGAGTACTTCCATTCCCAGGTTGATACAGGTAAATAACTTTTCATTGAACAGATTTGTCGTAAAAGATCTCTAATTTCTTTTTGAACAATAGATAAATCATCATATTTATTTAACTCACGGCTATTATGTTCTTCACACTCTACTACAAAATCCCAATGTTCCAAAATTTCATTGGTATTTGTATTTTTCAAGTATAGAAAAATTGTACGAACAAAACGATTTATCAGCAATTCTGTACAAAATACAATTTTTTTTTGTATAAATTAAACACATACCATAGTTAATTAAAAATATGTATTGTTTTGTTATATACATTTACAAGTAAAAATAAAAAATTTAGGGACAAAGCATAACAATAATTTGTATAGTACTATTTTGAAGTTAAAATTGAATAAGATGTTACTTAGTTTAATAAAAAATAAAAATGACTCATATTCCTTATATTTAATTATTTTATTAAAACATATCCTTAGTAGCTCAATTAACTACAGCATAAGTATGTATGATAAATCAGAGAATATTTTAATTCATATAATAAAATATTTTTATTTATAAAAATAATGCATCTACTTAGATGAAAAATATCATAAGTGTTATCGATAATGAAACTATTTATTCTTACCTCTTAAACTTTTAAGCTGTGGCTTAACGTAAAATGATAGTTTTTCATCGGTTAAAATCCATACTGCTACACCAAAATGATATTGTACAGTAAAATTGTTAAGTGTAGAAAATCCACGAATAAATAAAATAGTATTGATTGCATAATCTAATAAAAATATAAATATTATGTTTATTACGTAAATTAAATTTTTAATATTTTACAAACATAGCATGTAAATTATAAATATTGTATACTTACAAATGTATTCTACGGAGAGTGAAGCAGATGTTTTAAGATAAATGGTATTTCGATTTGATTGGAGAACTGGCATACTTAAGATTTAAATCAAATTAATTTCAATAATAATATAAACAAATAATATTCACATATATTTGTTAAACAATTACAAATATCTAACATTTATTTAGTAAAAGAATTTTAATAGATACGCATTTTGAAAAAAAGTACATATTTTAATTTTAATATAAACCCTGACAATGTCATAATAATTCACTGTATCAATTGGAAAAATCCTGTTTTGTTATAAATAAATCTTAAATTATATTATCGCGATTGATTTAAAATGACCATTTATATTATCAGATAATAAATTCAGAATGATTAAAGCTCTTTAGTTAATTAGTATTCAAACTTTTAATTTACATAATACTCAAAAATATGATAAGAACAAATAATTGTTTTCACAATAACTAGGTTTACAACATTTTTCTTAAATCTAATAATATACACATATATGTATGATATTCTAAGACATACCATTTATGGATTATAAAATACAATGAATAATGATGCTTAAGGAATTAGGAGTAAAGACACAATATAAGTAAATTGTAAACAAAAATGTATTACGTATTAGGATGAATAAGGATATCCAGTCATAAATAATTTACAATTTAGTGTTTTTAAAAATTAATTTAATAAATTAAACAAAAACAACTATTGTTTAATGATCGAAAATAGCAGTAAAAAAAAACTATGACTTTTAAAAAAATAAATCCAATATTGACTTGTACAAAATGCATAGTATAACTTATATTAAACTTACGTACATAAATAAAAAAATAACCTAGAATTTACATTTTTTCATCACACATACTTTTTAAAAGTCTGCTTTGTAACTTACAACAGTATCCATCCGATGTAATGAAGTTGAAAATGAACGCAACTGTAACTCTTGAGAATTAGCAATATAACTTGGTGCAGTTTCAGCCCATTCTTGTGGAACATCTACATCAGGTTTAGTGTATATTTGCAAATCAAATGCACATGGACAGTCAAGTAAGGGCAAAAAACTAACTGTAGAACAAATTTGCCTAAGAACATCTCTAATTTCTTTTTGTATTGTTGATAATTCTTTATTGCCAACTGAATCTGGATTGGAATCATTAGATCCTTCATACTGCACTTTGAAATCCCAACGTTCCATGACTTCTTTATTAGTAACATTTGATACAACCATTGACAATTTTTGAATTTTTTGTTCCAACAACCAATCTGAAAAAAAGAGAAAGTAAGTTTAAAACACGAAAATCTCTTTGCCGAATAAAAAACATTTCATTTTTTTAAATGTTTTATTTTAGACGTATCATGTTCTTATTTTAAGACAAAAAATAATAAATAATTTCATTAAATTAATATAATATTTTATATGGTAAGCTTAAAACTTGAAAACACATAAGAATTCTACTCTGAAATCTAGTTATATACCATTACACTATTCAAACTGTTTCATTATTTTATGATAAACAACAATAATTTATATAAATTAAAAACTATAATTTAATAGGTAATCACGAAAAATGTACAACAAGTTTTGACAAAAATTATAATGTAAAACACAATGGATCAATTATTAAAACCATCTATCAATTAAGATAAACGATTGTTACAAATTTCTTAGATCTTGAAGGGATAAATGTATAACTATTGTTAATGTATACCTTTCATTTGACCAAGAACAGGTGTTAGGAACTGTTGAATTTTTTCATCGGTTGACACAAGAATTGAGAGACCGAAATGTTCTTCCGTTTTGAACGATTCGGGTGGGTAAATTCCACGTTGAAATAGAATACTGTTGATGCCAAAATCTAAAATAAACCAAAAGTATAAATAAAATAAAAATAAAAATTAAAGCCTTTAACATTTAACAACGGACTCGAACATTTGTAACGTAGAAATATACGTAAACATACGCCAAAGACTCACTTAGATAGTCCATAACCAACTTTGCCGATCCCTTGAGGGTGATGGCGTTCTGGCTCTGCTGTTTGACGGCCATCGTTTGACAATTATTACACTGTAGACTTTAGAATAAACACGAGACAATCGGTCACAGTCGAGCCTCCGTCTACGATGGGGTAAAAGTGAAATTCAAACGACGAGAGAACCTCTTCGGTTACGGTGTAACACCTACAAAATCATGAAATGAAGAGTGATTGAATGAAAGCAATGATTACTATTTATTATTTAATATTGTAACGGAAAACACTCAAAATCCATAAGCGATACGCCGCCGCACGCACGATTTGTTCATTGTTGTGTTTGCGGGTATTTCTAGGTTAGGGCTGATAAGGAGTTTTGGCGGTAAAACGTTCATCATCGGTTAGGTTCAAAAAAAAGGTTCCACGGGCATGCGCACATCCCGCTCCCGTGAATCCGTGAATACACTGATACACTGCATAGGCGGAACTATAAAGTGTGCGGGGCGTGCTATCCAAAAAAATAATAGATACACTTAAACAAAATTTTTTATTTTACATGTTCAGCGGTTTTTCCCAATAATTGTATATTTTGTTATATTTGTATGTTAAGTACATTTTTCACACGTATCACACTATATTTAATATACATTTTATAGAAATTGGGAACAAACAATTAAAATGATTATAAAATCAATAGTAAAAAAAACAATAAATGAGTTATTAAGTTTCGGCTTTGTTTAAAGGAAAGCTTAAAAGAGAAGAAATATTAAGAAAATAAAAATAAATGTATGTTAAAAGTTAATTTAAGTTTTTGTTTTTCAATGAGAATATAAAAAAGTTTTAAGATGATATTTAAGCATTTTTGAACATTTTAGAGCATATCCTATGATACGTTTTTTAGAGCATAAATGCATGCATTTTCTTAGGTTTTTCTTAGCATTTAGTCCCTCGCCCTAAAAAAAATAACGCGGACTACCCGCAACAGTCGTACAACAATTATTTTCCTTTCCTGTGCAACTATAATAAAGTTCCTGCGTTTACTATTTATATTAAAAACGGCTGTCTCACTGTCCAATACCGTCAGCAACAGATATATGGACTTTTCTAATTTCTTAGAACTTAAGTGACCAGTGACATTTTGCAAGGTATATTGATAAAATTATATACTAAATCGGGCACCCTAATTTTCTTAGAATTTATCGAGCTTAATAAACGTTTTTCTGTGCAGACGGTCGACGGATGTTTGCGGTTCGTCATATTAATTATCTAAAATATTATTTTTCTTATATATAAGTATATAACTTATAGGTGACTATACTTTAATTTAAAATATCATAGCTATTAATTATTATACATTATCTACCAACACCGTGATTGAAGATCGGCGTAGTATATTTTGTTTTGTATTTCGATGCCCCTAAAACGGGTAGGTACAGTAAATTCGTTGAGGGGATGAAGAAAGTACAGCAACTATAGGTAGGTAATACATTTGCGAGGCTCTTTTTCTCTGCAGCACTTTATACAGTGGTTTTTATACGTTTTTATGAATAAACGTCTTTCGAACCTTCTTAAATTACAGGAAGTACCCATGTACTATTTATACTTTGCTTTGTGCCTACATGTGTATAGGTAGTAGCCGTACGGTTTTCTGTTGTGTTTTCATAATGTTTATGGTTTTATGGTCACGTTCACGTAAACCGAAGTGTATGAATCATTTCGTGTACATAGATGTACCTGCCGACAAAAGGAACGATTCTTTTGTTTAATCATTTTATAACGTTTTAGGTCATAGTCGGAACGTTTATGTGTACAATCCTAAAAAGGATAAACGATTGGACCACACGTATTTGAACATTTCAATGAATGTAACTAAAAGGTCGATGTAGTAACTCCAATATACCTGCTCTTGGTACGACTACGAAGAGAGATTGTTATAAAATATATACCCATTTTATAGTTTGTGAATATATGTATATATGTAAATTATATTCGTGTAGGTTTTCCAATAAATCCCTTTAAAGCCCCGCCGATACGTTGGTTTTAGGTACCAGTATGTTATATTTTGATTTATATTGTTTTAATTGTCATTAATATTTACTAGTAAGTACACGATTTGCTTCATTTATTTGTTTATTATATTAGTCTATTAAATCGTAACACCAAATAATTGAGAATGTAAAATATAATACTTTGATAAATAACACACCTAAGTATAAATTTAAATGTTGTGTTACACTTTTAAATTCACTGTATTGAGAATCTATGATTCTATTTATTATATTTATCTGTTTATGAACTTCAGAAAAATATATATTTCGCGCACTAAAGTTAGTTTCAGTCGCCTACAATCATATTTATACATGATATCATTGATTATAAATACTAGTATTTATAATCAATGATGATATGTTATCCGAAGACCACGACATTAATAATCTGATGGAAAAAAAATGTAGGTATGAACAAAATAAAAACTTATTAAATAATTTGATGTAAATTTTAATTTTTTATTCCATAGTATGAGTATCTTAACAATTGTTGTAAAATTGAATAGTGATTACATAAAACGAATAAAAAAAATATGGTTTAGAATGTGTTTTAAAAACATTAAATGCCAAAAATGATTTCAAATGTGAATACCAATACACTTTTTAAAAGCACCTGTATTGCGCACTCTTTATTTTTGATCCCTCACTTTTTGTCATAATAATACGAACTCTGTATAAATATACTTCGTATAAGTAGGCACATTGGATTAATTCGTTAATCAATAATCACTATTATTTACTATTATTATTACAGTAAAATATCTCATCTTTAGGAAATATAGTATTTAAAACATTTGTATTACATTATGTTCCATAATATTTTCATTTAAAGAAGCATTTTTTCCTGTATACAAATCGAACGTGTATAAAATGAACTAGCAAGAATGCTTCACCAACAGTGGTATAATTTAGTATTAATGAATAATATTAATTATTAAATATTACAATGATGGTAATGATAATTTAGTTTATGATATTATGGTCATTATAAATACCTTATATTATAACATTTTATTGTATGTATTCAGAAACAATAATAAAACTTGAAAACAAACATAATAAAATTGCAATACTAAGTAAATTATGTTACAAGGTCCATGTGTGTGTTACGTCGCTTAAAATGACTCGACAAAAATTATATTATAATATGGAATAGAAAAAAAGTATGTTTGTTTAAGTACCTAACAATTGCTGTTGATGGATTTCCAGGAATTAATTTAGATTTGTGACTGTTTTTCAAGAAGGATTGAAATTTGGTATAAATGTATGTATTTTACCATCGATTATAGAATACATTTATTTTATACTACCAATGATATTATTCTACCTGTAAAATTGATTTTGATTTTAAAATTTGTTTCATGTAATTCAATTTGTCATATTAAATCAAACTAATAAAAAAAAAATATTGTATATAAATAAGATTTTATTATCAGGTTATGACATAATCTTCGATATCGTCGTCTGATAGATTTGAATACTATCTCGCTACCTCGCATTTTATTATATTTTTTATAAATTGTAATTCTTTATACACGCGCGCGCGTGTGTGTGTGTGTGTGTGTGTTTTTTTTAATACAGTAATGTATATATATATAAAATATAATAATAATTATATAGTTGTGTATTAAAGAATAAATTGTTTTTATTAAACAGACATATAAAAATTATAACGTTCGTGTTAATTTCAATATCACGATTCCAAGCAATAGCGTGTGTATAAGGTGTAAATTGATCACGGGCCCAAAGGATATATTTTCGAGCGGCGCCCATTGATGACGAGGATTATATACCTATCTCTTTTCACACAACAATAAAACGCACGCGTTTACAACAAACAATTGGTATAATGTAGGTATTAGCTGTGGTAATGGGTGCAATAAAATAAAAGAAGACTCCACCTACTGATGACCACCAAGTAAGTTCTTTCGGTGGGACCATTCGAAAATTTCTAAAATTTTACCTGCCCGGTCACTGGGCACTCAGGTGTGAACGAGACAACACCAATGTGAGAAACAAAAATGTGCGCTACTTGTTAATTGTGTTTTCGTGTATTGAATAATTTTTTTTCAGTCCAATTGTGTTTGTATCTATAGGAAGAAAAAAATAATAATAACGAACAATAATAGATACAAGCGAATAATGACTACTTCCGAATTACAAAACTTGACTTGGGTCAAAGGGCAGCAGGTACGAGCAAGACTATTGGATGCTCAACTTTGGTCCGAATTTTTAGCCATCAATAATGAAATGATCGTCACCAAAACTGGAAGGTTAGTCCATGAATATTAATATTAATAAAAAATTATCCGTTGTAATAATTTTTGTAAATTGTATTTGCCCATATATAATTGCGTTTTGACGATAGTTAGATGGTTATATGTATATAATTTATGCAGTCGCTACTCCCTTGCCGCAAAAAAATGTAGACCTATGTCCTATATGTAACCATATTTTAATATTTACATAACCTTTATGTATATTTTACATAAATTATCCACCGTAAAATAATTTTTTTTCTTCCGAAGATTTCTGTATTGTCTGTTATGAAAAGTGCAATATTCTCATCGGTTATTCGAATACTTACGTCAATTTTACACATTTTGATATAAATTAAACACCGTAGGATAATTATTGAATATTTTACCCCCCATTGACCCGTTCAGCTATAATATAAAATGTCGATTTTGTGGAGTAAATACTAAAACGACATTATTTTGATGAATATTTAATGACATGAAAAATCTAGAAGCTATCGAGAAATGGTGTAGTTAAACAGAATTGCATATATAATTATAATTATTACACTAGTAATTATAATTATGCCTGCGTTAAACACTTGACAGTTGACCATCCTATAAGTTATATTAAATCGTATACATTAGCTGATATGGTGATGCATATAAAACATAAATATAAGTAATAGTCAATAGTGTACCGAAACTTTAGATTATTATACACAGATATTTTATTATTAATTACATTTCGAGACGTATTAATATTTCAAAAATCAACTCAAAAATAGATTTTAATAATAAAAGTTAATAATAAAGGAATGGAAATTATTATAGTGAAAATAATAATAATATGTATTATAATCGTTAAATTTTTTTAAAAATGTGTAATACATTTTTATTGATGCCGAGTACAACAACTTTTGGCAAGCGCATGTCCAGGGTCATTTTTATGTGTTATAAACTTATATATTATATTCTATATAACACCAATGCTACTTTGAAGAATATTATTTAAATTCGTGATCAATCAATAGAATTTTCCAGTGATAACTAGATCAAATAGATCAATAGGCTTATTTTACCCTGAAAATACCCTATACGGACATAGTACCCTCTAATCCTTTACTGCGGTATCGCATTACAATTATTGATCGTCGATAAACTAAGTTAGGTTTTGATAATAATCCGGTACAACCAATATGGCGATCCATCCAAATATATTTTAACGTTACTCGTAAGCTAAACAAATGAGTAATTTCTTCTCGAGGTATTTCAGTTATTTCTGAGCTATTTGATATATGCGTAAAATTAAATTACATACGGTTTTAAAAAAATATCTCAGAATGAGCAATGACCACTCCACTCCCGTATGCACGTCTCTGCAAAGGAAAACTTTGAGTCTTAAAATTTGCGTTGCCGAGCTCGTTAAGAGAACGTTATAACACCAATTTTTCGTATGAAAAACGTGTTCACGCATAACACCTCCAACTCATATATTTTATAAACAATGACATTTCTGATGGCCCCACGTGGCCTTTTTTAAACGAACGACAACGGCTCACAAGTATAGAAATATAAATGATTTGTTTACATTAAATATCTCTTTACGTAATACATTTATCGGGAAAACGCTACGTGAGGCCCCCAAAAATGTTGTCTCCTATCGATTTTATAACCGGTGATTTCACTCCAAGACCGATTTATATGAACCGCTTTTAAACTGTTTTGCGTTGGCCGTTTTATGTACGTTTCGTTTTCGGTATCACGTCCGCTTAAGGTGTTAAACCTTTTTTAAAATATGTAAACCGCAGAATGATATGCCTTTTTTTTCAGTTTTTAACCGACGACACCGCGGGATCTGCTTTCGCATTGCTTCCGCGGCGCCGCCATCGTTTATTGACAATATCAAATATTTATACATACTTGGGGGGAAGAAGGGACAGCTCCCCGACTTACCCCCGTTTATGCATTTTTAAAAAAAATTATACTAGAATGATGTGCCTACCTATATGTATGTATACCCGCGATAACACTCGCCTTTTCAGGAGAATGTTCCCAGTGATAAAGACGCAAGTGACCGGGTTGAGCCCGGGGGACATGTACACCGTGTTCCTGGAGTTCGTGCAAGTGGTCGGGCAACGGTGGAAGTACATAAACAGCGAGTGGTCGCCGACCACCACGTCGGACCCGGCCACGAAGAATCCGTTCTACAAGCACCCGGAGTCGCCGAACTTTGGCAAACACTGGATGGAACAGCCGATATCGTTCGCCAAGATCAAGCTCACCAACAGACCGGACAACATGGGACAGGTGAGAAATCGAAAAAAAATAATCCTACATCCTTTCGCGCACGGTTAAACGTTGGCTGTCAAATTTTAAGGAGATAAATACTTTCATTTTTAACGAACCCACACGTGACAACCGGTAGTTGCGATCCATGAAAATCGTAAAAAGTGGTAGCTGGTATAAAGGTAACTAAATCAGATAATCAGTCGTTTTTTTTTTTACTGACCGCTTCTACCGTAGCCCTTGAAAATCCTCCCCAGTGTATTTGTTTTTTCATACGCGCCTGGTCAAATGCGTATGCGTACAAGGCCAAGACAGACAAAAATCACTACGACCATTTACAATATTTTTGTGATTTTTGTCAAAGCGTCGGCCGGCAGATCGTGCAGTGTACGCCGTACCGCGGTGCACGGTACATATTCTACAATATTATATTTATCAACCGATTTCATTAAGTACGTTACAAAAATGTAAATCATGTTAACATATTCCATAACCCATGGAAGTGCGGACGGTCTTTAATACACATTAACATTTTAAGTATTATGATCGATGTCCATGTCACTATACTACGTAACGCATTCCGCAAACTCGTCTTATTAATTATTATTGTTTATTTTATTGCATATTCTCGTAATACGTTTCGCCTTTACTGCGCCGTTGCACTCGATTGCGTAACAATATGTTTTTCAAAATAATATTATATCGCGTCAAGATCGGCCGCAACTCCTTAAACAAAATAGTGATTTTTCAACGAGATTTTTGGGGGGGGGGCCTTCGATGTTGCTTTACAAAATAAGGCGTACAGGTTTTGGTCCCAGTGCCCCTCGAGGCCTTGAACATACTGTCACCTACGATATACGCACTATAACTACTAAACTACTAACTAAAAAACTGTGACCATGTGCCGGGCTCGACTGTTTAACATTTTCAAAAAATTCGCTTTAGTTCAACTGTACTGTAGTCGTGGTCGGTGCGGTATACCTATACACTTGAAATCATACGTTTTTGAAAACGGGTGTTCCCCGGTGCCGTGCACTAAGCGGACAGGATAAATAAAAGTAAACCCTTGTAGTAATACTAAAAATCCAATGAAAACGAATTCGTAGTCGTTAATACATAATTATATAAACTGTAGCTAATAGCCATAATCGCCGTACAATATATCGTCTTGAGCAAAGCACTCGTCAACGTATTTGGTACAATATAATGATAATATTATGTATTCTATTTAGACTCACTTGAATTCGTTACATCAATACGAAACGAAACTTCATATAGTCAAAGTCGGTGATGCGGACGACGTTCAAATTTTCCCGATGCCACAGACTAGGTTCATGGCTGTTACAGCATATCAAAACGAAGAGGTAATAGAGTTACTACTAAATACTAATTATTTATTCATTCAACTTCATTTCATATACTGGACTCCGCTGAGAAGAGTCGAGTGGGGGTCAGCCGCCTAGGAAATCTATAATAATATATCAAACATAATATTATATAATAGTCGACAATTAATTTAAAAAAATACGGTATTTATTAGTGAAGAACTGAATTTAAAAAGTTGAAGAATATTAGGTACCCACTACAAAAATTAGTCTTGTAAAAGTATTCAAGTACAGATACAGACATTTGTTTTCAAAAGTATGTATATAAAATATGTATTTGAAAACTCGATAAAAAGGTATTAAAGTACGAATAGAGATAATTAAAAAAAGTATTTATTGATACTTTCAAATATTTAAATGCTATCAACGTTGGTCCAAGTACTTTTTTCAATAGTATTTGAATACTTTTACATAAGTACTTTATAAGACTAATAAAAGCCTATCAGAAATATGTAGATAAGCTTACAAAATTGCCCACATATATAGTTAAGAACACATCAGTTAATCGTATCATATGAATTATATTTTATGAAAAACGTACTTATATAAATATTTTTGATTTTTACTTTAATGTATACATTCAAACAAAATATACAATTTTAGTGCTAAAACGTTTGTTTCAAATATCAAAATACCCAGTTAAAAATCGGGGGTGGTGAAGCTTTTTCGGGTAATGTGTCAAAATGTTCAAATCAAGGTTTGTTTTGAAATTTGTGAAATTTGTTCACGTGTCCCAAAAAAAACTTCAGTTTTCTTAGAATGAAAATAAAGTTACTGATATATTAATTTATAAATGTGATTTTTGTTTACGTTTCTTAGCGTATAGAATTTTAAGGCAGGATGAGTAATTTTTAGTGATATAATTTAAATACATTTTAATATATTCTACTTTTTTCACGTGCCATTCAAATTTGGTCAACGCTCCATAGGTTCGCCACCCTTGGCATAGATCATTCAAATCATTGTGTTCTCAATCTAAAATTTAACATAAATCGTTGTGCTGTAATATGTATGTAATTAACATACATTAAAATAAAAAATATAAATATTTACGATTTATATGTGTAATGTATGTATGTAATAAGTATCATAAATAATGTTAGTCCATAGGTTTCTTTTCATTTAAACTAACAATGACATTTAACAGGTGACCAAACTTAAAATCAAATATAATCCGTTTGCCAAGGCATTTAAAGACACAAAAGTCAAGGCCGAGGAGAACGAAAGAAGAGAGCACCAAGAAGTTTATCCCACTGGACTTGGATACGGTACGAGAAAATGAATTCTTCCAAACAACGATAATTCTTTCAAATATTTTATTTATTGCATTAAAATATTATTGTTTTTTTTTTTTTGACCCTCGCATAGAAAACGCAACAAACTTCAACGAAAATTATTCTACAACAGCGGATGATTGGTTGTCTCAGTATGGAGGGCAAAGAGAAATGATGACCAGATGCCAATGTACGGCTTGCTATTTTGCCAAGCCCCAAGTTAGTCATAAGAAATGTGTACCCATATACTCGTACAATGGCAGTCAAGACAATGACCACGCCATGTATCAGCCGACATCCTACAGCTGGACGCAATTGGGAGGATGACATGCTAATAATAATATTATGAGGTTTTAATATTTTTACAGTTTCATACACGTTTGCATACCGCACAGGTTGATTTTTATTTGATTCGGGTTATATTTTGTATAAATTACATTTATTATCATTGTTTTAGTTTTAATGCAGGTACCTACACCATAAGTTATTGTGTATCTATGTACTATTATACATTTGAGGTGAATAGAAAACAATTTACTCATATTTTCAGAAGTTCTTAATTTATTTCTGTTTGAACACGAATTGTGATCACCGTTTTATTTTTCGCAAATCTTGAATGATTGGCCATTGTCTTAGTTTCGTGATGTTCTTTCAACAATTGAACAGTTGAAGTACGATGTATTTATTTTAAATTTAGTATATTAAATATTTTTCAAAACTTTTTAGTAAATTACATAAATAAATTTATCACTCTAATCCTTCGCACGTCTCAATCTGCTACATGTCCTTCACGTACACCAGAACTTGTCATGTTCAACATTATTTCTTTACATTACATGTATTATACTCCAACCATTTTTTCCCAACAACTCTTACAGTCTCTGCCATTTTTATTCCATTGGCCAGAAGTAATTCAAAATTGTATGTAATGTCTTGTTAGAGTATATTTTTATAAAATTATTTATCATCTAAATGTACTAGTTTTCCTTAAAAAACCATCATTAATTATGAAGAGCTTTACATTTTGGTATATTTAATATTACAATATACTTATTTTTTAATAATTTTACAAGTCCATATACCTGAATTGTAAATAGTCTACTGTTTTTTTCTTTAATACTATAGTCTTTAGGTAATACATACTTTTTTCTTCAATTTATTAGTCGTTATAAATATGTGGCTCTACAATTACATAGTTAAAAAAAATTTAACACATAACAAAGTTAAAACTGAAAAGATTTTATTCCAAAAGTAATAATATTATAAAATTAAATTTATATTAATATATAAAAAGTTATTTATCATAGTATTAGATCAAGTGTCTATATTCTTGCTTAACAAAATGCATTACACCAACATTTTATAAGTAGAATAATATAAATAGGTTGACTAATTTGTAACCCTAATAAATAAGTTGTTAACTTGCTTTTAGAACTCATTCATAATCAACAAGTGGTCTGAAAAATAAATAAAAACATTATGTATAGTAAAATGGCAAATTCAAAATAAATTTAAAATGAATAACCAAAGTTTATAGACAGATGAACTGATATAGTGTAATTATTAATTTGTACAGATAAAGGATTACTTTTTGTTACTTTAGATGGTTTTATTTTTTAAAAACAAATATCAATTACATCAATTACCTATACAACCTATAACAAATTTAAATTATATATAAATATGTGTAAACAAATTAATAAATTACGATTTAATTTTGATAATAAAATAAGAATATGCTGTTTAGTATGCATATAGAAGTTTAAATTAGTAATGGATTTAGGGAGGATGGACAAAATCTAAATATTACCTAGTCCATAGAAGTATTCTTAATCATACTCAATATTCATAATAAATTATACATATATATTTTTTTTATCACTATTTACTGTTTGATATAATTTTACATTTAGTATTGTTTATCTAAATATTTAATTAAATTAATGCTTTTAATAGTTTTATCAGGAATGTTGGCTTGTTGAATGTTTTAATAAATGCTTTAAGTGTTTCACCAAAAATGATGAAGAGAAATTGCTTATTTTAAAATGGCTAAATCATAAGAACCCATTTATGAACTTATAATGTATAATTAAGAATTTAATATTAGCAGATTGAGTTTATTAAAATTTATATATACTAATAAATAATAATAATGGCTTATTACGTAAATTATATATTTATATTACATTTTTTATTTTTAATTAAATATTATTTTTTCTTGTCTAATTTAGACAATTAATTAAAAGTTATTCATATTCAAATATTTGTAATCCATATTTCACTTAGAAATGTTTTATACGACATTTAATGAATGATAAATACTAAACGTCTTACTTTATATCGGAGTGTACTTTAGTACTTGGCACATATCGTTTTGGACTTGCTTCATAAGTTATTTTAGCAGCAGGACGATAATTAAAGTTCTCGCATCTACTACGATCAGGAATTTCCCTTTGTCTAGTTTCATTCTTAACTGGACTTTCCCTTGATTTAATTTCTTTTCTAATGGGACTTTCCCTTAGTTTTATTTCTTTCCTAGGTGGACTATCTCTTCTGTCTACTCTTCTATCTTTTCTCTCAGGGCTACGACGAGAACGATAATCATCTCTACGATCATAATCTCGTCTATCATCTCTTCTGTATCTTTCTCGTTCTTCACTCCTTTTTGACCGTCTCCTATCATCACTTCTAGACCGACGACGACGATCACCACTTTTTGATTGTCTACGCCGATCACCACTCTTTGATCGTCTACGTCGATCTCCACTTTTCGATCGTCTACGGCCACCACTTCTAGACCTTGATCTATGTCTACTACTTCTATACCTAAAGAATGATAAACAAATTATAGAACTCAAAATGTATAATACAATTTTTAGTTAATATAACAGAATGGTATACCTGGAATAGTTGGAACTTGAACTTGAGCTACTAGAACTACTAGATTTTGATCGGGATTTAGATCGAGAAACTGAACAACTATTTTCAGGATGACGTAACTGCCGTCGTCTAAAATAAGTAAAAATCATAAATCAAAAATAATTATAATTATAATTAGTGGTACTAAAACATTATACAAACTTCCTCCTCATTTTCAATGATAACTCTTTGATTTCTTCTTCACGTTCAATTTGCTCTCTTTCCATTTTTAGTTCTCTTTCTCTTTGTGCTTTTTTATCAGCTTTATCTAAAATTCCACATAATTATACATATATTATTTTTATTAAACAAATATAATTTTTTAAGTATGGCTTAAAACATTTGGTTGACTTTAAAACAACTTCTTCTGAAGAAAAGAGTGAATTATTAATACTACTGACATTGTTTGTTTAGCAAAACTTTCATTTTTCGTTTCATTAATTCTTGTGGAGTTGGTTTGCTGTCACTTGGGCCCTGCTGCGAACACATTTTTTTAACAATTACATCTATATCTAATACGTTAAGGTCATATTAAAGAAATTAATGTTATTATAAATATTAAGTTGTAATGAATTATCCCCTATTATTTCAAATAATTTTATTGGTGACATGCTAATATATACTCTTGCGCTATATTAACAAATTACTGACTTTTTTGTAGGAAGAAGCAGGGCTGAGATCTGGTAATCTAAAATATTTAAATCAAAATGTAAAAAATAATACAAAAAAAAAAATTGCAAAATAACTTACGGAGGTTTTATGTTATTAGTGTTTTTATCTTGACCATCATCATCAGAAATGCTTAATTCTGATGACGAGTCATTTCCTCTACGACCATAATATCTATAAAATAATAAAATTTAAATTAAATTAAAGGTACATGATATTATAAAATTATAAATGTATTAATACTATTACCGTTGAATAGGAGGTGGTTTTTGAGCAACTGGCAACTGTGCACTATTCCTATATATATATCAAAAAAGGTAATGAATTACAAAATGACATATTCTTATCTAATAGTTTTCTATGAAATTTACATCAAAATATGTACAAAAATACCTTATTGGAGTCAACGATTTGTTCAGACTTTGTGACCTATGACGACGACTATGGCTCTTAGACGGTGATCTAGATTTTTTACGAGGAGTTTTAGACCGAGAACTACGTCTTTTTCTTGTTTGATTTTTTGAAGAAGACTTTGATCTAAAAATATAATAATCAAATATGAACTGAGATAACTGTGATTGTTAACCCTAAAATTAAAAATTAAAAATATGATACTTTAAACTTTTAAATAATACATACTATTTGGGAAATGAACAAATCAAAAATATATAGTCTTTATTTCATTGAGAATATTAATTTTTTTATAATTTATGATGAATTTAAAAATTCATATATTTATTTCATATAAAATATTCTCTATACTAATCTCATGAGTAGTTAATATTGACTTTTTATAATAATTATATAAAAACCTTTAAATATAAACTAAAAACCAAGTAGCATCACTTGTTTTTAACAATGGATGATTCAAATAACTTTATATTTTAAATAAAATTCATATTTTTTATTGTTTCTTATATGAAATTAAAAACTAACTTTGAACTAATTTTTGATTTATCACTTTGTACTGGCTCTTCATCACCAAAACTAGTAATGTAGGTTACTTGGCCAGAATTTTCAGGAGTTGGTGATCGAGATGTCATCATTGACGATAGTTGATCAAAATCAGTGTAACTAGGACTTTTTCTAGTCGCATAACTAAAAAGTATAAAACATTAATGATAAATCAAAATTAAATATTATCATTTAAATTATATTATACCTAAGTGGGCTTAAAGCTTTGCCTTCTAAAGCTTTTAATCGAAAAGCTCGACGCTCTCTTCTGGATCGTCTTCCCTGAAAAATATTTTATGTAAGACAATTATAGTTAACTTATAATGTTGGTATTTAATATTTATATTAATTTAATAACTGATTTATAATGGTTGGTATATCATACATATAATAATTGAACAAGTGAAATAATACACATAATAATTGAACAAGAGAAATACTGAAATCTATGAATTAGTTTTTTTGAATCGTAAGCAAAAAAAAATATCATGTTACATTTTTTAGATTTAACTTAAACAAAGAAATTTGTATAATTTTTCCATTTAAGAAAAAATAATACTACTAACTGATGGCACTAGGTAATTATGTTTAAGAATTTAAATAAAATATTTTACAGCAAACATAGCCTTTTCTTCTTCAGCTAAACGAGCTAATTGAATATTTTCAGCCTCTTCCAAATCATTATTAAGAAAGCTATAAAAGTCATTAGTTGTCATGCCAAAACCATGAGCAGTTGAATTCAATTCATTTGCTTGGTCAGTTCCAATTTTGCTAACATCTATTGATAAATCTATAACGAAATATAAAAATTAAATACTGAATTAAATTTGAATAATAGATATTTACCAAAATCAACCTCGCTTTCCTCATCAGATTCATCAGAACCATCAGTTTTAGGTTTTATATCTAAATATTTCCTGGATTCATCAGTTTTTATTGTGTCTTCATCAGTGTATTTATATGGAATAGCAGCAGTAGCAGTAGATTTTTTTTTAGCATCATCTGCATCAGTTTTCCCAACAGGACCAAATTTTTCTTCCAAATAGAGCTGATGTAAAAATTTATTTTCAGAAACTGAAAATAATAAAAGAAATGTTCAAAACTAAACAACAGACGATTATTGCCACATACTTGTTAAGAACTCATTTTGAACAAGAATACGATAACGCTCGTAGTTTAATTGTCGTTCATCATACGACAAATCTTCTTCTTCATCATCGTTCTTTGGCTCTCTAATGAAATCTAAATGAGCACGGGCATCGAACCGATCAATCATTATTTCTCCGTTTCCTTGCCACGGCATCCTAGCGTTAGAGAATCATAGACACAATGCGATGTCAAATTGTAACAATAATTATATAGTAGTAACGATTATAATAAAGAAAACGCACATAGTCGCAGGGCTGTTAGCAGCTATTGCGATGCCCGGGTCGATGTGTATTTTACACTGTCTGCCATGCAGCTGCAAGAATTGCGTGGGATCAGCTCTCTGAAAACAGAGGAAAAATGAAATCCCGTCGCGGACACACCAGCCAGAAAAGAACTCACGATTTTCTCGTAATAGTCCTTCCGCCGCTGCGCCCGTCTCTGGTAATCGACCAGCAGTCCGCGAATCTTTTTCTCTTGCTTCCTAGCTTCATGCCACATGACGGGCGTCTACGTCCGCGGTGGTGCCGGAGTAATATCGACGGTACACGATTGCCGAAATCAGACCGCAGTACGAGTGCGGTAGACAGGGCGGCACGTACGGAATGAACAATAACAATAATCACGAACGGAGAAACCCATGGGAGAAATATTTTTGATCGGACGCCAACGAGTATTATACGGAAATCTGCGCGAACACCATCAACAGTAATAATTATTACTGTTAATCATTTGTTACGGAGAGATAAAAACGGCAGTGCGGAATGTGCATTCATATCTCGAATGATTGTTCGTGGTCGCTACGTCTTGCCGATATTATCTACCAGCCGTCTACCGCGTGTGTGGTCGCGGTATAGTTCTTATCTCACTGTTTTCCCGCGCATTTTCACTTCTGCGGAACGGTCTGCGTGATAATGACAATATCACCCGACGGCGGCCGATGCGCGCCTAGTGCCTACCCGACGGCCGACGCACGGTAGTGGAGTTTTTCAAGTCGCACTATACTTATACGGCTTACGGAATAACAGGCGTACGCGGTGTTCTTACGCTATTGCACTCTCCGGGCCCGGTCGTGAAGTCCGTGCAGTTAGTACTTATCAGTTATTATTACAGCTACTTCACTGAAGCCAACGGCACTCGTCGTCCAGTACGTACAGAAAATAATAATATTTCAACGATATCCACTCCGTAGGGTGCAAAACAGTTTGTTTACTCGTTGCGAACCTATCGATCCGCTACGCTACTATGGATTCCACGGTGTCCGCGTCCAAGGTAAGTCGTTTGCGATAATATATTATTACTCGCTGCTTGTTTCCGTTTAACCCTTCGAATCTGATCACGAGTAATCGACATGTCCAGCCGTCCAGGCACTTGATTGAAGGTAAATATCTCGTTGCCCATCAATTATTTTGTCAGTTCTCCATTCGCACCAACACCCAAATAATCAAATAATAATTATTTTATTTTGGTCTCGTGTTTTCTTATTCATGTTAGACTTGGACCAAATTAATTGAAAATAAACTACTATTGCTTAAAGAAGTATATATATTATATATATATATATTATATTATATATATATATTATATATATTATATATTTCAACTCTATTTTTTATAATACATTTTCATGACTCAATCATGTTAATGGTATTCTTTAAAGAATTAACAAGCATTAAATAATTGCTGTATATTTATTCATATAAAGTTTATTATTTAGGGATGTTTTGTATTTAAAAAAAAGAACCCTGAAAACAATAAAAGAAAAAGTAAAGGAAAAAAACAACAGAAAATCAATAAGCATGAAACTGAGTTATGGCATACTACATTTATTGATGTTTGGACTGATGTGAAGTCCAAACTTGATGTAAGTACCTTGGGTATAATTAATTAAATTTTTAATTAAAATTTTTTTTAATGTTATATTAATATTAATATCATATTATAGGATTTAAATGGATCAATATATTCAAAATTTATTTCTGACTCTGTAGATTTTATGACCACAACAAACACTACTAAAAGTCAAAATATTCCTACGGCATGTTTAATTACAGGTAACTACAGTTTTTTATAAATCAAAGAATATAAAAAATAATATTCATGTATTTAATAAAATTTTTCTTATGTACTAGGAGTAAATTTACCTGATCATGATTCATTATTTGGATTATTAGCTTCTAGTTTAGAAAAGTCTAAGCCGCCTGTTGCTGTTGCAATATTGTTTTCTGAGCATTTTACTAGTGTTAAAAGTGCAGTTATAAGTATGGTGTCACAATTGATAAATTCAAACGATGAAGAATCTGATGTAAGATATTATTTACTTATTGATCTAATTTAATTGAAACATATACATTTTTTTATTTTAGTCTGATGAATTGGACGAAAGCTTAGTTGAAAAAACTTTTACAAAACGATCAGAATGTTCAATATCCACTTTGATTGAATGGTATAGTGAACAACCAATTGGTACTCGTATAGCAATTCTTATAAAAGATTTTGAAATGTGTCAACAAACTTTTTTACAGAATTTCATCTTATTATTAAGGTAAGGTTTATATTCAAACTTTTTTCATTATTTATAAAATTGTATTTATATTATTCTGATAATCAATTCTTATAGTTGTTATATAGATGTAATTCCCTTTGTTTTGGCTATCGGTATTGCCACTTCTATATCAAATTTACATAATGCTCTACCTCATCACGTGGTAACTAAGCTAAAAGTAAAAATGTTTGTTAGTGAAGCATCTGTGGTATTTTTAAACAACATTATGGACCAGGTAAAATAAATTATTTATTTTTTAAATTCAAATTATTATAATCTAATAATGTAAGACTTAAAATATGTTATTTAAATTTAAATAAATTATAAATATTAAACTCAAACTTCTAATCTAAAATAAAATAGTCATATTCTGTAAATATATATTTTGGTACTAAGTGTGCCATCTTTGGAGTTTACTTTGAAATAATTATTGATCTAAAATATGTAGTTTGTATATACTTTTTTTCTACTGATTATATAATTTTGATGAGTTTTCTTAATATCTTGAACTGAAGAAAAATTTAAATCTATAAAATATCTGCTAGCAAAATTACTTTTATAAAGGAATTTACTTTTATCAGTATATTATAAGTTATTATAAATTAATTTTCCATATTTTAATTATTTTAGAACCATCATATGACAGAATATTAAAAACTGATATGTTTAATGATTATTATTATATTATATTAACTAATAACTTGAATGGAAAATGGTTTAAAGACTTTATAAGTTACTATCATTAGGTCGACAGACAGTTGAGAATTAATACTTATAAGTTATTTATTTTATATTTTAGTTTGATAAAACTATTATTGAGAAACTAATAATTATTGATCATTTAATTTAGGTATTTTTGAAGCCAGATTGTTCATTTTATTTGGGTGGTCGTATTTTGGAATATGTTACCGAAGTATTTTTATATTACAATTTTTCTATTAAACAGTTTGTTGAAAGTCTTAAGGTAGAATTGTTAATAACCATTAATAAAGCAAATAATCTTAAGCTACTAAAAAATATAATTGTTTACAGTTCTGTCTCATGGAGCATTTATATCTTAAACCTCTCAACTGTATATGTGTTGCTCATGAATCAGCACAAGAAGATTTATTTGACTCATTGGATGAAAAAACTCTTGAAGAAATTACTAAATTACGTTCAACTAACTATAAACTGAAACTCGACAACAATCTAAAAGTATACATAAAAATATTTTCTAAATTATTATATGATAAGTTATCTTAAATATATGTTCCAGGAAAATTTTCTTAAATTAATCAAAGAATTGAAAACACGTATTGAGGATTTTAATATTGGTCTTAGAATTTTACAAATTTTAGTGGCCGACTTACCAAATTCGCCATTAGGCACTCAAGTATTTAAATTTATTATATTTTTTGATGGCTTTTATTTCCTTCTTTAGTCTTAATAATAAATTTCTTTAGCTCAGAGAAATGTATTCCATTGGGATGAAGAAACATTTAGTTGACGATACATCATTTAAAACATGTCTGCAATTACTAAAATTTTTATCTAAAAGTGATTTACTTTCAAAATTTGATAAGGTAATTTTTTATTGTTAGCATTTTATCTAATATATTTAGTTTTATTATTTACATTTATGTATTGTATTTAGATATGTCATATTTTAAAAAATAACAAGAATAATAAAAGAGCAAAATGTGCATTAAAATTAATTCAGTGTTATGTAAAAACTATTGAAGAAGCCCAATTAAGTAATGTCATTGTAGAAGCAAAAAAACAAAATGATTTAATACCTCTTGAGAATTTAAAAGCTGTATCTAGATCACAGTTCAAAAAGGTATAGTCAGCCCTAATACCCTATGTAATTTTGTATTTTATTTTAATATTATCATCATTATTTTGTATAAGAAACTTATTGACAATGTCAAAAATGAAGATATCCGACCAATGACTGAGTTTGAAAAAATACGTTCAAACACGTTAGATAATTTATCTGATCAAGTATTAAGAGAGTTTCTTGTGCCTCCTACTAGCATGCCTTTACATGAGTTGTTAATATTTGATGATTTACCATTGATTAAACGCAAAATCATAGGAGAGGATAGAGCTGCTCAATATACAGCATTCGTCAACCCTCAACATTATATTGATGTAAGAAATTTTTATATGTTAATATTGTTTAGTTTATTATGCACAAAGATTTTCAAAAACTGATGTTAATAGTGTGACTGCTGTGAATTAGAGTATACAGAACAAGTATTAAAAACCATGCCAGATATTTGTATTGTGTACAAATTACACTTAGAGTCCAGATTTGACCAAATTAATATTTATGATTGGTTGCAGGTAAATAGTAATCTTATGTTCTTAATTTATTATATTATACACTTTTAATTTAATTTCAATTATTTTATAATACATTTCTTAATATGTTTTCAATTTAAACACAATTAACAGTCTTTAAATTATCCTTTTTTGTTAATTAAAATATAATAATATATTAATTTAATTAGATATCAACATATTTTTAATGTATTTAATACTTCATTGTTATAGATAATTTTTTATTTTATAGTGACTGATTTAAGGAGTACAGTATAGGCAATATTTTAAGTGTAAATGTGCTTGCGGTGTTGTAACTCTGGTATAACATAGTATACTATAACCATTGATTTTATAATTGGCTATTATATAAAGTCAATGCTATAATTATAACTAAATTCCCATTACAAAGAATAATAGTCGTCCAGTTGTTATAATATGTTTAATTATGCACATAAATGGGTATTATTTTTTTGTCTTGTCATGTGTATATTTTTTCATAAACAAGAATTTATTGTTTTAGTTATGTTATAAATTTGAAATATATTTAAGGTAGTGAAATGAAAATTGATTTTAAGTAAATGGTACATCTACTATTTGTTTATTTAAAATCTTATTGAGTTATTAGATCAACACATTTGTGAGATGAGAATGTTTTGGTATGAAAAAAATTGAATATTATTTAATTCTCACTATGAAATAGATTAAAATACCAATGTTGTACTTGATTAGCGACTGATATTTTAGGTTTCCATTATTGCCAATTAATTCAGAATTAAGTGTGCTTGACTGAATAATTAAACTTCTTTATTTAGAGTTTTAAAAATGTATGTTAAATATAGTTAGTACTAACATAGAATAAGTATAAATAAGTATTTTTGGTAGTATATTTAATTACATGTATGGTGCTAATAAGAATCAATTTCTAATTTTTTCCTATTTTAGAAATTTATTTCAGTTGTTGGTTCTGATAATAATGATCTAGACAATCACAATGATGTGGACCCAGCACTACAGTATCCTTTAAAATATTTATTTAAAAATTATATTTTTAACTATTTCACTTATTCAAATATTTTAATAATAAAATATGTTTTCAGGATTATTGCAAAGACAAGTAATAATATACTGTGTGTATTTTATTATATGTAAAATATTAAAACTTTATTGTAATTGTCATGTTTCTATTCATGTATTCCTGGATATAACATAAAATATTTTATTTTAATCATATAATATTTATTTTTATTTTATTTTCATGAAATATTTTAATATAAGTATTGATATTTAGTGGTTTAAAAATATTAGGTTAATTATAAATACAATTTTATCTTTATAACCATGATTATTCTTTACTCATGCATAAAATACAAATTTTCCTTAAATATACAATGTACTAGAGCTCGATTTATACGAGCCGTAAATGAATTGCAGCATTTGGGATACATACGCCAGTCCAAGTACAAAGCAGACCATGTGCAGCGCCTTACTTGTGGGTCTTGTTGAGGATAACATTATTTATTTAGTTTTAATTTCCAATATATTTATTTGTATATCTAATACTATGCTTGATAGCAACTAAAAATTTGTATTTCTATTTTGTAATAATAATTTTTTTTTTCAATAAATATTTGTATTCAATAAAAATAAAAAGTTTATGTTGCTATTATAATCAGAATGAGGACGCGCAAGAAGCCTATGGAGTCTAATTAACCGCAAGTTCCTCTACATAATTGTTTTGTTAATTATAAACTCGCACGGATTCGGGTCATTTCCGAGTCTTTTTTTTTTTGTATATGTTTTTATTGTTGAAGTTGACGACGTGTAAGAGACAATAGGGCTGTGCCATAGGTGTACCTAAATAGGTATATACTCGCCTGTCCGCCGCTGGTAAAGACACGAGCACCTGTGGGCTGTCCAAAATTCGACTGTCGATCAAGTACTATGCTATACGCCTATACAGGTACCTATTAATAATGAAGTCTCATCGAAACTAGGCTGTGTAAAATTAAATTTGTTAGTCTATTCTAACGCCGCGCCGTTGCTGCCGGAGGTAAGTAGGTACGTGCATGATAATAATACATAGGTGCATGACCATTTATACGTTTACAATATAAATACAAAAATAAAAAAGGGCGTTACTCCTAGGACTAATATCTTGTCTATTCATAAAAGCTTTACCTGCGTGATAGCTCTATTTATTTGATTTTTAAGTGAACAAAGTAGTAATAAAAACTCATGAAAAACATTTTCAAGCTCAAAATATTAAATTGGAAAATTGATCATGTGCGTTATGGGTAAAATCTATTTATAACTTATAAGTATGTAATTTTTTCCGTGGAAGTCATTTTAATGGAGCCAATTGATTTTCGTATAATTAAATTATATTTTCAATTTTAGCAGTAGCACGTTTAGGAAATATCAAGTAGGTAGGTACGAGTATTCACACTTCTTTTATCGATGTTTACTGCACTTCGTCGTATGATGACCTACACAAGTTACTTATTTAAAAATCCCTGTTCTTCCTTATTGAACATTTGTTTTAATTCCTTCTTTTCCGGATAATTCAAATGTTTATCTTTACACTAAATTCAAGTCTACCTAGACTAGGTAGTAGCCAGTAGGGGTTTTCAATCTAAATAAATTAAAAATCGTAATTAGTTATATGAAGAGAATTGCACCAAAAACCAAACTACAGCTGTACGGACAAAATTTTAGTCTATCAAGTGTTTTCCCACAAACCATTATCGACAGTTGTTTATAGACCGATTTCATTAAACACACACGGACTGAAGGACACAACTCACAAGATATATATTACACTTGTTTGTGTAGCACATCTGATTAACACGGATTACCGTAGATTTCGAAATTATATTTATGCTAACAAATATATAAAATAAACCGTTTAAATACGTGTTACCACTCTAGTAACATGTACAGTAAAAAATTGCAATTATATTTTCACAGTAGGTACGTACCTACAACCTACGTATAATGATCACATCTTGAAACTAATTGCTCCATTCACGAAAATACTCAAAAATGCACATAGGTATACATAATATACACCGTACGTAATAGAGTATATTAAAATACCAACTATGGCTGTGCATAGGTAGGCATTATTTTTTTACAAAATATAATTAAGTTAAGACGTTATAATATGTACGGGTACGACGATAATATGGGCGTACATATTATGAAGAAACAAAAAATAGTAGTGTAACTATACATTAGTTACACAATTATTTTGGTTTCCATTACACGACGTTATGTCCATATTGTGTAACGATGTACATAAGTCGTACGAATTGTTGTCTTGTTGTCTAAGAAAATAACAATCGTTCGACACTTTATACGTCTTTATTCGATGAGATCAGAGCTCAGAGAACTAGGTTGAGATAGCCAATATCTACTGAACTCGTAGTACCCGCGCACGAAAGCACTTAAACGTTCTGTAGTAAATTAATACCTAGTTAATAATACAACCGTATAATATATATACATAAACATATTTACTTTTTAGATTCTAAGCGAAGCAATGGTGATTGTGTTAGAATTTTGAGTTCGATAACACTCGGTCCCTCAAAAAGTATCGAAATCGAATCGTTGTTACTGCTTTCAGCGAGTGTGATCAATACAAATTTGAACAGTTTGTCAAACAAGTCCTTTAAGTATCTACAGCACATTGTACCTATGTAAGTAGCTATAGGTTCTGCCGTTCGTGGATTATCGTGGAAGCTTGAAGAAAAAAGGGCTACGTTTATCACGTTCGGGTCGAATCGATCTTAAATGGAAATTAATCATAGTGCACTGGAAACTGGAAGGTCTCCATGAGATCTGTTGGGTACACGCGTATTGCGTAGGCATATTGATAACCAAGACGGAAGTGGCAGTGGCGGCAGCGCAGACGCGTTTCTTCGCTAACTATATAGGTACATAAATATTACGTAATGCCACTTCACTAGAAGAACCTACCGACGGGGGCCGAAGCGTGTGCATATACTCGTATATTATGTTACGGAAGCATATCGTAAATTGTATATTGTAAACGGATGCGCTATACGATAAAATAATTAATATATGAGGTACGTGGTATATAAAAATAAGGTATTTAAATATATCACACGGGAAGCTGCAGGGGAGCAACGGCTCGTACACTGAGTGCTATTTTTTTAACACCTTGGTCAGCTTATGCGTTTTTGAAATAAATTATTTTTCATTAGGTATACCTAAGCACAAAATGTTTTTATAAACAAATTATGTACTCATAATTTGTTTGTAAATGTTACGCTTATAGAACAGAAACATAAGCTTATCATTTCGCACTTCGAAGAAGAAAATTTTCTTGAAAATGTTGATTCATAAAAATCGAACATAAAAACTATATAGTATACTATATAGTATTGCGAGTAAATTATTTACAAGTTTTTAGAGTTCAGATGAGAAAAGTGGTGTGATAAGGGATGATAAAAATGAGGGGACCATATACTATTAAAAGTAAGGAAAAACGGATTAAATCCATGTATTCTTACATTATTACAGTAAAAAAGGTGTAAAAACAGGTACCAATCTAGTTGTTAAAATATTTTTATTTTTAAAAACACGTAAACCTATCGAGAAACAGCAGTGCGCGCGTTGAACGTTAGAAAAATCACTCTGTACGCGACACCGAATAACAAAACGTTCTCCTTGACCTTTATGTATTATTGTTGCTACGTGTGCAGTGTGCTCATGAGAATAATGACCGCGGTCTGCGGGTCGTTTGCATGGATGTTGAATATCATTTATCTTTTCGGCTACGTGTACGCATAATAAGGCATAACAACGCCGCTAGCCAGTGATACAATATTAGGGGGAACTCGACTCGGGGTCTAAGCCCCCTGTTGTGATTTTAGAAGCGATTAAAAAAAAAAAAAAAATTAATAATATATTAATATTAATATTGATCTTTATTTTATTTATATTTAATAAAACTAGTTAACGAAGTAGGTAACGTTGGAAAATATTTGGAAAAATGTAACGAAAATAATTTGGTAAAATATTCAATTTAGTTTAGGTATTAGGTAGGTATATATAGTTTTGCTTTAAACGTGTAATATTATTTTTATATTGTTATCATATATATATATATATATATATATATATTATTATATGTATCGTTAACCTAGTCCATGTATTACTTAAAAATATTTTACATAAAATTTTAGATCAAACCTGTAATAATACTGTTGATGTCTTTACTGATTTCAGAAAAATCTTGGATACGGTCTCCTTTTCTCTACCCTCAGGATTCTCTCGGTTTCGGTAACCCTCTTCTATCATAGCTTATATCCTATCTGACTTCAAGAAGACAGTTCGTCATGGCAAACAATGCAATCTCTGGTTTATCCTCTCCTTCTTTCTTCCGGTGTTCCCCAGGAGGTCACCTTAGTCTTCTTCTGTTTAGTCTTTTCATAAATAATAATATCTTTGAACTATGATCTCTCATATTGTAACGCACTTTTTTATTTATGCTTCGGAGACTTCTCGCACGAATTTCCCTACAGTTTATCAACGACACGTCCGATTCCGTCTTGTTTCGTACACGAATACATGATATACAGAGTGATTTTTTAACTATACTCACCCCTCTTTTTGGCCGTAAGGTGACTTAATTTGGATTTTTTTTAATGTTTCAGTTACCATAAAAGTTATGTTTTCCATAACTTAATTTTTTTTGCCACCTTTAGGATGTCCTTCGGCGATACAAACTATTATTTTTTAAATGGAACACCCTTTTTTCACTGTGGTTTTTTATTGAGGGAATTTTTCTATGGACTTTAATGTATCGAAACCAAAATTCGAACGAGTAGTTTTTAAATTCTAATTTAAATATTAAGTTTATAATTTCATGTAATCGCTAATTGCTACTAATTCGAGAAGCGCGAATTTTATACTGTTCATACTGAATTTGGTCTGAACTTTGACTACGGTACATCAAAAGTTCCAGAAAATAAGCCGTATCATTATATTTTGCGTGAAATATATGGTGTTCTCATTTGAAAAAACAACGTTTGTATGACCATAGAACACCCTTAGGTCGGCACGAAAAAAAAAAGTTACAGAAAACGTAGGTTTCGTCGTAACTCGAACATTTAAAAAAACAGATCAAAATTTAAGCATTTGTACGGCATAAAAAGTGGGCGAGAATGGTTGAAAAAACACCATGTAATCTGTACATACAGTATAACTAAAAGCTACGGGCCTACACGCGAAACAAATATTTTAGCTTTTTCTTCGCTATATATATATTCATCTGTTGCGAGACAGCGACCTAACCGCCGACGCGACGGTTCTATATCGATTTTACAGAGCAATTTCACGCTGTCGTCTGCCGCATCCTATGAGCACCATATTACCCACCCACGTAATGCACGTTGTGCAACATTTTTCGTTTCGCCGACTCGCGCCGACTGGACGCCGTCTTCTCGAACCGCGTACCAGGTACCTAATCAAGTTCAGTAACAAATCGTCGTATTCGATTTCCTGTCGTTAAAATCGGTATACATATACGGTACGACCGAAATCGAAATGATTTAAACGTCGGCGCTCGCACATCCTGCCGCGTAATAATACCCATTGCATACGTACACGCGCACTGCGCGTGTAATTACAAATAGTTGCAGCGATGATATTATTATTGTACCGGACGGGGGTGGGGGGGGGGAAATAAAGGGAAAACGGTGAATTATAATCTCGACGGTATATTACCATAGTGCGATGTAACGTACGTCTTGCGTTACACAACCGAGCTTGAAACGTATCGTATTGTGCACTGCAGAAACGCATATTATATTTTCACCATCGTCATAATTATTCGTATTTACGCCGCGGTACGCTGTTCAAATAATACGCGTTTTAATGACATACCTAATAATATTATATACGGTCGTAGCCGTTTGGCAATGGCGACGACATAATAATAATCGCTCGACGCGCTCTCGATCCTTAAGCATGCGGCGGGTAAAAGGTGTACTCGGGCAATCGGCGGCGCGTGGGCACACATTATTTTTGCGCAGTTGGACGAAGGCCGCGTGCGACGGCGCGCCATTGTGCTGGGAAAAGACTCGTGGCGAGGTTACGACTCGGCGATCGCATGCGGTTGAACTATGACAACATAAAAGTTCACTCGGAACGTAGTTATGCACCGAAAACGGCTCACTAGGCTGAATCGCGATCGTGGCGTACCCTGTTTCCGCGTAATCACGTCCCTGTACCGCGCTAAGGATGTCCATACCATTGGGCTCATTGAAATCGCGCAGTTTTAGTTTACAAATGCCTGTAGTAATAGTAGGTATATACACCTACAGTGAATTATTGTATTAATAGTAATTGCAATTTGAAGGGCCGAGTGGATAGAGGTGTTCACTGACATTTTTTAAATTGTTCAGGAACGCTACTTATTCTTAGTAAATATTTTAAATGGCAATAATAACACGGATAAATGTGTTAATAAAATCCATTATTTGCACTCTGTTACAACACGGAATGTTTACGTTCACTACCACCTTTATCCACCGGGTACAACTGATGGTAAATTCTTTTAATACCACCTTCATTTGTGCAATAAAATGCATTTTAAAAAAAATTGCAGTTCACACCTTTATCAACTAACCCGTTCAGTTGCAAGTTGTAACTAAACGACGGAAATGACTACAAAACTAGTTGCACTTATGTGGGCAGGCGAAAAACGGAATTTTCATTTCGATAAATATATTTTCAAAGACAAATTTTCAACGAACAACTATACGGTCGTGTTTTTAGCCAAACTTGTAAAAATCAGCTGTTTCAGTCGCCAAGGCTTAAAAACTGTTGGTCGCACAGAATGGTGCGCACATACATGTTACATGTATATAGTTATCGGCTAAGGATGAATAACCGGCCGTGAAATTCCTCAGAGGTCTGCGGCGCGGGGCGCGGTTTTTACGACCAACTTCATCGCAGTTAATCATAACATATATTATATGCGCATGGGTTTCTTCTCGATTAAGTCTTATCGCAATAGGTATTAGCACTGCAGGACCGGTTATTACTCATCCGTTTGGGAGCATATATGTATACAAGCTGATGATTATTTTTTAATAGTTCAATTTGCATCCAACACAGATGATACAATGCACCGGCAAGTTAAGTCCGATCGAGAGAGTATAATATAATAATATATAACATACAGTGAGAGAGAGAGAGAGAGAGAGAGTGAGAGGGATTATAATATATACTTAACATAATTTAATCGATACCGAATCTTCGAGTAAAACAATAATTTAGACTCGCAACGCCGACATAATACGGGATTCGTGTACATTTGCATTCCGCGGTATTTTTTCTACTCTTTTTAATAGCTATGCGTATACTATAATATAATACTTCTACAACGTTTTAAGCCTCAAGCGAATCGTTACGTTTTCGTGATCGAGCCTACCGACGTTTTTATTTGCAACTCGTGGAAATAATGTGTTCTTGTAAAGCCTACGGCCTTGTGCACGCACGTCGCACCTACGCGTATATCTTTGATAAATGATTGTACGACTATACAGATTAAGGTACGCGTTAAACACACACACACACACACACATAATTATTATAATAATAATAGGTAGGTACCGCGAAAAAACCGATGACCAGAAAAAAAAAAGATTTTAATGATCAAACGATTACGGCCGCTGACCGTCGAACGTGCGAAACTTGACGTCGACAAATGTAGGTGTATTTATAATACACACGGATCGTCGAGTGATCGATTTTGTTCCAACACAACATGGTGGTGGAAGAATATAGTTAGCGGTTACGTATCATTGACATTTATCATTCGAGACCCGATGTACACGAGCATTATATCAAATTGTTGTATTATCGCAACGGTGCACAGACAAGATGATCGGTTACCCGGTGACGTATTATTTATTAGGGGAGCTAGCGATCGACCCGGATGGCATTATTTTACAAGGACTTTATTGTGTTAGTGAAAAATTATGTAAACCCGATTACATTTTTTTCTCATCGATAATATATTAAACGATCGGGAGAGGAGGTACATATCTAGAGGCCAAGTGCCGAATTTCCGAAAACGTCTTTGGTGTGACCGCCGAGGTTGTTATAGCCGAAATTCGCAAGTGTAGCTGTACCTATTAGTATCAGATAGTCGTCGCACGATATGGCCGTTAGCGTTTAAATCGGCACGAAAACGTAGTCTGACGTAACTTTTATTTTCAAAGCGTGTGTCTGATCCAAGTGTGGTCGCAAGTAAAAATACCACCCGGGGCAAGGTCGAGATTCTAAGGCTAAAGTATACATGCAGTTAAGACCGACAAGATACACGCATTTGGAACCATGGTTGCCCATAATTTTAGGGGGGGGGGGTCAAATTGAAACCAAGTTTCCAAACGCGCGTTTAAAGACTTGTAGATAGACCATAAGATCTGTAAAAAATGTTATTGAAGTATTATAGATCCACCATGAGAAGTGGATTAATAAAAGTATTCATTTAATTTTTATCATCGTCAAGTATTTATCTGAAAATAATAATTGATAATTTTGCTTTTTCAGAGCAAATATGCTAATAATTTTTATTTATTTAGTGCAGTGAAGAATCTATAGCGTGGTTTAATGTTTCTCTCATTATTTTTATAGGCATTACTTATTTGCTATCAAATTATTTTAAGCTATTTGAAAAAGCACGCAGCGTCAGGCTCAAGAAAAACATTTTTGGTGGGTCTTATATTTTCCAGGTGAGAAACATGTTCCCATCCCAAGGAGCACCCATGTTTGATACGGCTCTCTGATGCACAATATATCGTATTACGGTGTCGCACTAGGATTTTATACTATCGATCGTTGGTAAACGGTGTTCGGTTAAACGTGGTAGACAACGGATGTACATTTTATTTGATTATTGTAACCGGGAGAACCCTTATAGTGAGATGTACACGCATAAGAAAGAGAAAAAAAAACACAATATATTATATAAAAAATTACAATGTTCATGTTGAATAGCAGAGAATGGATCCGCATTGGTTGCTTTCGACACATAGTTCGTCTTAAATATAAGTAAAAAAATGAAATTCTGGGAATATTTTATATTATTTCATCAACTGCGTGATAATGCGAGTAATGAAAATGACGTGGTAAATTTCCCATCTTGCAGGGCCACCGCAGGGACCCATTGGTGCGTCCATAGGTTTTTATTGCAACGACCGTCGTGTTTGGACGCCGCTACGTAGATTGTAGACGGTGTGATGCGTGTGCAGAAAACCGTGTGATTACATAATTTGTTACTGTACATTATCATATTACGTTATATTTACAATAATTTTATGTATTTTCGTGGTGACACTATATCGCGGAAAATATAATATCACTGTTGTCTTGCTGTTGCTCGCCACGATTTTTGTTGGAAAATTCCGTTTTACTGCAGGACGTCGGAATACCATATAGTACCTACGTAGACGCGCACCGGATCCAAGGTAAGTACACCGCTGTCTAGTCAAACGGTAATGCGCGTAGGTACCTACACAGGCGGCGTGACATTCCTGACGGAGAACGAACGACTGCGATGAGAAAAATAATTCGGATTCCGTAACATTTCAGTCGTCCGGATTCACATTTAGCAATTTAGGTAAATCCCGTACACGTTTTCCGTTTCGCATTTGAACAATTCACTCGAGTTTAATCTGTTTGCATAGCTGCAGCTGCTGCAGTTAAGTTATTCGCGAACAATCTCTCCTCCCGCGAACTCGTCAACAGCGAAATGGCTTAGCATAAACAGGATATTGTTTTTCGTAGGCCCCGCGGTAGGAGCCTTTACGCGGTTAAAATAAAAATTGTTTTTACTTTTTTTTTTAAATAAAAACAAATGAGCCCCCCCCCCCTATAATATCTATACGAACACAATGGAATAATACGATCGGGTTTATTGAGATAATGTTCGCAGTTAGCCGATTCTACGAATGATTATACCGAAGAAAACGGGAACTGTCTTTAATGAAAAAAAAAAAACGGTACCTTATGCCTACACACAATGGTACTGGGTTCATTAGTTCATCGCGTAATCGGTGTGTAATTACTATGTTCTATGAACTTGGTACACGTTCGTTTTCAAACTCTACATTAATGTAATGTATTTCTAAGTGCGTCGATTACTATTTTGTTCCCACACCGAACGTTTCACGATGAACCGTAGTCCTGTGGCCCCCGCCCCGCGCGTAATATATAATATGCATTTCGCTATAATTATACGCGGTAATCGTTATTGATGAACGTCAAACTCGTAGATGGTCCTAAACCAGTGATGGGCAAAGTACGGCCCGCGAAAGAATTTAATCCGGCCCGCCAAGGGTCCATCGACATGTATAGTATATGGCCCCCAAATTAGGGTCGCAGTGGTTTTCCAGCATTTCTTACAATTTATAAATTTAATTTTTTTACATTATAATTTTAATTTAGGAAAACAATTACATATGTCTCACACGTCTACCATGGTTGGGCCTTCGAATAAAAGTTAAATTAATTATTATTTAAGGTAACAAGTAATTTGTAACATTTTTGTGTAATTTTGTAGTGTTTTTATAGTATTATGATTAAAAAATTTAACATAAAATGTATTTTTTCTATAACTCTAGCCCTCCTCAAGAATTTCTTAAACTTTGTGGCCCCCCATTACAAAAAGTTTGCCCACCACTGTCCTAAACGAAGTACCCCGAGCTGCATGCGCGCGTTGCGACGTGATCATGTCGTACGGTTTTTGCCGGACCCGGGACACGTCTGTCCTGCGTGTCCCGGCGAAATTAACGTTTTTCGTCGATTTTCCCGTCCGAATGCCGCAGACGCGATTTAAAGCGATATCGCAGCCGTGTAAAGGTCGGTTATGCGTTTTACGCGCGTCGTCGGTTCTGATTTCGGTATCCGTCGAGAGATATATCCAAAAATAACCATTACCGTGAATCGCACGTCGCGACAAGAATCCTCGTTGACGCGCGCGCGAATCACACAGTTCGACGACCCGCAAGGATTTTTCGCTCGGGAAAAAAACAATGTATTTTTAGAAGTAAAGTAAATAAAAAAAGAAAAAATCCATAAACGAGACGCTAAGGCATGTTGTATAGGTGCGATGGCTCGTCCTGCCGAAGTCTAGCTCTCGGAAACGTCTTTTTACTCGGCGCCCGGTAAACGATTATTATATTACACAACGTGAATGACGCCTTATCGGTGCAATAGCGTCGGCGTTCTTATTCAATAAAAAAAAAATAATAACTGTATAAATGCACATTTGCTTTGGATAAGCTTAACGGGCGATCGACACAATTTTTTTTATCAAAATTCGTTATCCAAACAATTTTTCACAAAAAAAAACTCTGTTATTCATGTTTCATTGCGTTTATTGTACACTCAATCAATTACGCTCACACATTTTTCCATTATCCGATTGTCTGTAATATGTACGTATAATGAAGACGTTGCTTACGGTTATTTCGTTTTTTCAACGCGTTACACGTGTCTCTGCGTCAGGTTTAATTTCTATTTCGCAGTGCTTATATCTAATTATTATATTTTTTATTTATAATTAACTGCTGTAAAATTTATCTCATAGACGATAACCTAACACCGTAGAAAAAAAAAACAGTAGCGTATTATTATATGGTAATTGACAAATGTATTCAGATTCTGATAACAGATTCTGCAAGAAGTAAAGAATTTATTGTCACTCATTCCGTGCCTCCTTTTTTTACCGTCTGTCTAGACGACTTCGACCAAGAGGATTTTGTTTAGTTAGTAATATTCTTATCAACATTGTCCTTGTGAAGTCGACGAAAAAATAATTAACCCAAAAGTTACTAACAAATCGTTATGAACATTGGGGTAATTAATTTTGATTTAATTGGGTATTTAAACAACATTGGTGAATTACAGTACATTTACACATAGTTTTATTGAACGATATTGGTTATCTTGTAGTCTAGAAATACTGACCGTAAGGATTTGGAACATAAACTAGATGCTTATATATTAGCAATATATACACCCATATTACATTAATAATTTTAACATTAGAAATTAAAATAACTAAATCAAAGTGCAGAGGTTATACTTGTATGCGATCTCCCCGCAAAAGTCTGTTTAACCAGCTTGATTTCGAAAATATTAGATACTTATATTAATATATAGTTGTGTAAACTATCTTTAGATACTGAGGCTGATCCACTCAACATTCTTCACTTAAAATTGTACTTGAAACCATTGGTTTATGATTTCAAATATATAAGAACAATAAATTCACCTATATTATAGGCATCCATTCCTGTATCTCACCCGACCTCTGTATCTCGCTTTTTACGCGTGTGATATATATTATATATGTAATATTATGTATAGTGTATAGTGTATACTAACGAAATACGAAAAATAAAACGGCTCATTTTTTTGCATTTGGTTATTATTTTCACTTTTGCGTGGACCGCTTCAACGACGACACATTGCCGTCCCACGTGCAGACGAAAAAAGGTTCTTCAATTATATAAAACATTAAGTTGATCGTATTGTATTTTTTTCCTACAAAAGACGATATCGCTCGTTAATCTTTTATATAGGTAGTAACTTTACATCGAAATTCATCATGCTTATTTATAAACAACGATTATTATTATTATTATCTCTCAATGTCATGCATTTATATATGTATAATAGAAACAATATGAATTCCGAGTGAAATATTAATAAACGAATTGACTGTTGAGTGAAGTATACCTGTGTAGCATTCACGACGCATTTTGCACGTAGGTGGGTAGGTACGTATTATTTAACAACGATGTATATATTTTAATTTAAACCTATATAAAATATATATAAATATAAAATAATAAGTGTTTGTGGATTATTACGATTGGCTCCGATTAAAAATTAAAATGATAATTTATTCATAGTCTCAATTTGATATTCTGTATATTAAATAATAATTTATATATAATATCAATATACATAAACAAGTTTATTTTTTAAACATGCTCATTCTCTTTTTTGGCCGTTAAATGCTTAAATTTGGATTTTTTTTTATACAATTTTTTTTTTCAAACCTAAGATTTTTACAACTTTTTACTCACGCCAACTTAAGTGTGTCCTGCGTGGTTATATACACTTTGTTTTTCAAATGGGAACACCATATTTTTTATGCAAATCAAGTAAATTTTTCTGGAATTTTTGATATAACGTAGTCAGCATTTGACAGAAATTGTGTAAAAAAACTATTTTAGTATTACGTACAATTATTTGATTGGTGTACACATAATATAAGTAAATATGCCATTTTTTGCTTTTTTTTTAGCCGTTTCGTCACTTTCCATTGTTAACTATAACAAGTATTCAAACTCATTAAAGTACACCGTGGAGCTTTTACATGGAATTTTAGTAGATTTGTTGGTTTTTAATTTTTACTATATATGTAGTTATATTTATGTTCTGTAAGTGTCTTGAGTTGTAAAGTACACGTTTTTTTAGTTCATATACATTTTTTTAATATGTGCATACCGTTACGTAAGTGGGTCCGAAGAAACGACATTTTACGATTTCTTCTTAATGCAAAAAGGAAATATATAGGACAGTTATCTAAAGCCTAAAGGTTATAGTTGTACACAATTTTTCTTTTATTTATAGATTGCGCGTAAAATTGGTAGATCGTACTTATAGAGTACAATAGTATATGTACGTAGGTAACAATGGTAACATCGATGCTGACTCGCGTTTATATGATGTATACCGGAACTGCTGACAAAGTATTATAGGTAAACGCGCAATACGTGTGTACTATATTGCATAAAAATTAATATCCGCAAGCGTGAGTTACGCAATGGTATGCCGGTATTTTACTTTATTATTGTACATTTGATTTAATTTATTAATATATTTTATTTTTACATTTCTGCACGTGCGTTATTATACCTACGTTCTACACACTATTGACTATACATAGTGTGTCTAAGAAGTTCGGAAATCGCTCGAATAGATATTTTGTTATACTTAAGAGAAGATTCGTGAGAGTTTTGTCTGACAAGAGTATAGTGCTAATTTTTTATTAAATATGTATAAATAAACAAACGGTATTTGATGCGTTGGCCTGTTTGCAAATAATAATATGATGTAGTGCTCTAAAATTTCAACATTATATCATGTACCCGTGGGTAGCGTACTATATAGCGCATACGATTTTCCCTTGGGAGGTGCTTTAAACCTTCTCAATATCTTCGACAGACTTTGACGGCCGGCGATCATATAATATGATTTCATACTCTATAAGATATAATTCGTTGAAGATAAGCATAACATTTTATAGAGTGGATTTACATTAACGTAATATATTTATATATGTATTATAATAATTATTTTACCACATGTAATAAACTATAATATATTTATGTTGTACAAGATAATGCTTACGGTCCATATTATATTGTAATCGTGGTTTAATAAAATGGGTATTATCGTATTTAATATGCGATCAACGGTTTAAGAGTTTTCAAACGTTGTGGACCTCACGCTGTATATCAGTAATAAGATATTCACGAAGTAACAATAAAATCGTAACAAATTTTAAATATATTCCGTAATGGACAGTGTACCGCCTCTGCTACTATGGTTTTCAATGGTATTATAACTGTTTATGTAGGTAACCATGTAGACAACTCGGTGTTACGCTTACATTTAGACTATACTATTTTATATATTAAAAAGACAAAGAGAACGATGATTTTCGATCAGTAGGTTTTAGTATTTTAATCAAATTATTTTAGAACGTAATTGATACATGAAACGGTTAGTAATTTTTTTTTGTTCGCTATAAAAGTAAAATTCTCGATTCACTCGACAAAGGTATTGAGGTCATTAACCTCGCGGTGTTGCGATTGGCAACTCTACACAACTGCAGTGTTTAAACAATTTATGTGTTGTTTCTGTAGAAGGTGTTTTCCATTAAAATATCCAAACCACTTTATTATTTACCATTTTTGGAGAACGCAAAATGGAGCTCTCATCATTAATTACAGAATGCCAAAAATATAGTGGTTAATAAAAAAAAAAAAAAAATGAAAAACTAGTTTTATCTGTTAATTCGTATGTACCAAAATTGCATTCGTATATTTATAGCTTAAACGAAATCTTTAATTTTGTTTTTTACTACATTTTTCGACAATTTATTTCACAGTATGACAATATTCATTGACTTATTATGTATATAATTTTATACAGAGAACATTTTTTGCTCCTCTTAAAACAAGCTATGTTAGTCTTATAATTGGTATTCCTTTTATTACTAAAAATATGTTGATTTAAGTTTTCTTATGAAATAATAACGTTGACGAAATATCAGTATTAAATATCATGGTTTTATTTCAGAATAAAAATATGACTGGAGGATAGTTTGAGTTTGATCTTGTTTTTATATACACATTAGAAAACGATTTAGTAGTTAAATTTTACAATTATTTTTAATAATATTATGTGGAGTATAGCAGTATTAAAACGGAAAAACGTAATTTACGTTGGTTGTTAACGTTGACGAAACTTATATTTTTTGAGTATTCATAAAAACCAATTGAAGGAAAAAATGAAAACGTTTAAAAACGTTTTAAGACTGCATAGTGCAATTTTGCATTTGTTACAAAAAAAATATGCATGCATTTACGTTATACGATCATAACGGATGATTTATCAACATTAAAATATACTATTCTTACACAAGTAAATGTGTCTAAAAAATAGCTTGTATAATTGTGCATATTATTATTTATGTGACACCATATGGTTAAAAATTTAAACCATGCGTATAAATGTAAATTAATATCCAATAAACTTATATCGAGTATTATCCTTGTTCGGTAAAATTGTGTTAAATGTAAAATAATACACTAGAGAACAAATTATTTTATTTTGTAAAAATCACATTAGACCTCACGGGTCATTTGAGTACAAGACGTTGTACGGTTGATCATTAGTCATTACTTATATTATATGACGTTATACACTTGCATGCGAATATCAGCATGTACATGTCGAATGTTTGGTAATTAAACATGAATTATCTAATTGTTTTTTATTTGCAACTATATCAGTATACGTGCACGTATTATAATATTACATGGTATTATCGCGCGCGCGAAATATTAATTGGAAAATACTTAATTATGACCCACATACGTTTTGACGATAAGCTACGTACTCGTATACGAATCACTTTGAGCTTGACGGCATTATATTATTATCACTATTATTATAATATTACTGTACCATCGATTCGTATTGGCATCGCGGGCGACACACTCTCGGTTTGCAATACGATGATGCGATGATTCCATCCGTCGAACGCGTCCCAATTAAACCGTCGGATGCTACTTCTCCTTTGCAAAATCGTTGCATTCTCATTAATTCCGAATCCGTCTTGTTTTCTGTACACGCTCGCAGATGTGCGCACGCACGCACGCGGTCGATAAAATTGTGTAATTTATTCGTTTGTCGGAATATTTGCGCATAAATATTGCATTTTATATAAATATTATACGTGCACACGTAAATCATGCGGCACGTAACAATTATAATATTGTACCCAATGATGTCATATAATATATTATGTTGTGCGTAGTTGCGGTGTGTGTGTACGCGGCTATGAGGTATTTCGAGCGAAAAATTTGAAGCGCAAACGTGAAGGATGTTGTACGCGCGAATCGGAACGATTGCGCTTACCTACGTTAAATTAGTTTAACATAAATATATTAAAGGATATACTGCACGTGCATATAAATAGGTACACCGTGAAACCGTATAATCTGTAAAAAGTTTTTCGACAGTTGCATGAAGTAGCTACAACTTGTCGTCGCAACTGGTCGTTTAAACATTCGGGGAATATATATAATATCGTGGGTATTCTGTACAAATAATTTATAAAGCAACACGTTTTTTTTATTTTATTTTTTTAATCGTTCCCCGTGAACTTTGCTTGCAAAAGCTATTAGTAATTTAAAAATAATTGTTGATAAGTATATAGAACATATAGTTTGTTTAGCTTAAGTTACGATTTTTTTGTTGAAAGTATACATTTAACTACACATAGATGTTAGATTTGCTTTTGCTAAGAAAACGATAGTTCGATTGTTGTATTTTGGGCTTGGACATGGTACAGGGTCAAAACCGTGTGGCATGTTGAGATGGGTGAGGCCGTCGGTGTATTGGCGGTATTCTGTTATTATGTTTAGGGTCGTACTTGTGTTATTCTACAGTATTTATATGTTCGACGGTAATTTGTTGCCATTAAGAGCCTATGCGTACATCTCGTCTGTCCAATTCGTATAGCTTGTTGATAAATACTACTCATATTAAATTACACACGAAAATATTATATTTTACGTAAGGTGTATAACGTAATACATAATATTATGGGTGCGTACATGATATACGAGTAGGCGAGATGATATTAATCTTGTTGGCTAATAATAATGATAATATTGATAATACGAGTATACTAATAATATTAATGGGAGGAAGAAAACAAAGGTTTGATAATGGTGTGCTATATAATATACTCCGTATATACACTTAAAATAAAATATTGATTTGCGGGAGGAGTTTGGGGTTGAAGGAGCTTGTCCTAGATTCGAATTTTGCAACAAACCTTCACATATTATATCGCGTATATAATCATAGACGAAGTCGCGTGTGTGCCAAATTTCGAATAAAATTTCTACGCGCGTATTCAATAGTTTATAAATATATATATATAAAATATGGTGTGTGTGTAAGTGAGTGTATACGAGAAATTGATTGAACAAATTCTACGGGTGTATAATATCATCGTGTACCGTGTTCGGAATGAAATCGAATTTGAGTTTGAGGAAGAAATTGGTGTACGCGTTTCTAAAACTGCAGTACCTATAGTGTCGCTAAAAGTTTGGTCGTACGAATGGTTTTGGGACGAGAAAAAAACCTTGTTTACCGTCTGCGAAAATAATAATGTGCGCCAGGCTAATCTAATAAATCTCGCATTATAACCGTCTGCAAGAACCTAGTATATATATTACCGAGAATTTCCCAAAGAACCGCGCGGACTCGTATACTGTTTTATAATAATTAATAAAACACCCCGGCGCGGCCCAGTTTTGAGCGTGGGTGGCTGTATGAAAAGCCTAAAGGAGAGTAGAAAAATTGGTGTCTTCCCACGTCGTCGAATCCCAACTAACCGAAATCCCAGTTCGCAGACAACAAACTAGTTGGATAGAACTTTAAAAATTTTTCCCAGTTTGCCGAAATTTTAAATATTATATTGGTTTTACTAGGGATTAAAAATCGTTCACGATTCACCAACAACTTACGACAAATGTCAAAAGTGTTTAAATTTATTTTTATACCCAGTACATGCAGTACCACATTAGGCCTTTCTAAATTAATAAAATAATAAACAGGAAATAAATAAAAAGAATACATTTCAAACCTAAATTTAAATTTATAACCATAGAATACGACAGATAAGAGTGATTAGACAAAGCAAAAAAAGTGGCAAGGCAATAATTTAAACATTTATTCCTAATTATTTAAAAATTATTAATTCATTGGCATAATTAATTACCATCTATTTTAAGATTGATTAATTAAAATTTTTATCATTTTCTTAAATTGTTCATAGTTTTGTTTTAATCATATCATATAATCAGGTATCATAATTGTTATTAATTGCATTTTATATTATCAATTAAATTTTATTTTATCATGGGGATCGGTGAATTGGAAATCGGCAAATTGGGATGTCACCGACGTGGGAATGAACCGAAAAATCGTCGAGCAACCCGTTTTGATTTTCCCGTACACATACTGAAAAAAAAACAAATCGACCAGGTGTGCAATCCGCCGAGGGCCATTCGACACACAGCTGGTGCGTGCTAAGCGTTCGATTTGGTACAAAACGCGAATGTTTATTTTTATCCACGTGAATATTATTTCTATCAAAATATTTCGTCAAATTTACGCCGGTGAACTGCGGCCTCGGTCTATTATGCATTTATGCAGGTATAGTGCGATAATAGTGTCGATTTCAAACATTCCGTCTGCAATTTACCGACACGAAAATGTAACCAGAATGTGCTGTTGTACGGTATAACACATATGCCATAGGTATATTCTCTAGTGAATCAATGTGTCGCTATGTGTCCGAGATTCGTATGATCGACAAAATTGTAAGGCGTACGACTATACGTATATTTAATATATACAAGGTTCCCCCCGAGGATTTACCCATTGCGATATCTCCTGAGATAATGAAGATTATACATTTTAGGTTTTTTCATTTTTTTTTTTGCATACTCAATGGTGTTAGGATGACAGATATTTCATATTGTTTCGGTAAATTTTTAATTTTATTATTTTCGAAAAGTTTGAAGATATAAAATTATAAATATATAACATTTTATTTTCATTAACCTCAAGATTTTTAATAATTTTTTTAATTTCCAGAAACTTATCAGACGTTATCAGAAAACGAGACGAGATAATATCAAATCATAAAATTATGGATTGTTAATATGGTATTAAATAATACACAATTTTTCTGGAAATTAAAAATCATGAGGTGAATGAAAAAAAAAATGTATAAACTACAAAATTTTCAGAAAAATAAACTCTATAAAATTTGTATCTTCAAATGTTTCAAAAATAATAAAATGAAAAATATTTTTTAAATTTTTTACCAAAACTTAAAGTTCAATTAAAATATGAAATTATTTTATTTTTGTCCTTTTGAGTCTAAAAAAAAACAGATTTTTAATATCTTTTTAATGGATGAATTCTTGGTGTATTATACTTTTGTATAAAACATTCGTCGATGTACTATTTTCTAACATATTTGTGTTTTATATATAAAGATATATGCTAATTTACCAAATCTCCAGACTAGTTATCTCAATCATCAAGTTATTTCCGCACGCAAAAACAACTATTTCCGTAAGCATAAAAAGCGAAAACGCGTTTAAAAGTCGTTTGTATAAGTATACTTATTATTGAATATTAATTATATTTTATCATCGTTCTAATTTGAATGTACCTATACTCGTATGTAGGTGAAATGCGTTTTGACCGAATCGAAAAAAGCAACTAGTTTAGACCTAAAAAAACATTGTTCCATACTTCCATCGTCATTACAAACCGTTATGTTGGACCCAGAATATTTATAATCTCATAATGTTTACCAGACGTAGAACTGTCTTCGGTAAATCTGAACGTTATAATGTAGTAAATATATGACCGTGAGTCCGTGAACTCATGTGACGCATATATAATATGTTTAATATACACTTACTGACATCGTATCGGTTTCATTATGGGTACACAATGGACTGGAATCGTAAGGTTAGACGTACACCCATTACACAGTCAAAGATTTACTTGAGAATTACTTTTTTTATCATGTAGTCTGCTGCAGTCACAAAAAAAACCCTTAATTGACGAATTATAATCGTCATTCAATACGAACAAAGTATTATCTCATACATAAATAAAATAAGTAAAAATAAAATGGAATACGAGTGACTAATATTGGTAAATGGTTAGTTATAACCAACATAACGGTTGAAGGTCACAGCAAAGATTTTGAATCAGTTTATTACATTTTCGAATATAATGTTCTGATCACAAGCGTAGCCAAAAATTATTTCACGGCCATAAGATACGGGGATACTATATTATATCATAATTTTAAATTATTTTTCACCCATTCAATACTAATATTATAATTTATCACTAATTTTCAAGTACCAATTATTGTTATTGTACCGGCGTATGCAGTCGTACCCTATATCGCATTAATTGGTAGGCATACCACCATCATGATCGGGCGTAAATACTGGGTTGATTCGTATTAAAACCATAATTAAATCTAACAAAATAATTGATGCGACCGACACACATGGGGTTAGGTTAGGTTAGGTTAGGTTTATTTTTCTTATCGTTTCATGTATTGCAACTCTTACTTTTACATACGCTTCTGGCCTTTGACACCATAGCTCATTATTGATTCGTTGCCATATAGAATTACTAATTTTTTTTTTTTTATATAATCTAGGTCTCTTAACAATGTGTAATGAGTATTAACGAAGCACTCAAATGTGATTGAAGGAATATAATATCTATAGTATGCAGAATAGATTATCACATCATATCGCGCATTGTAATAATTACATTTAATCTAAGAGTGTAAAATTGTGAAAACTCAAGAGGAACTATATGGTATTATCGTGTCAAAGGACGTTTGACTATACCATTCTTATAATTTCATTTATCATCAGCACTTCTCGTCATATCCGTTTATATCGTCGTATATATTGCGGAAAATATATAATTAATATTTCGAGAACAACCGTTTAATTAATTTGTATGTGACCTTGTTCGACGTTAAAATTGACTCGTAGCAGTACCAATAGTATCATGTAACACATTTCACGTTAAACACGCAGACTTTTTACCCGAGTGCATTGTCGTATGGCTCTTAATATTGTATATACTGTTGTAGGATGATTTTTTATGATTAAAACATGCAGAATAGCAAGCTTTGTCATAACAGTTATTTTATTTTATACATTTCACTTAAACTTTCCTGTAATTTTTGTTCAAATTTTAATCGTCACGAGACTACATAATATATAATATATAGTCCATTGGGTACCCATATCATAGCGAAAAAATGTGTTGTTTGATACACTGATACTATAAGCTATATAAAATCACCACGATTGTTTTCAATCAACTGTAATCTATCTAATTGATTTCATAATTTTATTTAATAAATGTCAACGTAATTGTTTAATTTTAAATCATTTTTTTTTTCAGCAAATGAGGATTTAGGGATTAATGTGGAGTCCTTTATAAAACGCAGGACGGTCGCGTCCCCGTCAATCGGCACTGTATACGCACATTCTACATTTTCGAAAAACTGTTGACCGACGGCCGACAATGTAAACGAACTCAACGAAGGTCAATCGTATGCGGTTTTTCTCTTTTATTTCATTTCGTATGTTTTCTCAAGAGGAATATAACCATAGCCGCAAAATCGGTTTTACTGAACGTAGATTTGCTATGTTGTACGCTTGTCTAAGACGCATACAGCACTTACGGGTGTGGCGTCCTCTTAAGGCATTACAATTCATAGGAAACCGTTTTCCTCAAACATATCGTACCTAGCTCTATATTATTATAATGTGTACACGTTGTCTTCCGCGCGCGCTATAGCGTACATTCTCGTTCAACTATTGACCTTAGAGAACCGTTTTAATTTTTTGCTAACGTCGTGTAAATGTTTTTTTTTTCTCTTTTCAGTGAATGACCGCAAGTCCGCAAGGTTAGGCACTGTTAATAATATAATTATCTGAGAAACAACTTACTTAGAAAATGCGTTACTTATACAATGCAAGATTTTATAATGTACATTCACTAATTACAGTTGAACGTAGAAGTAAATATTATAGGACTGTTGAACACATTAAATGGAATATATTATCATTTTGATTGTTTTCTCGCGAATAACTTGTAAATTTTTAGTTAGATGCTATTTCATGTATACAAACAGTATATCTATATCCAAAAATATTTTTGTTCGTCCATAGCACCACCACACTAAATTAATTGGCGTTATATTTTCATACTACAATAACACAATTACTCTCTAACAAAGGACCGAGCTCTCAGGTTATAATTATGCCTCATAAAATGATGAAGCTTCCCAACAATTTTACTACATATTTGATGACTTTTTTACGTACAATTTTTTTTTTGTCGCTGAAAAAATACAGTTAACAAAATTAAAATAATGTTGTATTACAATAATTTTAAAATCCACTATGAATAATGATAGTACTAGTTAACAGTTAAATAATATGGTATGTACGTAAGCATAAATTCTAATAATAATAATCCTTTTTTGCTATATTATAAATTTGATATTATTTCAGTGTATGGCAGTATTTTTAAAAACATGAATTCCGAAAAATAATTTTGCTTTTCGAAATATTTATTTCAATAATATAATATTTTAGTTGTTCAATTGGTCGACCACCTACTTTACAGTTCTTTTTGAGTTGCTGTTCCAGGAAATTTGTTGTTGTTTTGTCCTGATTTTTCATTACATCGCGATTACGTTGTTGGTATTCATATTATACCTCAATTGTTTGAACATGGACATTTTCACTTTGGATATGTGGTCCATAGTGTTTCTTTGGTGATTCACCGCTTCACGAGAAAAAAAAACAAAATTTATTACTTTTTATGGCTTATGTTATCCATTTTCAATATAGCTTTCACTACAACATCGGAATATGGGATTTATCACGTTTTTAACGATGAAAGATTGCCGCTACAAAATATGACCTTTGTTATCAGACATACTATACAATATAACACCGCAAACCCTGAGTCCTTGTGGATACTCCGAGTCGTCGACTATTATAGTCGTGAGTTATTGACATTGGGTATTATTGGTACTACTGTTGCTTTTATTTACCTACCTGAATCTGAGTAGGATTCTAATTCCGGATTCGAATAAGTATGTCCGATGCAACATTGTCAATTGTCTGATATTTCCAGCAAATGCCTTTATTACATACTTTCTTTTTCTCAGAAAGGTCCTTATTATATAAGGATTTGTCTATGTGTATTATTTGTTAGATATATACCGACAAGTATAATATTTTCGATCTACGATAATACAAGATGCATTTGATTTGTCCGTGATATGCTATTTGGTTATTTCTCCAGCCAAATAATAATGTATTCAATAATTTTGTCTATATTATTCTCAACCAAGCAGTTAGAAAAAAAAAAATTAATAAATTATTGGTACAATAAAAATGTGGGTAACATATTATTATATGGTTGACTTTTGTTGCATTTTTGGGATTTAAAGATAAGTGTGTAGCTGATGCAATAAACCTTTAACTTACACGTTCGTCGTGGTTAAAACAAGTTATCAATGAAATCGTAGTATTGATTGGTCCAAACATAATTTTTGTCGTTAATGAGTATAATATTTTAAATGTATATACTTACTTATATATATAATATATATATATTTAATTACACTGATAGTTGTTATCCATTTATCAAAAAAATATTATAAAAATAGTCATCGTTAAAATATTTTACAGATTTTCATTTGTTATAGTAAATCACACACTATACATTGTTTAAGAACGTTATTTCAACAATTTAGTCAATTCAGTAGCCTGCATATCAATTGTTATTTGTTACTAATATAAACCTTGAATTTTTTCAAGTGTCATTTATACACTATCATTACGGCATTACGCGTGGAACATTCCAGAGTTTGCGCTGTAAAACAAAGATATATTATATCCAAACACTATTTGATATGTATTATGCAGAGTTGGCGGAGATTTAGTGTGTTGATATGACTAAAAATTGCTGTACGTTCGTATATAGTTTCACGGTTTTTATTTCGATAAAATAATTATATAACTAAAATAAAGTTATGTTACCATTTAACAGCTCGGCAGCTGATGTACCACGTTATTCCGCGATTCGATCGTGGTTTGAATTGTATTTTCTGTGTCAAAACTATTAATATTAGAGGTTTGTCTTTAATTGTGTATTGTGAGCACAAAGTTGTTGTTATAAAAGCAGTGTTTTTTTATTTTAATAAACTACCGAGGTTTTTGGTACTTGTCGTTGAAGGTATCGAAGTAAAACAAAATTTTAATATTTTATCCACTGTTGCGAGTTTTTATGAATGTCTTCTATTTTTTTTTAATTTATTAAATTTAATAATTGATTTAAAATAAATATGAATTATCATGTTTTTTGTTTTTTTTTAATGTCTTCGGGGGAGGGTTTTTTTTTCTAGATGTAAAATGGCTTGTACAAATATTGTTGGCGAAGTATTTGCACGTTGCATAACAACTCTTGGTACAGCATACTGTAGCATTTAGGTCAAATTTAATTATTAAACTGAAAACTTGTGTAGTTGAGTTTTTTTTTCCAGCTATAACGAATTTAGGTCAATTGTTTTTATTAAAATGTGTACGATTATGTTTGCTTTAATGGCAAGCGGCTAAAGCGGGTATAACGAGTACTCCTCTGTTTATTATATTATACAGTACCAAATGCTCGAATTCTCGTTGTAAAAAATAATCGTCTGATGTGTGTATTTTTCAAGACTGTATCCGCCGCCGCCGCCGCCGACGAGCGCAGCGATATTTATTTACTCCTACAAGAGACCCGACTTGTTTAGTTAACATTTTTTGAAATTTCAATCATGTAACATAATTTGACTACAGTGAACAAAATCAATAGTTGTATTTACTCCGAAACGAAAAACAAATACAACATTTAGATATTAACAGTAATAACGTCCATACACTTGACGCGAAGCCGGAAACCACTGTAGCGCGTACGTTCTCGTGTACGATATTAAATATTCTATGCAAGAATAATAACAACACCGGTATGAAATACACAGATGTACGATACGCGAACCGTATTACACACTGCGTGGCGTACTCAGGGGGCGGAGGACCGTCGGACCGTGAAGAAGATCGGTCCCCCGAGTCTATAGATTACATACGCATATAATTATTGTATGTATTCATAAACGTATACAATATGCGGAGTACAGGAACAAATATTTTACTAATAATACCTACGATTAAAATGTCTGTGTGAAGTGTGCGCTGACGAACGATCCTTCGGTACCTATACATAACGCTCTTTGAAAAATCCTTAACACAACAACAACAACCGCCGCAGCTGTTACGAAATACTATGAGCATCGAACCTGCATCGCCTATAAGACCTTAGTTGCAGTACATTTAATTATACACCAAACACATATTGACGTGCACGGATAATGCGCGTACATTTTTTTTTACTACGTGCAGCTGGTACGTTGACTCGATTATTGGTGGACACTATTGGTTACGAAACATCGCACGGATGATCATCCTTTACTTTCATATACAATGTTGTACGGTTCTGTACAGCTTCCGGCGATACAAGCAAAAATATTTTAGTACGTACATTGTATATACACTGTTATTATTATTGTCGAGTACGCTGTTATGTACATTCTATATCGATAAGTAATTTCGTTATTGTTTTTTTTCTTCTTCTTCTGCTCGTATTCAGGCCGTCGTCGTGTAAAAACCCATTTGAAATCGGGTCAAACGTATTTACTCGACGGTACTTATATTATGGCTAGCTCCCGATTTACAGCTACGGTACCGTAAGCAAGTCTCGATGAAAACGAACGGCGTGTATAACTGTTTTAGTGTTTATAAGTAGATCGTGTTGTTGTTGTTTTTTTTTTTGATTTTTTTTTTTTTTTTTAATTGACCATAATATGCAGTTTGAAATTGCTTTGTACCGAGACCACGACGGTACGTGAACAACGTGGAAAAAAAAAACCCGCCGTATTTACCGGATATTTTATTTTATTCCATTGTGTTGCGTTCAATAATGATTACTATACTATATATTACATTATTGGACGAATTCGTACCGCCGCGATAAACCGGCACTTTTCGTCGTGGGTACCGGTGCTTCATCTCGGACATCTCGGACGGGCTCTATAATACGCGTGTACCTACCCGCAATAATATATAACGTGGAAAAATGATCAGTTCGGATCTATATGATTGCACGTTAGAATTACTGTACGGTGTACAGTAGAATGCCGTAGAATGTTTAATTTCTTTGAGAAAAAAAAAAAAATCAAAAAATATCGAGTATACAGATCTTACGCACGCGTACGTCGTGTACGAGACAATCAATATAATATTACGAACGAATGATTACATTACTGTAAACTCTATTTTGATGGACTGTAATTTATTTTAAACCGTACACAGGTACCTACAGGAATGGACGAATTACTGAAAGAAGTAATTAACAACAAATTACGTAAAATCGCAGGAATTGATTATAAATTACAAAATACAGAATTGAATAACTTGCAATTACAAATCACTATATAAAAAAGTATAGGTATATGAGAAGTTCTTATATTATAATAAAATTGCTGGCTTCCTAATTTGAAAGTTGTAAATAAATAATATAAATATTTTGTAAATTTCTTTGTAAATAGTAATAGCATTGCTGTAATGTTTCCGACAATGGCAAAATAAAAGAAAAAAAAAATAATAATAATAAAATTGCAGCATTTTCACTGTTGCATAGAACACTAACTGCTTGTATTTCACCATTTTTTACCATATATTTGAAACAAGTTTTGTCGAAAATTGATAGATCAAACTCTCCAGCATTTTATGTATATGATGTTAAACTTACAAAAACTATATTGTCGACAGTCGACAACAAGACGATTGTGCGGCGAGACGGACAAGTTTTGTATTGTGAAATACTGAAATGTGTGCGATACGTCAATACCTACATAGTATGATACGGATGATAGGCATGTAGACATGAAGACAGTGAAGATAATCATAATACATTCGTTCTGTACCTACTTATTTCATATCATCTTATTATTTCGAAATTCCTGTTTATTTAAATTTTTTAAAAAAAAAAAAAAAGTAATTTCGGTAATTTTTAAATACTAACTACGCGCATCTTAGGTTAAAAATTACAATTTACTTCAAAAGTATGTATGCAAATAACAATTACAAATTACTTAAGTGATTCAATTATTGCACCAACTGAATTAATGTAATCGAAAATTGCCCAACCCTGGGTATCTATGTCCAATACAACAACGCAAAGCACCGGATTGCAAGATGCTAGACCGCTTTACAGGACACGGTCGTGTTCGCAAATTGTATCAATCATACGTATAGATATATAGGTGGCGTATTGCGGGTTAAAAATAAATGCGTACACACTTATTATTATAATGTATCGGCGTATCGGCCGTACGGTTGTAGTTCTAAATATATTTTTCTAAATAGGTACACGGCCAGTGAAACCACTTCGAGACGAGCGCGCTGCCGTGAAACCAAAACGAAATACCGTTATAATTATACGGAGGACAGAGCGGGTGTTTGGTAAAAAGGGAACTTACGGAGAGAGGAAAAAAAAATGAAAATCGTTTTGTTTATACGTATTCACGCACTGCGTATACTCGTATACATATCATATTTGAATACATGCGACCAAGCGGTGAACGAACGCACACGAAAAAAAACTTTTATATTAATATATTAGTATTTTAAAAACGCTTATTTGATTTCATAACAATTTTCAAATGTCTACCGGCGGACCTCCATTGTGCGTAGGTACCGTAATACCACCTCATAGTGTATAATAATAATTGTATGTTGCACTGATATTACGTTATTTTTTAACCGTTTGTATTCATACTGTCGTATTCGTGACTACATCTCGATGTTATTAAATATTAATTTATAACTTTTGTGCTTTGTGCAATTTATTATTTTCGCGGTATTGATCAATTGACGTGTAATTAATTTTGTGAATTATATTAATATTTTATCCCAGACGTTTGCATCATTTCTTTGGTATTTTTCGACGAGTATTTTATGGTAAAATAATGATTATTGTACGATGAACATTTTTTACCGCAGTATTTATTTATTTTCTTTGTACACTATTATGTACAAAGTCTTAAATGAAACGAAATATTTTTCTAATAACAACAGTATTCAAGCAATAAATCGTTTTCCTTTGGTAAAAACTAAAAGGAATTAAAATATTCATATTGAGATTTTGTTTGTAATAAAACTTGTTTGTTAACTGTTGGACATATTCAGCGCTGCAAATAAAATAAAACAGTTTATTTACATGTTTATCGTTTATAAATATTATACCCAATTATATTACATAAACATTTTTTGAACAGTTATCTATCAACTATAAATTAGCTATATCGTATACGCAGGTACAAAATCCTTTTATAGTTGGTATAATTAATTCACTCAGCAATGTGTTATTTATCTATAGAATGTGTATTAAATAACACACGAGGACAAAAAACCGTGTATGGCCGTAAATTGTACAAAATCACGTAGTACGACTATTATTGTTAAATAATTGTATACTATATGTTTTATAATTTTCAAGTTTTGTGCATTATATTATTATTTCTCGTTCAAAATCAAGTATATTGTAAAGCAGTTTTCATTTGGTTGGTATTATAATCATACTCATTTGAATACACTTTAAAAATCTAACATAATGACGTGATATTTTATTTTCATATGATATAATATTCAAATCAATTCATTATCTACACAAATTTCCAAAATTCGTTTTTATTTTCTATATTGAATTATTTTATTTTATCCTATATGGATAATATTCAATTATTAAACGTCACGTGCATTCCCTTGACTAGTTTTATAAAGTTTTCACGCCATGTTACATGTATACTTGCACAATTTTATACACGGTTTACAGTCAACATTTTTATTGTACACGTCCAATATCCATCATTGATGAAAATATAAAACCAAACCATTATGTAAAATCTATTTATATACCCCAGGGACCCAGGGTCAACTTGTGAATACTATATTAACTGTTTAACAATATTTTACATATAGCTGACGTTGAGGTACGTTCATCTAGTGCTACTCAAATGGTGTACATTTTTCGTATCATTTTGGACTATACGTATATATATATATAGTTGACTGACATTGTCGTAATTGCAGTAGCGTCGAAAAGAAATGATTTCACCGAAAAGAACTTTCAATGAATAAGTAAAATTAATAAAATTAATATTAAAAAGGTGCAAGTCAATTTTCTATTGTACCGGAATTCCAACGAGTATTTGAATAGTATTATGAATATTAACTACATTGTACTGTTGTACAATTCATTTTCATTTATAACCGAACTGCGAAATAATACAAAACCGTACATTCGAATAAAATATTTATTATCTTTGCATTTATATTGCGAGCGCACGCTGCGCATACAGGAATAAAAACGATTTGAATTATTGACTTATAATGCGCGTATGGTATTTAGTTTATAGTTAAAACATGTTGTGTTTCTACTTGATATTTCGTACAACAATGATTTTATTTTCTTCATTTGTAATCTCTTAGGGTGTACGAAATTCGAGCGTTTGGTTTTACGACGCTCACGGATTGTATACGGGCAGCGAATGGGCCGTATTTCAAAGCTAAACTATTATTACAGAACACAGTTATTCTATACCATGTGTTCCAACAAGGTTGAAGTGGTTAGATAACGACGTAAACGCGTATGGCCCGAGATTTGACCCAAGGAAGTCCTTGGTGTAAGACCTCACACAACAATCGAATAACTGTTCTCCGTATCCTTCAAAATGCTTTCACATATTTGAAGATTTACTCATAAATTACACGTGAGAAAAAGAAAACTTTGTTCGTCGTGTTTGAACACAATACAGATATATTATTACGCACTAGTTTTCCTTTGTAAGCATTCTTTTAAACGCGTTAACTCTAAAATATATATAACACGTCCGCGCTTAAACCCGTACACACACGCACACGTGCACGTAAACACAAACACATGTTCGTCCATAAATTAAACATAGTACACACCACACAGGCATTATATACATATCGTATGCGATAAATAAAAAAGTTTAAATTATTTTAGTAGGTGAATATTGATCGATTTTTCGACACGAGAGCGAAACCGGCTGAATTTGAATTTTTAGTAAACAAACCGATACTACTATTATTTGTTTACGTCCTACGACCGCGTATACCGATTTCGGTCATAATAATGCTAACATGTTACCGACCCCGTATGGATGTAAAAACATTTCGGCTCGTATTCTTTTCGCGCGCTAGCGTATAATATTATACCCACGAGAAGTTTGTTTTTTACCGTCGCGTCGTAAGAACCCGATTGTTTAAACGCATTATCGCGATGCAGGAAAAAGCTCTCGCCTTCGTCGTAAACACAGCGTTATAACTTCGCGCAGCACATCGCGTAACTTCGTTCGCCAGCACATCCGTAACCTATTCGGCTCTCGCCCCGGCCGAGCATCCACCGAGCCGAGCGAGTACACGTCAGAGGCGTACCCAGGATTTTTTTATGGGGGGGGGGTCCAAAATTTTTATTTTATCTGTTCTCTAATTATAATTATAGTTTAATTCATTACCAACATATTACTGTTAATAACTATAATATAGTTACAATTGTCAATAGTTATACACACACTCACAGCACATATACAGAAAGGTTTATAACAATAGGTAGGTACTATAATTTTAAATCAATTTTTATTTGGTAATAAAATGTTATAAAAATTACATTACTTAACTTATAATTATTTTAAAATTTTAATCTCCTGTTTTTTTTTACAAGTTCCTCAATTATATCATCTGGTGTTAAGATTTCATTTCGATGAATATTAAGCATTGCAAGTCCATTTAGTCTGTCTTCCGATACAGTATTTCTGAGATATGTTTTAAGATTTCTTAATGAAGAGAAACTTCTCTCAGAAGTACATGTCGTGACTGGTAATATACATAATATTTTTATTAACTTGTATATATTTGGGAACAAGTCTTCATCACAAAATTGTAGAAATTGTATTACAGTTTTTGGCTTTTGATCTTCTTCAGTTCTTTTTAAGACATTTTTCCACATCTTAATTTCTGCTATTACAATATCAGGTTCACTTAAATTATCCGAATCTTTATAAAAATCTATCAATTGTAAAATGTCGTTATTATTATTGTCCAATTCATTTTTAAATAACATTTTAAAACCTTTTAAAACCAATTTGTGTTCAATAAAACGACTATTTATTTGATCTAAAAAGTAATCCAAAAATGGTATAAATATTGATATTTTGAAGTATTCTTCTGGAGATTTAGAATCAGGAATTTTACTTTTTACTACATTTTGTAGTACACATTGTCTTTTTGGTGTATTCATAAAGTTATACACTTTGTATACTGAAGATAATGGGAAATATTAAAATACACTGTAAACCTACTCTTATTAAACGATTTACTATCAAACAATTGTGTAAATGTAGATATCTCAATGGGGGGGGGTCCGGACCCGAAAACCCCCCCTTGGGTACGCCCCTGGTACACGTACACCGTTGATTACGTAGTGTACGCGGTTACGTGTTCGGAAAGAACGTAATAGCACACACGTTCCTACGGTCGTCGTCGTCGGTGTGAAAATTACAATAGGTCGTGCACATCTCCGTGTCGACCAAATAAGGTTGATCGTGTACAACGCCGTATTGCCGCGGTACACGATATTATCTGCACTGTTGTAGTGCGCACGACCTACACGTTGCGGGTGGTATACGCTTACCCTAAGCACCTAGTAGTGTTATGCGTAACGGATACCGCGGATACCGCGGCCGTTTGGTGGATGGCAGGGTGCACGTATCCGGCGACCGGCACCCTTATGTATCCGTGTCGCATGTCGACTTTATAGCAACGTTTACAAACGAGCCCTCGCCGCGTGGCCTATACGCGTTGCAGTGTACGAGATCTACATGTAAACCTATCGTACAATCACGTTATAATATACCGTGTGTAGCGAGTTGTGAAATAACAACTGCGCTGGGCAATATTGGTCGTTTGTTATTAAGTAAGCCTCGAGCCCGTACGTGGTAAATAAAAAATTGTCCGGCAACAAAAGATTGGCCCGCTGTACTGCTGCCGACCCTATGGGGAGGGGAGGAGGGAGGGAAACATTTAAACGGCAGTACACGGACGGCTCGCCAGCTTTGGAGTCGCTGACGTGTACATCGTAACAGCGATGATAATATTATAACACGACGTGCTGTCGCGCGACACTTGCGAGGCGGAGCGACTGCAGCGGCGGCGTCGGCGGAAACCGAAAATATATTGCAATAATTACAACAATAACAACGAACGAAAGTCGTCGTGTTTTGTCGTTACTTCAACAACAACAACGTAGGCGGTGGCCATCTCGGGTGCCTGTTCCGTACGGGCGTGCGTACAATAATATTACAAGAGTGAAGCACACCTGTGCGTACTCTCCTCTTCGCTCCGGCCGCGAACAAAACTAACGGGAACCTTCGTCGTCCGCGTCGTCGCGATCGTGCGGCGGCCGCCCACCGCCCGCCCGCCCGCCCGCCCGCTCACCGCATCGGCCACATAATAACGGTAATCCGGTCGACCCACTCTCATAACGGGGCTTCTCGGCGGCGTACGGTAAATCTGGAACCGCCGCGCTCACTCCTCCCCACCGCCACCGCGCGTCGACCGGTTGCACTTGACCCGCTAAATATTATTATCGTTATTATTATTATTACTATTACTATTAAAACTATTATTGAGCGCCGCGCGATCGTGCGTATTCCCGAAATGTGCCGCTGCGCGTCCCTCTCACTCGGCGTTCACTCTCCCACAACGCGCTCACCTTCTCCCGAAATAACTACGCGCGTACACGACGAGCATAATAGTAAGTACACGCGGGTACGCGTTGCACCGGTGCGTTTCCTATCCGCCACCGTTTAAGCGTTTTTTCGGCACGTTTTTTTTTCCATTTCCGTTTTGCTCCGACACATTCGTCGTCCGATGTACCGTTTCATCTATTTATTTGCCCTCTCATTCACTCTCTCTCTCTCTCTCTCTCTCTCTCTCTCTCAATTTCTTTATCTTTCTACCGGCCGAACGAGCGGCGGATGCGGTAAGGCGCTGGACAGGAGGAGGGAGAGAAACAACGTTTCCCCTACGACACCCCTCTCTCCGAAAAGCGTTTCGGTCGACGCGAAAAACGACAACACCTGTTCGGCACCTCGCGCTCGTCGGACAATATAGCGGCTACAAGCGTTTTCCTTTACCGTTATACGCGCGCGTGGGAAACCTCCGCGGACGGTTTACACGCGACTGCCGGGGCGAGGGGAGCAGGACTCGACGGAGCGCGCGCAATATTAGTGTACGCACGACCACGCTGTTTTTGCGTATTATATACGACCACCGGAGGACCATGTGCGCGTATTTACGTACCCGTAACCGACGATTGCTCATATAATATTATCACAGATTAGAATACAATGGTTTTCAATGTTTTTCTGCGATATTATACAGTTAATGCGGCACCACGTACGCGAATGTTTTCCGCAACGACGCGTCCGCGGACCTCGAGTCGTCCGGCGTATTGGTCAAATATCCTTCCCGAGTAGGTTGCTTGAGCGCGCCCAGTTATCAAAATTATACCTTTTTAATAGCTCAAGTGCGTCCTCACATTATAGCTGATACTTGGCAGATATCTGAAACTCGTCCTGAAATATTAGACGTATTCAAGCTATGAGGACGTCCGTAAAATTACGAGGTAACCTGCTGGTACCTTCCCTCCCCTTGCCCCTGCACCGGATCGCTTTCGATTTTTTCCACCAGAAAACGTCTTCGTCGGTTTGTCGTTCTCGACGACTTGATGTATTCATTACATATGTGCATGTTTAATGCGCCTGGCTACTGTCCTGGCCGTGTTGAGCATGTTTCCGTTTATAATTCGCTCCGTCCGTATGACATCATGGTTCATAATATACATCGTATACCCGTATACGCGGTCGATCTTGAGGAGCGCACCTTCCGAAGTAGCGTTTTAAAAACGAAACAATAATGTTTTTGTGCCTGTCTAAAATTCCGTTTAACACGCGTATACCGTTTGAAGGCCATCACCTATTAGCGCGTACCTGCAAAGTAGCTGAAACCGCGAGGTGTTTGTACGAGAAAATATTCGCAGCTTTTGGATTTCGCCAATTTTAACCAATGGTTATACCATTAAATGGACTGCACAGTGCATTTATCCGGCATATTTTTGTGATGTTTACCTAATGAAAACCTGTGTCTTATAGTATGTCGTATAATATAATGACATAAAGTACTTCAGGTGGTTGATATTTCCCAAACAGAACTAAAACAATCAATATTATATTTATGTGAAAGCCTGTATTGATTTTTTTTTTTTTAAACTAAATGCTCATACTATAATAATTATATACGCACTCCACGTTCATCGGCTGTTAAAAATCATAAGAATGAATAAATGTGTTCAAAATGAGTACATTTCGAAATCGGTCAATATGGATTATGTGATATCATATTATTTGTTGTTTAATTTATTAATGATTGAACATAAAATATAGTATGTAGGCTACGGATTTATTTTATTTTTTACTCAATACAAAAATAGTTTGACAATGTTTTCATGTCCGTACGTAAATAAATATATGAAAGACATTTATGTTTCTTCGGAATTTCAATGATGATTGGTTTCTCCTTAAGTTATCGTTTTCACTCACAAAATAAAAAATTTGAGTTTTAAATACTATTATCACAGTCTCGTGGTATAAGTCATCCGAAACGCATGAGTTTCAACTGATCCCAATTTTTTTACTTACATAGTGCTGCAATATGCATTATTTTTCTTCATATGGATATGAGCGTTTCACTCTCTGGTCCCACATACTCCTGACAAAAATTCAGTTATTCTAGACATAATTGCTCTTCTCATTCACTTCCCTCTCCAACCTTTAATATTCAAAAATCCAGTAAACTGGAGCAAATTACTGACACTCTTAGAAAAAAATACAAACCGAAAACTACCAGTAAAATCGAAAATACCGCAAAGAACCTGGTAACTGCAATACAGTTCGCTGTCTTCAACTCATCGTATTCCCCCAATCAAAGCCACCCAGTAATAAAAACCCTTACGAACTACCCTCTCACATTAAAATATTAATTGCCAAAAAACACAGAATTCGTTCTCGTTGCCAAAGATCTGGTTTCCCATTTGATAAACGAACACTAAATCACGTGTCCAGCACAATAAAAAAATTAATACAAACCCATAAGTCCGATGATACCAAATGTCGAAAACATTCTAATCATCACTATGCTGACAACACAGCTTTATTAAGTAATCACAGTGATATGTTAGTAGTATCCTACACTCACCAGTCACATCTTATCCAAATTTGAAAATGGCAACAAATTATCCAATTTGTCATATTAATCATATTAAATGCCGAGAAATCCTTATTGGTACTATTTTCCTTAAGAAGAGAATCCACTACTACTGTCCACTTTGGTGGTACCAATATCCCATTTGTAACACAAATTAAATACTTAGGCATAATCTTAGACAAACATCTTACCTGGGGACCACATCTAAAATCAAATAGGAAAATGATCAACAGCAGACTACACTTCCTCCGTCCTATTCTAAAATCAAATCTTTCTCTAAAAAACAAAACTTTAAGTTACAAATCAACGCATAGGCCCATTCGGGCCAACGGAATTCAGATAGGAGGCTGTGACAAACCATTTCAAATTCGACTAATTAAGGCATTCCAATCCATTACCTCTTTAATAACTTCTTTCCCCAGCACGTTTCCAATAATTTCATAAAGACCTCAAAATCGGAACCACCAATGAAATAGCTTATTATCTACTACACAAAATTCCACAACAAACTAGCTAATCACTCCAACCCACTGATTGCCATTTAAGGTAATATAAACGTATCGGATAACCCCCCCGTCGAATAAAAATACGCTAATACTATAAAAAAACCAAAACTTTGTTTGGTCTTTTGTAATCATCTCATTTGCTTATTGTACAGATTGTAAATATTTTATTTTTAAAAAAAAACTCTATTTTATTATCTACTTACACGGAAACAGACTTTGAATGGTGTGAATAGGAATAATTTGATGTTACATATTTATTTAAATAATTTATACAGTACAATTATTGAAACACTTTTCTAATTCGTTTTGTAATATCTTATATAATAAAGTTGCGATGTTGCTAATAAATAAATACTTCAATATTATAAATAATGCTTATATAGTATTTAAATATATCTACCATTAAAGGATAGTTTTACATTTACCGTAAACTATTTTAAAAAACGTTATTAAATAAACGTAGTTATAATTTAAGTTAACTCTTGTATAATTGAATTATGTTTTTTCAACAGTACGATTTGTCGATGAAACTACGAAAAGTAACAAGGATAATAACTTATAAGTAATAAGAATATTAAAACAGTTTATAATGGATAATGAAGTTTAATAGGAAGTAGAAACAAATTGAAAATATGTGAATTGCTACTTGGTACAACTATAGCGATTACCAGTTAAATAAATTCTTGTTTTCAGTATTACGTAATATTCTGAATGATTGAAGTACACTATAGTAGCTGCTTATTTATATTTTTTATCATTGAATATTTTATTCTAATTTCTTAGGGGAATATTGTAATTTTTAATTTCATTTTGTGCGTTTCTATTTCAACAACACAATAGACGCATTTTATCATTGGACAGTTTTAAAATTCAATGCTAACCAATTAGGTAGGTACATTATATTATTAATTTAGTTGTATGCGTTGTTTATCTGCTTATCTAGAAAACTAGTATTCATATAGGTTTCGCATAATAATAGAATACTTTTGTTGTTGTCTATATTTAAGTAAATAAATTATATGATAGCTTGTGAAATACACATAGTCATCTCTCAATAATTCGAAGTTCAAGGATACTTTTTTATCGCAAATTGAACATTTTATATTTCATACATTTTTTATTAAATACATATTATTATCTTCAATTGACCTTAATTAGAACTTTTTTTTATTATATAATGTAATAGTGTGTTATAGAATCGTTGGCCATTTTATGAATATTTCACAACGATGTTTGGATCAAGGCCAGTTTCCAAATAAAGGGTTAGATAATTTTTCTTGAACTTTAATTGTGCAATGGTGGGAATTTAAAACTTCCTCGCTTACATATGTTATAAGTTTTGAAAAAGGATATTGCTAAATTAAGTATTTAAAAAGTATGAAATTGAAAATTATCTAGCTTTAATTAATATAACTTGTTATCAAAGTAAAATACGTATATGTTTATCTTTAAATGGTATTAGAAATATTAATTTTGATAGTATAACCCTGTTCAAATCGAAAAAAATCGTTTAAATTTAAATTTGTAGGTATACAACTAAATTCAAATCAAATTTATATTTACTAAAATTTTCGTACTTTGGTATTTAAATAATTATTACCGTAAGAAAAAAAAATGAATGTTAAAATCTAAAAACAAAATAAGAAGGAAGTTAACAATTGGCATAATATATATTATCTAGTTATTTGTTATGCTTATATTATATTATTTATACATTTATACAATATGGAGTTACTCTTTCAAAATCAAGAAGAATAAAACTTTCTTATCATCGATGTTAATTATTTGTATTTATACTTCTAGGATCGTATCCTACTGCTATCACAGAAATTAATTGTGTCCTTTTCGCTTTTGGTATACCTAGATCATTATACTGTAAAAAATTTACTTTAAAATTGTAAAATGTCTAAGAAAACTTGTCATTTATTTTATAAATTGTATGTGATTTTATTCATAAAATTAATTTAAGTGCCTAACCATAAATAATTTCGAATATATTTAATATTTTTAAAACGCAATTGTTTTTTTTTTATTTCCATAGGTTGGAACAAAACAATTACGAAAACAACTTTTGAAGTATATTATCCGCTATTTCACTATAGTTAGTACCTCCTACATTAATAGAAACGGTTTCTGTGTTAAATCTTTTCTGTAACTTGTTTATTTTATAAAATACTCGTATATACGTTTTTTATACATACATTACCACTTTGTTACTAATTATAGCAACTACTTAAAACATCTCTAAATTAAATTTACTTTTAACTGTTTGCTTGTATATTTTATGAATGGAAACTGCTGAATTTTCAAGGTTTAATTGAAAACATTTGAATTTTGTTTTTGCTTTAATTATAAAAAGGCCAAATTAAAAAAAAGTACGAAACTTCTAGCCTCGAGGTTGGTGAGATACAGAGACAAGTTGATTATACCGTGTTTGTCTTTTAAAACTGAAACCAATATACCATTGCTCTAAAAAAAAACTATTCCGAGTGAAAGATTCGACCAGGAGTGCTCCGATGTATACAAAGCCTGGTACTTTTTTGATAGGAAATGTTGTCTTTTGGTACTTCGAGCAGGTAATTTTTTGAATAATTTAACTATTTTCAAATAGTTGAAAAAATAACAGAGAAGAAAAGCGATATAAAATGAAATCTTATCCAAATTGGGTATTTCAACTACCGCGACATTTTATTACACGATGTTATAATATAAGCTAGTCCAACCAACTTTTTTCACTCAGAATTGTTTATTTTGAAAACAATGGTACATTTGGTTTCAAGTTTAAAAGACCCATAACTATCGGATATATTATTTGACGGTCATTTGTAAGTTTGTAGCTCGTAAATATTATAAGAATAGTGCAGTGGGCTTTACTTTACGTATTCGTTAGTGAAATATATATTTGTAATAAAATACTTATTCAATATGAATCAATGAAATCGAATTTGTATTTTTTAGTAGTGAAAGTTCACGTATGGAAGTTTTTTTTTGTGTTAACTATTTTTTTCCATCTCTCTATTCGTCAAAGGATATAGGAAAATTTTAAGATTCGGTATCTAAAAACAAATAATCTACCACCAAATTAATAATATATTGCTGCAAAAGTTTATATAAATAATTATTTTTAATATATATATATTATATTTGAAATTTGTATGGATTAAACTAAAATAATAAAGTCTTTTTGCTGAGAATTTCTCATAAATGTACATAATATAATAAACATAATTAATTTTTAAAATAATTAAGGATATGCTTAAGGGAGGTAGATAATTTATTGTAAAATTTAATTAATGTTATTATTTACTTGTATTATAAATGTTTTCTTTACAATAAAAAAAAAATATATATATATGTGTGTACGTACTCAGAGTTCACGTTTTTTTTTTACGATAATATGTATCTAGATTAGACAGCATAGTTCTTATAGTAAACAACTATTTGAGCCTAGTAGCCAATAACTAATTTGGTCTATGTATTATTTAATAATACTGATATAGTGATACTGTATTAAATCTGATAAATGTCAAATAATGTATGTAATAACTAATAACTAATAACCTATTTCTATGTTGTTCGCTGTATTTTTAAATACGAGTTGGTATCAGTTTCAAGAATTGTTTTCTTTACATTAATATTGATCGTGTATTGTTAGGAGTAGGTATTATTTTAAACTAATACTCATAATACTTTAATATACGATTACATCCCATGTACGAATTAAAATACTTTGATACAAGTTTAGAAGTAGTTAGTTACAACTTATATCTGCATTAATCTACAATTATGGAAGAACATTTTGGAAAACTGTTTATATTATGGGTGGTCAATGGTACCAACCCATACCAATAATTGAGATATTTAAAAATATAAATTTCTCTATTGACCAACTTTTAGTTACTTAGGTTTAGTAACTGGACTGATGTTTTTGCATTAATTATGTATTTTGTACCACAGAACATCGTATAAGATATTTATATATTTTATTGTCCTTTCTTCATTACATGTTCATATTAATTTATTCGAATAGGGACTTAGAACTTCATAGGTTTTTTTTATAATATTGCCATGTAATACAGTTAGAATAAAGAACATTTTCATATAGAAGTAAATATGAATATTAAATAGAATTATACCTATGTGTCATAACTTATATTTATATATGATAAAGGATTTGAAACTTTATACAACTTAAATTTTTGTTCATAATTCGTTTAATGTATAATAGTATATAGATATAAAATCATATTTTATCATTATTTATTCCACTAATATTGCAATGTATACATTTTGAATAACATTATTTTGACGCTATTATTTATGATGTATCAATGTATGTAATATATTATATAATTGTAAATAAAAATTAGAAATGCAAAAGTCTGAAGAAATAAATACAAATACAGATGTTGTCATTTATTAGCTCATTGATTTTTACCTTAACCCTATCAATCAAAATAAATTATTGATCTACTTAAAGTAATGTTTGTAGAACAGATTGATTATTATAGTTATCTGGTGTGTTATTGACATAATATTATGTACTTGAATAATATTGATAATTAAACATGAAATGAATAACTACATTACTATTTGGGTTGAAAACTTATATTTTTTTTTAGGAATATAAAAAAAAAATTGTTTGCAACAGTGCAAATACGGATCCCTTAAATTTTATTTAAAAACTGTTTCGTGAAATTACAATTGCTATGTTAATATGGTTAAAACCCAATTTAGATCAGAATTATTCCACAAAAATATATCCCGGGCTCTAGCTTTTGGTCGTGCCAAAGAACTGATTTCAATTTTTTTTATACATTTATTCATTGATATTAAGCTATGGTTTATATACGGTGGGGGATAAGACTATTGGTTTTTACAGTAACTACTTGTAGTTTTATTTCATATTTAAGTAAACAGAAATGTAGTTCTTAGAAACGCAACAAAAACAAAATTGTGTATTTCATTTATTTATTAGTAGTATAGCATGCTATTTGATCCTTTTTTCTTGCAGTGTTTTTGGGTACTTTTCTTTTGTGATCAATACTTTATTTATTTTTTTTGTCAAAACATTGCGTTCTAACTTTTTGTATACAATTGTTTGCTTTCATTGCATAACAGGTATACACTTAACGGTAATACTATATGTATAACGGTTCTACAAAAGATCGATTTTTTTTTTTTTTGTTAACCTATATACACAATATGCACAAATACTGGTAACGTACAAAAATGGAACGATGTTAATAATTGATATCGAGCGATTTTTTTATTGGTAACATAATCAAATAGGTATTTTATTTGTCCTGGTGATAAATCTTAATTAAATTAATACTCGGTAAAAAAATTGCCGTGTTTGCTAAATGTTTTATTACTAACTGTTTGATTGTAAAAGAAATTTAAAATTACAAAAGTAGAGAAACAAATAGTATATTCTTTCCTGTAGAATTATTACTTTAATCGTATATCTACACATTTATTTTATTAAGAGACAATATAATAAACATATCGTATGTTTTGAAGATGTTTTTTTTTTTGTTAAGTTTATGAAATAAATTAAAAACTCAATTAAGTTATTAGAATTCAGAGCCTTGAAATAAAAAATAACACCGGTAATTCGTATACTATAACAATATACTTCCGCCTTCCTATAAATTTTCAAAATATGACGATTACAAGACATACAAGATACAAACCACTAAAAACTAATAGTAAAATCGTCTAGGTCAAAATTATACGTAGAGTTAACTATTATATTTTTATCTTAGTAAATTTAAAAAACCATTTATAATTTGTATTCACTTATAATCCAATCAAAATATACCAATATACCTTAAGTTGTTAAAATAATTAACTGTTCGGAAAATATAAATCGATCAGTAGTCTAGCAAGAATATGATGAACCGTGCCTACTCCAGAGTTTTAAAGGAGATCTAAAGTGCACTCTAATAACGTATTTATTTAGTTTTTATTTAAACTGACTTGCAGTGAAAAAGACTGATACTTATTTCAAAGTTTGCCAGAAGCGCGAGTGAAACTTCCTACGCCGGCCGCTGAGATCGATAATCGAAACGCTGTTTTTCACACAACAAATTATTGAACTATATATAATTGTTTCATACCAAATGTAAACACGGCTTAAAATTTAAATATATATTAATAAACATACAAATATCAATAATGTCAGACTTCTGCGAGTAAAATATTAACTCTACGACACCGTTTGCAAAAAATGAATGTTGTGACATATTTAGATATGTATGACTTATGAGTAATCAATCTAAATTTTAACCGTTATATAACTTTTTCCGAGAACTCGTAGTTTGTTTGATCATACATTTTGTAACTGTTTCCGTTCCAAGTTTGTTAATTTGTTAAAAACAAATAAAATAAAGACCGATTACTTAAAAAAAAGTAATTTGCTCTGTTTAACCATGTTTTTTAATATGATGATAATTATTTATTTATGGTAATTTGCCTATGAACATGGTACCTATAAGTATTTTGTTTACAATACATTTCAATAGAATTTACGTTGTTTAACAAAGGAAAGTATTTTCGTGCATTCCATACATCAATACATGTATGGTATACACCAAAGTAACAAAATACAACTTTTTAAACAATACGTAATTATAACTGAATATTACTTTTATTGATTTGAATCAAAACCAGTTTGTTAAGTAACCACGGGTTATGCGCCACGCAACCGGTTGTAGAAAATGTATATTATGTTGATATGATCACTAAAACAAATATGGTATTGTGTATGCGCGAAAAAAAATGATTTATTTTTTTTTGTTCTTTGAAGCCACTTAAATTTTTTTACTATGCTAAAACAAACGATTTATTCACCGCGAGGATGAAAAATGTACAAATTCATTTTTATCTCAACAATTTCGATTAAATATAAAAATAAAATGAATCGGTAGCGAATCGCTAGTTCTACCGGTGCGTGTGCTACCCGAACATTACCGTGTGTGTGTAAATAATGTTATTACGTACAAAGAGATACTGTTTGAAGGAAGTAAAACTACAATTGGACGGTTGCGATCGTAACCTCTGTAAAATAAAAATATTGAATTTGTATTGTTCGTGTAACAGTGCGTATGCATCATACGGACAATAAATCGTACGTGTACGCACCACCACCGTACACACAGCGCGTGTGCGTGTGTGATAGCGTTGAGAGTACAATATAATGCGTCTTGAAGGCGAAAAGCCTATATAGCGGCGTGTTTAAGGAAATGTGCGTATATAAAGAGATTTCAATGAAATAATATCCCGTCTTTGCCCCGTCGCGCCTATCATTGTAGGTACATTTATTGTGATGCGGCCCGGCGTGTGTGTTGATGTGCTGCGTGCGCGTACCTGTTATTCTACAACACAATCATGACCTAACTTAAGGATACCGCACCGAGCGGCGACCGAACAGTATACAGTACCTATGTACCCCGACGGGTAACGATCCCGTTACGTTGCGACGACGTCTAAAAACCCCGTACACGCCACGCGAGACCACCTGACTATATATATAATACCCGTTACCTACCCGTAGTTATTGTATTGGCTTCTATACTTACAGGATTTTTTTTTTTCTCTCTCTCCGTTCCTATTATGGAAATGCGCCGCGTCGTCGTACACTTCCTCCTCCCTTATCCCTTGTTTACACCAACCTCGCAGATGTTATGGATATTATGTGCGCGGTACCGTTATTCGGGTCGAAAACATTATTATTATTATTATTATATATAAAAGTAATCACTACATTTCATTTCAATAAAACCGAGAAAACATCCGGGCACGGTAGTACCTACACCCGCGAGGGCGGTCTCTGTTCATTTTTTCTTCTACTAAAAGATTATATTAATCGGAAAATGTGTAGTGCGAGGGCCGTAATGGTTTAAATTGACGTACCCAAGTGTTGAGCTCTTCAAATTGTTCTGTCGTTGAAAATAACGTATAAATTGTTAGTTTAAATTGTTGCTACTGATTTACACCTTTACCGATACTTGATAGTTTTTCTCGTCATCGATTGTTTCTCATCTAGATTTATTTACAATGAATTTATTCATATTTTTTGCGAGATAAATTTGGATTTTATCTCACATACAAACAATTGATTTATGGTAATATTATACTTAGTTGTTCATAAAATATAGTAGTATACCTATTATTATTTTATGATTAAAAGTATAAAACGTAATATTTATTTTAAATAGATTATTGATAGGTATTACGTGTATCATTTACTCTGTTGACTAACTGATAACATGTGCAGTGCATTTAAAATTATAAATCTGCCATAATTTATTAATTCTGAACATGTTTATACAAAAAACCGCAAAACACACGTATAATTTAAAATGTGGAATACATTAAAATAAATGTATTCCAAATTTTAATGAAATTAATGATTTACCAGGTAGTTTTAATTTAATTGCATTCAGGTTTGAATACTTGAAAATTAGAGGTTTTGAAGATTAAATTCAGAGTTTATTTTTATCATATAACTTTTTCAATAATATTATATAATTTTTAAGTGTATTCGGCTAGTTTAATTGTATAATATAATATACTATTATGCCAGTTATATTTTTTGTATTATTTTAACATTAGATAAAATATCAATTTATGTTGTATAGTGTATACGACTGTTCAAGGGCGGATACAAGGGGAGGGGGGAAATTGGGGCAATTACCAACCCCCCCCCCTTCCGTCCATAAAAAGAGAGATTTAAAAAATGCTTTTTTTAATATGGTTTAGTAGGTATTGATTTCAACTTTAATAAAGTTTTACATTTTAAATTAAAAGATGGTGCATTCTAAAACAATAAGACCCGTCACCAGTATTTCTGTCGACAGTATAACAGATTTCTGTACACAGCTAATTTCTATGTCGATTAATAATAAGAAAATTCCTATGCTCATTCCTATTAATTTATTTTATTAATTTATAAATATATTGCCCCCCCCCATTCAGGATATCTGTATCCGACCTTACGACTGGTAAAAAAGTTTGAAATGTATTTTAATAATTATAATGAAATATTTTTTAAGATATTCCTAACTATTATAATTGTTTTTTATTCAATTCGAAAATTTTAATTCAATTCGACTCTTACACTGCATAAACATTATCATTAGATATACCTACTCAACTTTTATTTAAATGTTATCATACCCATTTGTTTCTTTGGTCTATAACATTTTTAATTATAATTACTTTGATGTGTTGTAGCAATAAGTTTATACATTTTACGAGTTCATTTTTTTTTTCGAAATATTTTCAAAGGAAATAGGTGATGAACATTAAAATAATTATTTTTTTATTGAAATTTATAAAGTTTTAATATAATGAGAAGATAACATTTTTTCATAAACATTTCTGGGATTTTTTGTTACCATTTCAGCATTTTCAGTATTTCTGTTTATAATGTATTATATGATCATATTTCATATTTAATATCCATAAAATATGGATCAGTATCATACATGGTTAGACTTATTTTGTGTAATTTATACAAATAATTTTACTCACATATTATATCCTCAACGTCCGTTCATTGAATTACGGTTAAAATATTTTAGTGGTATCCTATAGTTTGTACTTGAATCACTCTGTATAATATCAATACTCAATGCTTTGAGTTCATTTACAATATTCCGTGCACGTTATAGTTGCAGTGGAAGCGATTGCAAGCAAAAGCGACAATAATTGATTTAGTCGTCGAAATAATATTGCACAGGAATCTAACACACTGACATACATTTAAAAATATTTTTATAACATATCCAAGCTCATTATTATTTTCATTGCATTTGTTGTCATTTCCGTTTTGCATAAGATAGTTAAAAACGCCGCTATACGTCTATACGTATTTATTATCACTGTACAAATCTGACACATATCATACTTGACAAAATAAAATTTCAAAAATTTGTATAGTCATTTTTGTAATCTTATTATTATACCTATTAATATAATATACTAAACGTACCGGAAAACACATAACTACAGAAGTACATATATATTATGGTATATCCCACTCACGTTGTATTTTCTTGTATTATATAATAATAAATTTAATATTTGTATAAAGATGTGGATCAACAACGGATAACCATAAATAAGATAACTATAGATAAAGTCAGAAAACTTTTAATCATGAATTTGAAATACTGAAAATTAAACATTCGTTTCATAAATATATATATATTCTTATAAACAGTATATTTCATTTGCACCCTATGTTGATAGATGATCGATTATATTCTAGCTTTTATTAGTATCTCATATTCTCATTGCATATTTTAATAAGGGTAAAATATTATTATAATAATTTATTTAATGTTTATGAAGTTCAACTACAAATTACATATAGCTATTTAATATTAATATTGTTTTTTGTATAAATAATAGACATATTATCATAAAAAAAATAAATATCCAAAAGAAAAACTCTCGTAATAGATTTTAATCTAAATAAAATAATAAGCATAACTCGGCATTGTATTCATCTAAAGGTTGAAATTCAATAAATAAACATATAAATTATACATACATAGATGATTTTATAGATAAAAATATATAATTTATTATAAATGACAGTTTTTAAAATTCATTGAACTCTGTGATTTTAATCTTTTTTCTTAGATTAAACCATTGTAAAAACAACAATAGCGAATTTAGAAGAACTATCTTGAATATTTTTGAACGTAATAAATATTCAATAAATATAATACAAACCATAGGTACTTTGGTTGAATTAAATTTTTTATAATATATCTCATTTTTAGCCATAAATAAAACATGTCAAACAAAATTACATCTTTTAACTATCTTATTTTGACATTAATAATATATAATTATTATGAAATGTTCATATGTTCTTGATACGTTTCAATATAATTTATAAAATATGTTAGCGATTATATTTGCATATAACATTATAATAACATGTCATGTGGGCTTAACTGTATTAAAACGATTACATCATAGATAGACTTGTGATTGTGCGACACAATCTAATGTTTCTACTGCCTTTTAAGGATATTTTCCACGTCGAAAATACCAAATAATCATTGGAAAATGTGATGAAAACTAAAAATTAAAAACCAAAATAATTGATTGCTATGCTTTCAGTATTTTTGTACATCGGGTCATGTCGACTATCTATTAGTCTTAACATTTCATTTTCGACTGCGTTTAAAAGAAAAACGAACTTTTTACTGTTGTGACTTTTCCTTTCCGCCTTGGCATCCACCAAATAATAAAATGAAAATAATTATAAAAACATCTTTACACATGTGTATATATATATATATATATATAATAATGTGCCTACGCAAACCATAACGAATGACGATTATTATCATTACGACGGATTGTAAGAAAAAAACCCGTATAAAAGAAGCCGTATAGAACGTTCGAGATCGAGAGCCCCCGTGTGTACGACTAGATAGAGTGGAATGCCGGAATCCGTTATTTCGTTCGTGTCAACGACCGTGGTTCAACTTTATGTTCCTAACCATGGCCACAGCTGCCGCCGCCGCCGCCGCAGTCGTTATTATATATTATTATACTGCGCTGCTGTCGTATAATAATCGCCATGGTTACAATGACTTTGCGCGTCAGTCGTTTGCCCTAACGCGCGCGACTTGATTGCTTTTAATTGCAAATGTATGTCTTAATATCTTCCACGAACGTCAATACCAGAATATTCTGGATCGTACCACGGCGTTATTGTACAATTATTACTCACCTGCGAGCCCATCGTAATACTAACGTAAAATATTTTCGCGTAAAATTATTGCACGCACACTATGGCGTTCAAACATGCGTGTGTCGATAAAACTTAAACGTCAACGCCTCGTTCGAGTTGGGCTAACTCATCGATCCGGATGACCTCTGCGCAGTAACGAATATCATCTCCTGTAACAATGCGGCCTCGCCGATTAAAAATTCAAACATCGACGAGTCGAATCCAATGTATCACAGAATCAATCGCATCCGCATACTACTACTGGATAAACACCTGCACCTGTATATAGGCGTACGAACACCCTACGGGCGGTACAACTCGTTTTCGCTTTATGGTCTCGCTGAAATTAGATACCACTAGCTGCGTACAATGTACGGCACAAAAATATATATTTATATATATATATACATATTTATTCATTTATATCGTATATAATAATAATACGTGCATGCACAAAAGTGCACATGGGATTCAATGTACAGATATAGATATGTACAATAAGTACACGCAAATATAAATGCATTAGATGCTGAACAAATCTGCGCACCTGCAGTTGACGGACAGCTACCTGGTACGAATAGTTCTCACGGCTGCTGCCCGTGACTGTTGCCAGTATTTTTCGACTTTGTTGGGTTCTATACTTGGCAGCGGTGATCTCATGGGAAAACGAAAAATCCGCGGTTTGTTACGGGACGTCCCTTATTGCGTTCGAGTGATTTCTTCGCGAACGTTTCCCGTGACGTCAGTTGACTCTTTGATCCACTTTCTGATCCGCCGCCGGTGATGTGAGTTGCGCATGCGCGTCACGGCTAGGTCAACGGCCGCCAATGACCAAGTTCATCCTCTCACTAATCGTGTGTGTTACGGTATACTGTTTTCTTTTAACTTTTACCTGGACATGGCAAAACCGTCGCACTGTAGCGTCGTGTATAATGTACTGCCTATGTGTACGCGCTTGGCTATTAATACTAACGGCCGTTTCAAGTACGACGCACCGTACGTGCATGCGTCATAAAAGAAATAAAATATTTAATAGGCAATAATTAGGGTTCCGACTGGTCATCCGGAGCGCTATTCACTAACCACCGTTAAAGTCACCGGAATGAAAACAAGTCATCATCTGATTCTTTCGAGATATTGTATATATATATTATGTATAGTTCATTAGTCGCAATTAAACAATGTGGGCCGTGGAGAAACGAAAATTACGTTAACGCATAGCACTAACGTTTTTGTGACCCATTTATCGAATTGGTTTCTTCGGGCATCGTGGGTGAGACAATAAAGACGTTGTCTGAAATTGAAGACCCGTTGTATAATAGCCAAAAGGAAAAAAAACCCGATCATATTTGCTGTGTGGTCACTGGAACGGTCAATGGCTCGTCGGCGAATATAGTTTACTGGAGCGATGGCCGGGCAAACCGGTAACAGGTCGTTGAACTCTCTGAGAATATGTCTATTGCAATAATTAAAAGAAGACTCTAGAAAACCGTCAATGTATAAGACAACTTTACATTACCTTCAAACTGTTTTGTCTTGGCTCTAGAAAAATCTGGAAAATCAAAAGCATAGATGCTCGTGGTGATTTTCGACAATTTTGCACTAGAAGCCATTGACCTTGTAATGGGTTTTTCGAACTGTATAATTTGTGAGTGGTATCAACATAACATAGTCGTTGGACGTATAATAATTTTTTTTTTTGTGTGAGATTTTGAGAAGAAAAAAAACTTGATTTTTCTTTGGGCAAATATTTTTATTGGCTTGTTCCACTCGAGAGGAAGAGTATAATTTCATCTTAAAACCAGTTTGGATCTGGTTTTGGCGAACAACGAAATACGTATACGCACGGATCGAACACTTTTAATTATCACTGTAATAAATAATAATCTTATACACTGATCGATGATACACGTCGAAGGCGTTTTCAATTAAACGAAAAATATCTTTGGTTTTTGCAAAACAGTCTTTACTACACTACATACACTTTTGTTGCAATTTGGATATCGAAAAAAAAATCCCGAATAATCCCTCGTTTTCTCACGGTCATCCCCTGGAACACGTCAAAGAAATCACAGTATTTGTACGACGGTAGAGGGTTGTAACAACCGGTGCAGTACCGTTAAATAATAATAATAAAAAGAATAGCGAAGGAGGAAGGCTGGATAGAGGTATATACAATGTATGTAACCCCACCACCGTAAACTGCGACGGCCCCGACTACCTGTGGCGTTTACTTTCAGAGTTCATCGACCGTTCGGCCTGCGCCGTGAGCTCGAGAACCGGTCGCGTTCGGTTGGAAGGAGATACCGTTTCTTCCACCAGAGGTCGGTTCGTTTTGAAGGTTAAGTTTAAGGAAGTGCTTTGATCCGCAGTGTCAGCGCAGACAGGTGACCGTGCGAGTCTCGTCGCCGATCGGTTGCATTTTTACTCCGCATTTATTATTAAAATACGTATATATTATAATTATTATATTTTTATATTTTGTTTATAATACATTTAATTCGATTGCGTACAACAATTTTTTTTTATTTTATAAAACGTGAACTATTCAGCTGTGTGAATTTTTTTTTTGTTGGATATAATTTGAGATGATCTTATAACCGACATAGAACGCGCCTATAGGATAATAATCAATACGACCAATTATTGAGTGAGTACATGCACATTTTATTCCCATAGTTATATACGGTTTTGCTATTTTCAACAGTAAAATATATTATCGATCCTACGTAATTGCAATTATTAGTATTGTACACACATTAGTTAATTTTTGTATGTCCTTCTAACCTGTAGTTAATTTATTATATCAAAGACTGACTGGAATGAATGGAAATTTAATTATAATAAATGGTAAGACTGACATTTTATAAGATATTACTAACATTGATTTGTAACTGATAATGGTTTAGAACCTAATGAAGTATTTATGACTGTACTATACTCGTAGACCTTATTGTTATTAAATTATTATTTTTAATGACGTTTTGATTGTTTGAAGTAAATTGTTACAAACGTTTTTACGAATAACGATTTTGAGTCATACACTCAAAAACTCCACCAATATAATCCACCAGCAATATCAAAGTTTTTTAATAGAATTTTGAATTTCGAAAGAATTTTGTATACGTAAATTTACATTCCCCCTCCCCCGCCCCTATAACCATCATACGTTTTAAAGTGATCGATCGGGCGAAGAACAGTATTCACGTGTATTGTCACCACGCAAACGGGAAACATAATAATTTAATATACGTGTAAATAATCTTGTATATGGACAAATATTGCGTCGTTCGGAAATCGGTGACCTGCATGGCTGCACCGTCTCACGTCGTGCCAAGCCGGCCGGCCGGCAAAGAGGCCGTGAAGTGCACGCATACCTGTCGGGGTGGGAAGGGAAACTTTTTGTCATACTATTCGGTCGCATAGCACAGCCTTGTCTTCGTAATAATATTCGCTATATCCCAGCAGACTTCTGCAGTATCAAAATGAATAAGTACATATTAGCTGGTTGATAACAATATAGTTTATTGCTAGAACCACTGAATTGCGGGACGCGAACCTAATGTAATAGACGAAGAGTAAGAGTACTGCCAATGTGCTTATTATTATACATCGCATACGATACACGTAATAATATCGCATTTATGTATTTCGACACGGTCATCGGTCGCCGGTGCGTATAGGTTCACGTAGATCTAAATCGCTCATCGCGGACACCGTCATGACCTCGCGGTACACGACCGGCACCATGGGCGGGGTATCACAAAAGATCCATCGCTGCCGCCCCCGCACCGGCCGCGATCAACAGGTCGTTATCTCCTCCATTCATTAGCCGGTGCGTATACGCGCCAGAGATTTTCGCCGTATCCCAATATAGCCGCGGCCGCGTGAGAATGACGCGCGCGCGTTGAAGCCATTGACCGGTGCATTGTCCTCGGAGCATTCGTGCGGGGGCGACGGGGGGGGGATAAGGAGGAGGTAGACCGTGAAAGGGGGAGCTGCACTACCCCTCCGTCCGCGCGACCTTGCCGTCCGCGACGCCCGCCCCTCCACACTAGCCGGTGGCTTGTTCGGCCGCCGCCCGGGCAGGTCGGTGAACTCTGCGCGACGCACAACCAGACCGTCGACGCCGCCGCCGCCGCCTTCCCCACCTGGTGTAACCGTGGCCTTTCGCCCGTGAAAAAAATCGTAAACCTATAATACGCATATATATATATATAGAAGAAAAAAAACTCGACTCGACCGCGAGATAATATTATACGCATGGGGAACCGCGCCGACGAGTGTCATTTACCCCGTTCGGCGGTACATTTCCATCGATCATCGTACGCACACACACACACACACACACACAAGCACACGAAACCACCTGTGCCAAAGACGCGAGTCCTTTTGTTTGCTCGTCGTCACCTCATCTGTCCTCGGACGACTACGGTCGTTGTGTTTCACGTGCAGCGTAATATAAATACAATTCGTATTATACACATACATTAACTGTGTACGCGATGACGACACACCCGCGGCCGAAGCTCGTATACATGTGTACGTGATCGGTCGGCAGGACAATGTCGTGTTCGGGGCCGCGACTGCTGCGTGACCTCGTCGTATACGTTTTGTACACCGTCGCGTCCCACGTATATACGATGTTAAATTTTTCTCTCGTTCGGTGTTTGTTTACATCGTCGCCGCCGTTCTCGGGTATGTAGCTAGAAATACGTACGCGCGTTCCTCAAGAAGAAACGCGTTGCTGACGGCCCGTGGTGCCCCTCCGGACGACTACGATCACAGTGTTGTGCGCGGGTTTTCAATGAACTCTGCGATTGTCGTTAATCGTACGTAACGTATCCTTTGAGCCGCTGCCACACGCTTGTTCGCGCTGAAATTCTACGCGGCGATCGCGAGCGTGCGCGCGTGGAGCACACGGCGGTTCAGACGCGTGAGTCAACGCCAAGACGATATCGCCACAATAGTAACGATAATAAACTGTCATAACTAATGGCGCGAAAACGAAAACGTTTACGACGTTATGGTGCGAACGAGATATTTTCCGAAGCACTTCGCTGCGGCGCAACAGCGAAGGAACATAATATTGATATCGTTATCATTTAAACGACTGCGCGTGACTATTATACTACGTTATCGGCGTGGCGCCTAGGCGATTGTGCGTCAGAAGTATTTCAACGATTGATCGCAGTGTGGAAAAGCACCGAATCGCATTGCGAACGTGAATCCCGCGTCGTTGTACTCCCCTGTATTGCGGTACGCGGGCTAAGCCTAAGCTATAGGGCGATGCGCTTCGTCCTGCCGCCCGTGGTTGTGAGAAAATATTGTTGCCTCGGCCGCGCGGGTGCGTTGCACTCGGAACGAAAACGAACGACGGAGGGCGGCGGACGTGCGTACAATAGCAGGTGTCGGCCGGCGGAATCGCGTGCGCCGGGCGTGTTTGGAATCGCGCGCGGATTCGACGGGGTCGTTGATCGCGCGCGGCTGCCGCGGAATGCTGAAAATGAGAGGAGAACGAAAAAAGATTGGACACGGGCGCGTATGATGCTGCTGCGCGGTGGCTGTGACGGTGTCGGCGGCGTGGCGCGTCTATATAATATTATATAGTGACGAGATGACGTCGCGTCGTCCCCGGCCACTCCGAGTGTGCGCCAAGTTCATTGGCCTGTTCCGCCGCCGCCGATGAATCTTGTCGATGCTTCATTATGTGCTTGCGTGTATACGAATATGTAAATATGACATCCACGTAGGTATGATGCGTTATAACGCGCGTGTGTGAGCGTATATAATACGTATATATAATATGCGTACGCGATTATATCTGCGGTTCGGGCGCAGAGCAGACGAACGACGTCGTGTTGTTCGGCGGCGCTCGTCGTCGGACGAGGGGAAGAAGAAATATGTGTGCGCGCGTATTACATTATTATATTATAATTGACTCGTGTTCCCGGAATCGCGAACGCTATTATTATACGCGCGTTTCCCCGTTCCCCGGGCACCCGTTCACCGCCACGCCCGTTCCCCGCTCGGCCGGGTGAGATAAATCTTATCCCCACCCCCTTGTGCCCGCTCCTCTCGAGGGCAACGCGTATTACCGTGAATATTCGTGAATATATTGGTAGAGGCGGGCGCGCGGCGCAAAAACGAACGCGTCCAGTGTGCGTTTTCGGTTAAAAATTTAATTGAACACGTAACGCGGCACGGCGCGTTCGCGGAAAATAAAAACTCGTAAAACGCGTGCCGGCCGAGTCAGCCACTGGCCGGTCGCCGGCGGTCAATGATCTTTGCGCGCACCGTCGGCTAACGTGTATTTTGGCGAATTTTGTAGGTTTTTTTCACGTTTCTTTTCCGACTCGTTTTTCGCCTTTTTCGTTTCGGTTGCCGTGCGTCATTTTTAAACGAGTACACCACTCGCACGCTTCACGCCCTAGAACGTGTGCGCACACGTCGTACGTGAATAATATTTTGAAATTATATAATATAGCATTATTATTATCCTTCGAAATAAAATAACTTCACCGTTCGCCAACACGCTTCGTCGTACGTAACACTCGTATTGCGTTCGATACGAAATAAACAATATTTATTTGAAAATCTCGTGGGTGGCCTGCTGCTAACCTGACCTGTCACACGCAAATACCGTCCCCGGTGCCGATGACCTGGCGTAGTCGACGTACACGCGCCTGCAACAGGTATCTATGTGCGCACCGTGTATTTTTGCTTTTATCTTCTATATTATATCACCGTGTAGTTCCCGAGAACCGAGCCTTTGTTACGACCTAACGGTAAGCCGCAGACATTTTCGGGATGGCGCAATGTGTCATGAAAACAAATAATATAGACGTAAATACATTATACAATACACGGTCAATACGGTATAGCTTTCTACAAACCCTCCTAGACGTAGCAGGTAGTCGTCTTTACGCTTTGTCCGACCCGTATTCATATGATCGTACGAATATCGCGCCATTTCTACAAACGAAATCGTTTTCTGTATTACAGTGGAAAAAAAAAAAGTCCAATAAAACTCACTTCAATTTTGCCTATTGTTATAATACTAATTGTTACGAGGGATGCACAGACGTATTTTATGTAGAGCGATAACAAAAATTGGTGGAAGTACGGCTGGTATATTACATTGCATGTGAAACGCGATTAGATAACACACCGGTTTCAACAAGTAATTTTTTTTTTTGTTCATATCAGAAAAAATATTCGAATTGTATGTGCGCGTGAACATAATATTGTTATAATGGTGCAACATTGAATATGGTCGCACTAATTCATGTACACCGGACGGTCGTGAAAATAACAAACGTGACCTTCGGCATGTTTTTTCCTTCTAATTACGGCGTGAAAAAAAATGCGTTCCCAATTGAAACGGTTCATTAGACACGCACCATCTTCACGCGTAGGCCGGCCACCCCGCGGCGGCGTAACCCACTGGCCTTCGACGATAGGATCCTTGTCCTTCGAAGTACCGTTTCCCGGTTCGGTCGTAAGGGTAGTTTTAACGGTATCGAAGGTCGCGCGGCAGTACACCGCGGTATTGTGTTACATTGTGACGCGTTTTATTTATGAGACGTTTTGCCGAGTTTATTTGTCCTGCCGCGGCACAAAGACCGCAGCGGCCACACCAATATCCTGCCGGTACGTGTGCCGTGCGTGCGCGCGTGTGCGTGTGTGTACAGGTGTGCGCGTACGTACGTGTGCGTGTGTATGCGCACGTATACGGGGACGACGACTGCGGTGGAATAGAAAATTTGTCATCGGAGGGGAAAGAAGAAAAAAAATTGTTCGCTCAAAGTTCTCGGTTCGTCGAAAAGAAGAGTGTCCGCCGCGTCCGGTTTGTTCCACTTACAAGGAGGTCATTAGTCCAGGCGTCGAATTCCCGTCGCGCGCGCCGCGCATCGCTTTTTCTTTCGTTCGCGCCGTGTCTCGAATAGCGCGCGCGCGCCGCGTGCCCGTCGCGGCGCCTCCTCGTTTTGGGTTTTCCACGCGATCTCGCGCTGCCCGCGAAACACTCGACGTTCCCGACGTCTCGCCGGTTCCGCCCGTCCGAATCCACGTCCACGACTCCTCTGTCGCCCCGGCACACGAGCCGCGCACGTATATCGTACGTGTTACGCGATTTCCGAGTCCGCGCCGCGAGTGCGACGTTATAGTTGGCGATCGCGTTACCGCAACCGCGGTACACGGGTATAGGCGTACTACACAATATATAGGTACACGCATATTAGCGCGGCCGTGTAGGTATACGTTTATACAATATATTTATACGTACACACATCACGTATTATTATACCGGTGTCGGCGCGCTGCACGGGAGTTCAACGACCGGTCACCGTCGTGGCATTGCCCGTAAAAGTCGTCCGCCCGATACGGCGGGCAAAAGGAGAGGGGACGACAAGAAATTGTTACTATTTTTTTTTCCGCCTTGATTTTTTGTTTTCGCATTCATAAACACCGGAATTAATTACAATAGCTGCAGGTAGCTACATAGTATTGGGCACCTGCGGGCACCTATGTATATAACATATTTGTGTCTTGAAAACTCAAGACTAAATCGATACAGTAGGTACAGGGAATACATTGTTATGTTGAATAGTAATCGTGGATTACCGTGTGTACACGGTGTAGTTATTTAAATAACGATAAAATTTCCGCATTAGATAATCATATTTTTTTTTTTTGAACTCGTAAAAATAAATAAATAAGTAAATCAAATGCCCTCGACCCGAAATGTGTTCAATGAAAATGTACATTAAACATGAAATATTTGTATACGCATATCGCGTTACATCATTCGTCCATCAAGGTTTTAAATAAATTCAAACTTACGCGATTCATATCATAGGTACATTTGATTTTTACGCTTCGTCATTACTCATTACGTTTGCGAGCATATGGAAATCTAGAACCTATTTATTTGTAAGCACCACGAACCACCCTTGTATGAAATTATCAATAAGCGAATGAACTTGATACTCGCAACCCGTCGGCTTTTCACAAATAATTCAAACGTTGGAAGACTGTTTGTTTAAATTTCAGTTTTATTTCGCTTACAACAATATTTTTGTTTGATCATAAAAGAACTGAAAAATGTTAAAAATATTATACTTAAACGTCGTGTTGCGCAATTGATAGTTTCGTGACACTTGGATTTGATATTTTTCATGAACGTTTTGGTTTTATTTGGTGATTTCGTGATGGAAAAAAATCAAGAGTGTATAGGAAAATATCGCGAAACAACCTGACATGACATACGCTATAAATATAACGTATTATTATCATGCACATAAAAGTGGCGTATCGCGAAACATAAAAAATGACGATTTACTGCCTGGTCGGAAATCTGCCGTCGACGTCAACTGCGATGATTATCATATTATTTCGCGAGGTATATCTATAACTGTACGGGTTTTTTTTTCATCCGCTCATCACACCGGGGTCGCCGAAGTGAGTCGATTTTTGACTATCACGTGGATCATAGCGACGCGTGGCGATGACATACTACAAAGGTGGTTGTACGGCGCGTATACCACTTAAATATAACACTCTCGTGGTATAAGGTTAATGAGCCGATAAATAAATTATGGAACAGAATCAACAAAAGAAACGAAATGAAAAAAAAAAGTGCGTATAGATTGAGGTTAGGTTACCGTTACCGGTATGGTGTGCGAGCACGAGTGTGCGTGTGTGTTGTGTATAAGTTGGTCATTGACCCGAGGCCAGCCGTCGGCGGTGGCGGCCGTCGGGTATTTTCGCGTATCTTTTCGCGCCACGAAAATCGTTTTCCCTCCGGCCGCCGAAAAATAACAATGTAAACGTACTAGCGGCGGCGGCGGCACGACAGAATCAAAACAAACCCCTCCCTCCCACCCGGCGAGATATTTCAACAACCGATGATGGTGATGATGACGATGATGACGACGACGACGACGATGATGATGACGATGATGACGGACGAGCTGCACCGTCGCGGGGGCCGATAGACGTACATATATATAATAATAATAATAGTGATGATGATAACACGCACCGCGCAGACCCGTTACGTCAAAACGAGTGGGTGATAATGTGTGAAGAGAAAGGAGGCGACGGCGGCGGCGGCGGCGGCGAAAACCCCTGCGGCCGTCTGACCGACTCTTTCACTCGGAACTCGGAAGGAGTGCTGCTGCTGCGTCGTAGCGGTGGTGGTTCTGTGTGTGCGTGTACTTCCGATTTTCTTTCACGTACACGGCCTCCGTCGGGCCACGCCCACTGACCGAACGTCCTCATTATAACACGACGCTGTCGTTCGCCGTCGCCGTCGTCGTCGATGCCGCCGCCGCCGCCGTCATCTCGGTGACCTGATGAACTTTTGTCCGCTATATTCTGGGCCGCGAAGGCTTCGCCCCTCCCTACCGCCGCCGCTGACACATCTCGACGCGTTACGCTTTCCTGGTCGATTTTCGTTTTTTCCCGTTAGGCGTCCGTATTATTGTTATTACCATTATAGTTGGTTTGTTTGTACCGGTGTTTTTGTTATTGTTGTTGTTGTTCCCTTCGAATTTTTCGCGTAGAACGATTGATGATGGCAACGGCGTTTCTTCCCCTCTCGTTTCGCCGCCCCGTGAGCGCTCGACTGCCGCTGCGCCTTGCGCGACATAAGCAGGTGCAGTGCTCCTGCAGCACCACCGGCACTCGTAAACAGTATTACACGCGTGCGCGTCGGACATTAAGTTTATTTATATTGGTTTTTTTTTTGTCCCCCCGATTAATTTCGCGTTATATTTACACGCAATAATCATTGTGATAGCGATTGACCCAGATTCCGTGTGCAATGTGTGGGCGCGCGCGCGCGCTGTCAACAAGCGCATTACGTGTTGACCTTGATGCACATTCAGCGACACCACGCACGGTGCAATCATAAAGCTTTTTCGCATAGTGTTAATATACACGCGTGTTCTCTCTGTGTACAAATAATAAAAATACGCGTAGAGAGGGAACACAATACACGTATATGCATTAAAAATAAATTGCTTACGCGCGTCGCATTCGATTGCATTGATTACAAGGAAAAATAAAAAATTGGCTTTAATGAATTCAACGCGCAGGAACGGTCGACCACCACTACTACTACTAATACTACTGTGTATACAAATGCAATTTCACTTAAATAATTTGTTGATTACAATATCCACCGGAGGTTTATTGATTTTTATTTTCCTGTCGCCGTGTGACGTAGGTACATGATATGCACCCTCCCCCCACCCGAGCATCGTATACCGTATTGCGATAGGTTTTTTTTTTTTATAAAACGTTTTATCCGGAATGCAAAACAATTATATTTTGCGACGTTGTCATCGCCGCAAGACCGCGACGTACGCTTTCGCATCGTGCACGAGCACATAATAATAATATTATCGGGATAGTTTCGGTTCGCGTCGTCGCGAATTGGCGATTTATGGAATATCCGTTCGAAAAAAAAAAACAGTTGTCGATTTTACGGACGCGTCGGAAACGTCTGATGTGCGCGCGTACGTTATGCACACGTATTACACGTACATATATGCACATAATGCAAGTAGAGCGCCAAACTGTCAGCCCGTTGACCGTTGACCGAGTTTTCGTTTGTACGTGTACGGCGGCGGCGGCGGCTGCGTCGCCGGCGTACATGCGCTGGCGAAAAAGCGAGAGTGTGCCGCCGGCGCCGCCGCTGGTGCTGCTCCGAGCTTGCGTCGCGCCGTCCTGATGCACCGAGGCGCATGCGGAAATGCAATCGACGCCGTCAGCGTTCGGCGTGTCGGCGTGCGCGCGCGTGGAGTGGGAGCGATGTTGTGTGCAGCGGGTGCACGGTGCGAGCTCGCGCGCGCGCGCGCGCCGTGCCAGGGACTAGACGACGACGGGACAATAATCGCGCGGGCCGTCGTCTACGGGAAGTATTGGGTGGTGGTGGGGGAGCAGAGCGCATTCTCGTCGTGCAAGCCGGGAATTCGGTGCACACAGACCGATGTGTTGCCTTAGGTCAGTACATCGCCTGATTGCTTAGGAGCATTTGTTGTTTATTATTTATTTATTTTTTTTTTTATCAAGCTTCGCACACTTTTCGTTTTCGTTTTCTCTCCTGATCGTCCGGCCGTCCGTCAACCGTCTGCAGGGTAAGCATCATGTACTATGCGTGTATACTTAAAAATAATAAAACTCCAGTTTAATTCCGCTGTTGTTGTTGTTGTAATTGTTGTTGGTTATTAGCTGGTTTGGTATATAAGGCTTTCGATTTTGTCCGCGGGAGATGGTGGGCTTACGCTTGAAAACACGAATTGTATAATTACTTTGAGTGTAAAATTATCTAATTTGAACGTTTTATGATGAACGCACTTCTACCACGGTATGGTCGAGTCTATGAACACCGTTCAATATCGAATCGAGCACGTATTTACTATCTTTACGTATGATTTCTTGTTTCTGATTACAAAACACGCAAACTTATATGGGACGCGTAATTTGCACACACGATATTATTTCCTTGTCATTTACATTTTAAATTTTTTTTTGTTTTTATTACGTTGGGACTCATACGAAGATCGCGTTTGATCACTATAAAGTGCACATCGTGCATGTGCAACGGGTAAAACGGGAGTACCAAGGCTGCGGCCGTGAACGTCAATAATCTGGTAATTGTGTATGCCTCACGGGGTCTTTTCATACATAGAAATATATATGTATACAATATTCATTATACATGTATATACCATGAAACACGTATTCGATATTTTTTTCCGGTAAGTACGTTTCATAATATTCGAATTGAGTAAGACATCGAGCATTTATTATTCTCTCGCTGAAATTGGATGGTCATTAAACAATAAAAAATGTTAAGTGCTTATATTTATGTATATTATGTACACACAGTTTATAGTTTTTCTCTAAACGTATAACAGTGGACAGTTATAAAGCCAATGATAATTCAGCACCAAAATAAATACGTTTTTTGATCAAGAACACGTGCTATTTTGCAACGATCTAAAAATATATGTGGAACATTGTTCCAAAGAAAAGCGAAGTTGTTTGGTTAGACATTTATGTAATGTGAATTAAATAATATTATTGAGTATTATGCATTTCATAAAGTTCTTTTCGAGTATCGGTATGGTACTACGACGTTTTGATACTTTTTGGACGAGGAAAATTTGTCAGCTCTGGAAATATAGTCAATTTTACAACGTTTATAATTTCGTTACGGAACTCGTGGGATTAAATAATACCACTTTAAGCAGTATCTGGGATTATGAAACGTTTAAAAACCAGTTGAACTAAAAAAAATAAAATCTTTCACAGTATAATAGGAGTGTTATGAGTTCCTATATAATATGATTAAAGTAGTATTATCTTTTCAGATAACCTAATTTTTAATATAAAGCTATTAAGATGCATTTCTAAAAATAATATACCTATTGAATAGAAACGTTGAAGTGTTCTTTTTGTGACACTTGTTGGATTTATTTAAGTATATATTATGTAGGGAAGTACATTTTTTCGCAGGGGAATTCTTTGGAAAAACGAAATGCATTCAATTCCGTTTAGGTACTACACCATCGTATGTGTCCCGGGTGATTTGTATTACGACATTTTTTTTTATTATTGATTCAAAATCTTGCGTTTTTCATTTTGTTTTTCATAATTTCATCGATTTTTATAAAAGTTTAGGACTAATAAAGCGCAGTGAGCACGTAAGTTATTTTATAAAAATTACATCATATCATTGAATAAAATTCTTTCAAAAGTATCAATGTATCAAGCTGATCCTATCAATAAAATTAATTTTTAAACATGCAATAGTTTTCTCTATTAAGTATAAATGCATTATAAATTTGTGTTTTTGTACACTCAAGTGTCTCAGATGCCTGTGCACGCCATAAATATTATTTTTTTTTTTTTTTACGCAAATACTCGAATAAACTATCGGCAGGCACATCTGTTTCAATACAAAATTATTTTTTATTTATTTTTGTTCCGCATAAAATATCAGTGGAACGCATGTTAAATGCGCAGTGCTTCGCGGATTGTAAAAAACGTAAAATAATGTGTTCACTCTGTGACCTGGTGTCCGAACCAATACAATAACTTAATACCTTTCTTGTATAATAATATATGAATTATACTTATCAACCCTAGGTATATTGACGTAATATTTAAAAATATTTCATGGCTATGCAAAGTAAATTCAATGTTATTCCTATTGCAACACCCAAATTTTCCATTGAATTCCGTGAAATCACGTGGGAACATACTTACCCGATAACATCAACCTAATGAGTGCAGTATATTTATTCATTTTTTTTATACCAGTATCATAACCTTGACTCTGATAACGGGATGAAGGACATTTTATTACAATCGTGTAAGTTTTTCACGCGATTCGTATAAAATTATAAAAATGACAATATTAATAAAATTGAGTTATTGAAAACTGAAAGAGCTAATATAAATTGATTATTTTATCTTTTTATACGGTCGAACCGCACGGAGTGAAGTGATGTATATACAGAATATGCCTGTATGTATTGGTTTGATAATCGTCCGTACGTCCTTGACCAAAATGCACAATGCACTTTATCAGTTAGGTGCATTTGCTAAACATATATGCGTAAGGCCGAGACAAATATTATTATGCAATTAAATATCAGCTATGTTCTTCAGTATTTGACAGCAATAACAATAATTACAATTATACGATGGTTTTGAATGCACATTTATAAGCTTGCTTTTGTATTGATAAAAGGATAATGAACATTCGACTTTAATTCAATATATCAATCGAATTGACGGTAGCATTATAGATTAACACTTTTAAGTAACATTATAAATATAAATAGACATAAAATTAAATCGAATAAGACTATGAATAGTATGTAAATATCGAATGTAAAAATTAAGGGCCAATACATGTTCCAAATATTGCTGCTGAGTACCATATAAAATAAGACCAAATTATAAACTTTATCAATGCATCAACAAATGGTGATGAACGTTAATTATTTACATAATTAATTATTTATAGAATGAAATAAAACAAGTAACTGAATATTGATTATGATATAATATTTCTCGCAATCAATTTCTATATTGATTATATTTTTAGAGCATTGAAAATAAATAAGTTGTTAATTATTATTCTGTATGCATTTTGTAAAATATTACATTCACTAGTATTTCCTTGCGGTCTTGTTCATTTATTTTATTAACAATTGTACACTACGCGCATGCATTGACAGTTATAATTTACGTAAATTGGGAAATTAATGTTTACCACAATTGGCTTATTAATATTGCGGTAAAAGTAATAAGTTAATATTGACATTGAATTTTACCATAATTATTCTGAAAGAGATGAGAGTACTTTTAGTAATGAGTAAAAAAAAAAATGCGAAATATAATAGGTTTTTTTTGTATCGATGAAAAAGTATCGTTGGTTAGACTAACTTTCATACAAATTTTAATATTTGATCATGTACGTACCGATATGTTTTTTTAATTTTAATTTTTAATAGTATACATTGTAATATGTAGATACCGCGATAAATGATTTTTATTAAAAAAACTAATCCATATTATTACTTCCTATAGAACAAAACATTGATTACGGACTAGGTAGTAGGAATATTACATTACAACAAAATAAAAACATAATTGTATATAATAATAATTATGGTTCATTTATACTGAACCACAGTCAAGAAAAGTGTATGCCTTCTCAAAAAATATTTGAATTTTTTTTTTACGTAATAAACATTACAGACTGTTGTGTATCTATCGTATAATATGTTTCGTTTTATATTTATTATCTACATTCTCTATGATATATATTGTGGTTATTAAATCATTTCAATGTATTTAGATGGTTTAGAATAAGTTTTTAACGCTTTATGCATTACATTAAGATATGTTTATTTGGTCAAAATGCTTGAGTACAGAATGCGTAAAAATGTTTAGAATTTTTTGCGCGTGTATAAATAATTCGAATGGAGGAAACAGACATTGTGGACGTTAGTCATTGTAGCCGTCTTAAAATAATCCCAGACATGTGTTATAAAAATCCTTATATTGAACGAATTGTATCACTCTCTTATTTGCATAGAAAATAATTCTTCAGTGTGATAATATTTTGTTTTCTGTTTACAGGTTATATAATAATTGCAGGCGATTTATGGAGGACTAGTAATTCTACAACGATTTAAAATGAGACAGGTAAATTAAAATTTAGTTTGATCAAAGCTTTAATAGTTTGCTGCATATACTTTACATCGAGAAACATGTTTATTTTTTTTTAATTTTACTATCCATCAAACTTATTGTACTTCGATATAATCATACATTTTAGTGTTGTTAGTATATTACATTTAATTTTCTTATTTCAATTATCATTTAAATAAATATGTATATTCAAGTATCCCTTTAGTTGACACCAGTTTATGCATCAAATTTTTTTTATTTTAATATGTCATATTATATTAGGTTATGCGTTTGGTTTCATTTAAATTTGATAAAAAAAAAAAATTTAAGTATAATATGATACTCATATTTCATAATACTTATAATTTTGATTGGACTCATCTTATTCTTAGATTATTATTTTATACTAAACAGAATAGTTTTGACATAATAAATTTATGTAATGTTCGTGCATTGTTAATTTAAAGATGAAATAAATTGTTATAAAAGATAAAAACGAATTCATCTGTCAGACAAAAACGATATTTTATTCTTTCGTTCTCCAGACATAGCGCCATTTCCATTGCTGTAGTAATATCGATTTTGTCTAGTCCGTTGGCGGTCACCCCGGACCTCAGACAATTGTTTCGTTTTTCTCGAGTCGTTAATTTTATTTATTCGTCTGCATAAACATGGTCTCGGTGTTTCTTATTCACTACTCCTTCTTACTGCATTGTCGCCGCCAATCGATTCCATTCGCAAACCGTCTAGAACTACGTTATCGAACTTTCCGGTCCGCCATTTTGTCGGGACGGATTTATACTAGACAGCAGCCATAATCGGTTACTGTACTTCGGGGTAAAAGCTCAATAACCTTTTACCGAAATATTCTTAGTTTTTTCATCTTATCATTCTAGTTTGATTTTATCAGTATATTCGATACATTGCAACTATTCCCAATTGTTCGTTAAAGTTTAAAAATTTAAATTAGCTCTTACTTTCAATTAAAATTTTACTTTTTTCTTGTTCGTTTAAAACTGTAAGTGTGCTAGACAAATTAAACATTTCTAGTAGTATTTTACCTACCCTACATAATAATTATTTGGCAAGCATCTTCTAAATCAGTTTCAATATTACCATTTTCCTATGTGTATAGTTGTTCATAAATGACCTTCCAGTTGTTCTAATAATAATAATTTTAAGGTCACATGCTATATTTAATTGCATTTAGGTAAATAGAGAAATGTGCGGTGTACGGTTGGTAATAGAGTATACGAGTTCTTAGTTTTTTTTTTTGTCTAAAATGACATGTTTAAAAACTTTACATGATATATTTCTACTTACTGCATGGACTGCATTTTTATTTTGGCTAACGCGTCATAACGAAATACTGGCACTGAGACTATATATACATGCATCTACGCGATCGATAGTGCAGTTTGTAGGGCTCTCAGTTGGCACTAGTGACCCATATTCTGACTCCTCCTTGCCCCTACCCCAAGATCCCACTCGTACCCAGCCCTAAATGCACCGCGCCCGACCTCGGTGATCATCGCGACGTATGCTTTTAAAACACTGTAGTCGTCTTTTTGGCCATGTGATTCGACAGAAATGCGCACATCCAGCTAAAAATATATCCGCCTCGGAAGGCAAAATCAATAGACTTCTATACGACCCTGAACCAATAAAACTTTTTTTTTATTTTATCTTTTTTGCTTTCGAGTGGGTTAATTTTAATCCATGTTTGTTCTTTGTCCGTTCAGGAAACGCCTCCGATGGAATCCGATTTGCCGTTGGACTTCAATTCAATCAGAGAAGAAGAATTTGACAAATTTGTCGACTACATTGTATTGGACCAGCCGCCAGATCCGAATAATCCAAATCGAGCGGAGAGTTCGTTACCCAGAAACCTAAAATTGAAAAAAATCGGAAAAAAGGTATACATACTAATAAAGACAATGAAAAATTATATTTATTTTTACCGGTCTAAACGTCTCTAATTTTATGTTTTTCGACAGATAACTGGTGTAAAAAGTGCTATATACATTCCATTGGGCACCAGATTTGGCCCATTAGTGGGTGAAGTTTGTGTTAAGGAACACGCACCAAACGGAAAGAGGAAATATTTCTGGAGGGTAAGTTTCATTGAAAATACTTACAGCTTTTTATAATGCTTCTTAGTTAATATATTGTCGGGTTTAATGATGCTCTCTTATCTACAACTATCCATCTTTTTTTTATTAGGTTCAACTCATGCTAGGTCAAGATAATTTCTGGCGGAAAATGCGCCAACAGGTAAATTTGCTTTGGCTACTTTGATATTGGTCTTCCGAATCAGGAAGTCAAAACGGATTTTAACCTGGGCAATCTGGAAAAACTATTATCAGATATCAATTTTTTAATTTGAAAAATTAAATATTCCTTTATAAATTAAAGTTCTTAATAAAAATAATGATTATTGCATGATCACCAAATAGATTAAATTTATTCAACAACATGATTTATATTTAGTGTTTATTTTAATATTGAACATGTTATTAGCATTATCATCGCAGATTTTATACGTTTTGGTTTTACTTCAGTTAATGACTTCGGTTTTCATCGATTCGTGTGGGATTACATATCCATATAACTTACTACTATTTATGGTTATTGCAATTTCGATTTTCCCATTGTACCTTTTGTTTATGTTCAAAATGTTACTTTATTTATCAATTGTAATAAGTACTTTAATCATTATTTGATATTTATTTGACACAAAAAAAATAAATCAGAAAAAATAAAATGGTTTTAACGCCAAACTTGAAAAAAATTGTTATCATTTATATGATAAAATATAAATCTAAAAATCAAGGTTTGAACCGTAAAATCATTAAATCTATAAAAATGATATCCGTTATGACTCCCTGTTCTAAACTATCGCCTATTTTTTTTATTTTTCTATTTTGTTTATTTCCATTTTCCATTTATTTAATAGCGTATACCGTTACAGATTTACAAAGAGAACAAACCGTTCTATTACATCAATACGTACGATGAAACCAAATCCAATTGGATGCGGTATGTTAGTGCTCCATATTCACCACAATCTCAGAATCTGATCGCTTGTCAATGCGGAGTGAGTTAAAATTTTAAAATGTTAAATATTTAATTTGATGAAATAACTCGAAATTACATAATAAACAATTTATTTTGGATTATTAAATGGTATTAATTTAAGAATTGTTTATTAAATAGACTGACATATTTTTCTATACTATACGGCCAATTTACCCAAATGAAGAGCTTCTCGTTTGGTACTGTCGTGAATTTGCCGAAAGGCTTAATTATCCATCGAGTGTTGAACAGATGATACAACGAATGCAAGGAAGTAAGTCAAAACAATTTTTTTTAAATATTTTTGCAATATGCACTTTACTGAACGTCATTATTGTTACACGCACCCGTATGTATAAGATTTGCCTATCTAATACGCCGTGTTTGCCCGATAAACATTAGCCTAATTTATTGACATAATTAGTATTTATTACACTTTAATGGACATAATAATCTCGAATATCTATGCATTTTTATGAGTTTGTGTGATTTTCCAAAAGCTACTTAAAATTCATGATATGCAATGACACATACTAAAAGGGTTTTTATAACATTTGAAATACATTAATTAAATAAAAATAAATTAAAAAAATAAATCGATCAGTTATCGATAAAATGTTTATATTAATTTGTTTATTAACACATTCCTTTTCAATTAACAGAAATGCAAACATCTACGTCACCGACGTTACCCATGCTAGCCGATGCTGCAGATACGGTATCGTCGTCATCAACTCCTCCAACACCACCACCGCAGCCAGCTGATAGTGGTGATGTCACACTGAAAACAGTTAATCGAGTGCACTGGCAAGACGATGATATACGGAACGAATTTGACAAAGCAATGACAAACAACGCGACGTCCATGCGGCGTGTAGTGATGAGCCCAGTCAAAGAGTACGTAGACAATGGCAATGCTGACGTTTTGAGATTAGACGGGTTGCGTCTGAGACCCGTAGATGACGAAGGAAAGGCTCAAGGATACGCTCAGTCCAATTCGGTACGGTCTGACGAAGGATACCACAGCCACACTTATCATGACGACGCACCCACACCACCCGAACATTTATCTGACTCTGACGATAGTTCCAACTGCATCTTGGACTACAGGTAAAATATTTAAAATAACTCGTAACAAATATTGTTGTTAGTCATTCACGCATCATATTATTGTTTTAACACCAACTATCATTATTATTATTTTTTAGTAAAAAATCGAAACTGCCAAAACCTGATGAAGAAGCGGTTGAAGTGGAAACTAATGAGTTTCTTAAGGTTAAAATTAAGCTGCGCAAAGCTTCGCAATATAGAAAGGATTTTGATCAACCTGCACAAAAAGAGCAAACACCTCCTCCGGCTGCTGTTGCCGAACCGGTGATCGTGGTTCGACCTCAATCGCCCAAACAATACGCTGAACCGTCTTCATCGTCCGGTACGTCGCCCGACTCTGCTGAACCGCAACCGAAGAAACTTAAGCTCGAACCGATTATTGCACCTCCGCCATCAGTTATATATTCATATCCCAGGGACCAGAAGTCGCTTTTGGAAAACTTGCTGTTGCAGACCAAAGAGTCCAATCAGTCGCCAGCAGTGACGCCGATTACAGCGATGACACCTCCACCACAAATGCCGGCCGCCGAACCGCCGTACATGCAACGTTACGTTAACGCGTCGGTGAGCCCGGACTCGTCGACAAAAGTAATGTCACCAGTGCTGTCACCGTTGCACCAAGCGCACCGAAGCCCACCGCCGACAATTCTCGTATATCCCGCACCCGCCGGCCAGCAGATCCAATACATGCCGTACCACCACCAGGCGCATTTGTTCCCGCCGCAGAACAACGGATACCAATGCCATTACTCCAACAACCACCAGGTCGAGTCCAGTGCCGGGAGTCCGCCGGCGGGTCCGATGTCACCGGATGACGTGTCGCCGTGCGGAAGCCCCGGCAGCACCGGCAACTCGCGTGGTTACAGGTCATTGCCGTATCCGATCAGCAAGAAAAACGGTAAAATGCACTACGAGTGCAACGTGTGCCGCAAAACGTTCGGTCAACTGTCCAACTTGAAAGTGCATCTGAGGACGCACTCTGGCGAAAGACCGTTCAAATGCAAAACGTGCGGCAAGAGTTTTACACAACTTGCTCATCTACAAAAACACAACTACGTACACACCGGTAAGCACATATCATAAATAAATCGCACCATTAAATCATAATAATATTACGTGACCCGAGGACGACGGCGACGGCTGTGTATTATTATAATGATGACAGTGTGAGCGTATTGTAATTAACGTAACGATGAGCCGTAGCTAATTCGTTGTTATCTATGCAATTACAGGAGAACGCCCGCACGAATGCGATGTGTGTCAAAAACGGTTCAGCTCCACTTCTAACCTTAAAACCCACTCAAGGCTACACACCGGCGACAAACCGTTCGTCTGTGAGATATGCTCGTCCACGTTCACACAACTAGTGCATCTGAAATTGCACAAGCGCATCCATACCAACGAGAGACCGTTCACCTGTCACTGTTGCCAAAAGTCGTACATTAGCGCTAGCGGATTGAGGTCAGTACACTAATAAATTGCCGACGCCAATATAACTGCCAGTGCACGTTCGCGCGGTTTTCACGCAGAAATACTAACGGTACATGTTTTCTTTTTTTTTCTTTCCCCTCGCGCACTCCAGGACCCATTGGAAGACCACTTCGTGCAGACCACCGTACCCGGGCGGCAAGGACGACGTGGCCGAACAGCGGACCAGTCCCGATTATCAAGCTTATCACCACAACAGCTACTCGAACGGCATGATGGATCAGGCGGACGACACGAATCAAATGTACGGCGGACCCCGCGTGGACAAGCACGAGGACGACGAGGACGTGTACGCACACCTGCGGCCGCACCACCATCAGCAGGCGGTCACCGCCGTCCAGCCGGAGGAGATCCAACGGCCCACGGTCATCGAGCAGAGGCACTTCATCGAGTGCACATAGAATGCACTGTTAACAAGAACTGCATCCTGAGACTATATTCGAGAATATGATATTACATTGTGCATATTATAATAATTGTTGTGCTAAACATTTTGATGGGCGTCACCAGTGAATTCAACGACCATTACCATTAGTGGCCTCCCCGTACGAAAAGGCTTATATTTATTAAACACGTAATTCTTTTTTTTTTTTTTTAATTTTTATCTGATGAAACTCGACAAGCTCAAAGAAGCCAAATATTTATTAATACGAAATTTCGTCGAAAAAAAAGAAATTCTTTTTAGAGCAGAAAAACAAGCTGCATTTTGAATTTTTTTTAGCGGTCGATTTATAGACTTAGCGAAATGTACTGATTGTTAATTTTGTATAGATATTTAGTTTTGTACTTTTAAAAACAGATATTATTATAATGTTCCTAATTTTTTTTTCGAGTTTTTCTATTTGTGTAGATTGTAAAATGTAAAAATATAAATACTTATGTTATATACATAAACATATTATACATATACATACATATATTATAATAATTAATTTAATTGATATTATTTAGCTATATATTATTGTACGATATGAATGAAGTTTTGTTGATCTCAGTTATGTTTTGTAGATAACGAATGTGTTGAATATTGGGAAGGAATTTTGGTTATAATATTTTTCTTTGTGATTTGATAGTGAGGGCACTAGTTTTTTGAGGTTATGTTTTTTTCGTTTTAGTTTTGCAAAAAAAAAAAAAATCACAGTTAAAAATAATATTATCATTTTGCCTACATTATAAAATCTTAATTTTGTAATATTAATATATGTGAACTGTTATTTTACCTTTTGCTATTATACATACAATATGATATAAATCATTATGTTGAATAAAATATTTTTTTGTGTTTTATTTCACTATCATTATTTATTACTAATACATACCTATGGTTACAACTTACAAATAATAAATTACATTTTTTTATCTTCAACAATAATTCATTAGAAAAATGTAGATTTTTAACTTTAAAATATTAACTGTAGATAAATTTTAATATAGTAAGACATTGAAAAATAGACAAAGTGTGTTAAAACATTAGTGTATTAAAATATACGAATATATGTTTTATGTAACGCAATGTTTGTTTTATTATTAAATTAGATACGAAAAAATTGAAATTTTTATGTAGCTCTCGAAAACCTTTAAAACACTGCTTTCCTGATTAAGTAGGAAAAAAATATACGATTCCTTTAGAAAGTAGAAAAACAATACATTTGCTGTGGAGATTATAGAAATATATAGTAAATCAAATTATCAACTTTGAATCCATAAGTGAAACTAGATTGAGAATTTAATCCTTTCTTCCATCGGTTTGTAGATTCCAGAAAAATGTATTAGTTTATCAAAAACATTTTCCTTAAAATTGAATATTCATCTTGTTGCTAAATTACAACATAATATTACTGAATAAATTTTGTACAAGACCAAAAACAAATCTACGTCTCAATATATTCAGTGATGTCATTATATCATACTGATTAATTTCATGATCACGTTGCAGGTTATTTTATTTAATGATTTTTGATTTGGTCTATTTGAATGATATTGCTAATGCAATTATCCAAGAAAACGGAAATTTTTATTACAATTCAAAATAACATTTAATTCGATCACCTCCTTGAACATAAAAGTTCTTATTTGTGCATTTGATAATTTAAGAAAACTCTGTATATTATAATATTTTCAATTTTAACTTTATTCAATACTATCAAAACTAATTATCATCGTTGCGTGACTAAGGTGTACATGCAAATTTATAGTTCACAAACTTTCTAAGTACTTTGCGTGATATACATTATAACAACTTATTTATAGAATTCATTCATTAAATACTGATTTGCAATTACGGTTTGTGTAATAACTGGGAAACAAATTATTAGTTTCAATTGGAATGCTGGATTAAAATATGATAACAATCATACATAATCTAACCGGTTATGTTCATGAATTTTCACAATAATTTAAAAAGTAAATCGTATATAGACATAAAAATGTATTATTTTATTATATTTATACAGGGAAAATATTATGTAACTGTATCATAACGATAAACAATAATACTTTCATTTCAGCAGTAAGTTCTTGATCACGTTGAATTTAAACTTCATTACTTCACTTTCATTGTAATATATAATATTTGCTCATTTATTTTTTTACATTAGCATAATAATAATTCGGTCATAATAATGAGTACCATAAGCGACTTACAGATAAATGTTTAATTAGCCAAAATATAAAACCTAAATATAATAAGCACAGCACATTGTTGAACAGTAAAAGTGTAATTTGAGAGTTATTTGAAAACTGAAATTCCTTGTCACAACAGTTGATATTATTGAGCCAAATACTATTTAACGTGTATTAAATTAAGTTAACACAATTACACAATAAAATACTGCGGTTTAGGTAGTACCTAACAAGATTAAACTGTCAATATTTTAAAGTTTGGACGATTTAAAAATGTTCGATTGTGTAACGTCGTTAGTTTTAATTCGAAATTATCTAATCAGAAACAAGTCGAGAAAAAAAAACACTGAATTTAAATTAGGTACACACCTACGTTACATTTGACCGTAAACAATGATGAACGCTAACATATAACTTATACACACTTCGTCTGAGGGTGGATAAGATTTTGACACAATAATGGTCAATTATTTTGTTACGATGTAAAAAATGTATTATGCAGCGGACCTGTCCTCCGGGGCGTTCACGGGTTTTTTTTCTGCTTATTTCAGGTCCACCCGAACCATATATCGTTGAAATGGACCACTTTCTAATTCACGATAACGTGTGCGTTTCGACTCGGCAGGGCACCCGGCTGCGGAAAGTGGGAACAACAAAGTCGTGAACGCGAGTGGTAAGCGAACCGTGCCCGGTGTGAGTTACGTATATAAGCCGACGGACCCGTTGTCGATGGGCCATTCACTTTCTTGCGACCACCACCCGCGTGTTACGTTATATTATGTGCGTGATTTTCTGATACTAGCAAGAGCTTTTTTTTTCACTCCCTAGTTGCAAGCCGCGTCCGTCCGATCGAAATGATTGCACAGGCAAGTGCGAACGTCTTTTACTGCAAAAGCGTTCGAATTTTTTTTTTTTTTTTACTTCTTTCATTTCTATTATTTTTTTTTCTTATGTTTTCCACCACCGCGGGGAGTACGTCTTCCAGTGACGCCGCTTGGACTAACGTTTTCTTGTTTTGCCCGTACAGTGTCTCCTCGTGGCCGCCATCGCCGCAGTGGCGATATCCGTGCCAGTCACCCAGGAAGAGTACGCCCGGTACATAGCTCAACAGCAGACCCAAAGGCTGGAGGACAAACAACCGGAAAAGAGTCCACCCGCTCGCAGACCAGTGCTGTTACAGGTCGCCCCGTCCGCCAATGGTGCCTACCCACAACCGGCGGCCGCGCGGCCCGCTTACCAGCAGCCGGCTGCGTACCAGCCTCAAGCCGCCGCACAGCAACCGTTAGCCTACCAGCCGCAGCCCGCTTACCAGCCGCAGGCCTATGCTCAACCGTCGTACCAGTCGCCGCAGACTTACCAGGAGCCGGAAGAGTACCAACAACCGGAACAGCAATACCAGCCAGCCGCCCGGCCGCAAGCACCGCGCCCAAAGGCCGCGCCCAAGCCAAAGGCATCGAACAGGCCTGAAAAACCAGAAGACGAAGAAAACGACAATAACGTGAGTGTTTGATTTTTTCTTATGTTCTTGATAACATACACATATGAAAAGGATAATAATATGTCATTAACATCACACTGCAAATATTATAAATAGAATAGAATATAAATATTTTGCAAACAAACAGTTAATACATTACATAAATTATACAACAATAATTACACATCTTCTTTAATGCTTGTATTGAAGGTGGCGAGTTTTTAAAATAATTACATTAACAATTTCCATAAATACTTGGTTAATATTTAATAAATATTATATTATACGAGTATATACATTTTACTTCAAAAAACACTAGAACCAAGACGAGTAAAAATTAAGATTCAACAAAATTAATATAACAGAAATTCATACTAAATTAAGCTTATAATTTGTAAACTGACTAATATTTATTTCCATTTGTCTACAAAGTGAAATTGCACGATTTAAACAACTTTTTACAATTTGGTACAATCTTATTCGTACTTTTTTTAAATCTAGTATTATAATTATGGTTACATTATTAACAATACGAATGTACACTTCCGAATTTATAGATCGCCTGCATTTGAAACGCATAGTCGCATAGGTACACACATGTCACAAACTTAACCGTTTTCATACATTCCATTGGTTAGGTAATAGTCACAATTGCCATGTATTTAACATTTTATGTTGCTATTTTGATTGTAATATTATTTATAAAAATATGTTACTTCGATTTCAAAAATAAATAAATTATAAATATCAGTATAATAAAAATATATTCTAGTCAGAATTTTAAAAAAAAAAAAAATTAACGGTCGATGATTGAATTTTTTATCAGGTTTTTAAATTTGTATGAGGCGATAAATAATTATTCTAAAATAATGACAGATTTCACATTTTTTTTTTTTTTTTATTAATTTTCATTTGATTTCATTTAAAACATATTACATATATTTGTATTTGATCACAACTGATTGAAATAATAAGGTTCATTTTTGCCATACATTGTAATTACATTACATATACATATTAATACATGTATATTACGTATATTATTTCCCATACGATCTTCATTGATCTTTTTTAATGTTATTTGTATGGTGGTCATTTAAAAACTAAAAATTCCGATTGTTTGTATTCAATATCGTTAATAGCGTACGCCGTACATCATATACAAATACATACTTAGATAAATAACATTCATTTTAATATAACAGAAAAATGTTTTAAGCTTAATTTTTCGTATTACAAATATTTCATTCACACATAAATTAAATTTAACCGTATGTTATACACATATGTATATTGAAATATTATTAACTTTCAATAAGAATAGACAATTTGATATTCAATATTATGATAAAAGTGTTATAACATATTCCACTAGAAATATTTGTTCGTAATGATTCGGTTTCAAGAAAGTTATATAAATGTAATTTTTCAATTTATATTTCAATAATCATTATGTATACCAGCGGTTGACCATTACGGTCACTTATATAACTTTTGATCATTATTATGCAGAATACATTATCAATCGCATATGAAAGCATAATATTATATTATTATGTAGTTATGTATCTCGAAAGTACGTAACTCGCGGGGGCGGGCGGGCCAACACAACTTGATCAAGTTACGATATAACAAAAAACGTATCATTATATTAGAAAGTAGTTATAAGAGATCAAAATGTTCCCCGTGGACGCGATCGAGTACGAGCAAATATTACGAAATGCTCTCTAGAGTTTATTACAATTTATAATCGATGTGCATTATTGATAGTTACTCGTGTGAAATGTAAAGAAATATTGAAATAATAAAATTTAAATTATTACCGGACATGCTCGGGAGTTGTCACGATTTAACCCGACCGTATAACAAAGTTGCATAACATCGAAGCTATAAGAAATGGCTTGGATCTAGACGATCATTAAAGCCATAACGTGCGTGCAGCAAATGAGAAGACGTTCACTTTTGTTTCACAACAGACAAATTGTAGCAGCCGATGTGTAGGCAATGAAGAAACTTTAGAAACGCTTACGTGCACATTGTATAATGTGACCTAATATATACAGATACTTCTGTTTTCAGTATGAAATAATTTCAATCTTTATCAAAAATAAAAATACAAAACAGTATGTAACTAGTAAAAAGAGTATTACTGACATCTAATAGTAATTAGACTAGAAGCATCTGCTATATGAGATATTATTTGTGAACTTGTATTTTATATTGTTAAAGATTCAATTAAAATGACAAATACTAACTTAAAGTATTGTATTTATTTAATTTATTTTTTAATTACATATTTAAAATATAGCAACTTAGATTTTAAAAACATGTTGTACAGATTATATAGGCTTTTATATAATCGGATTTTCATTTTATACGGTGAACTATTGTAAAATCTATTTAAGCAAAAATAAAATTAGATTATCCATTGAAATAATTAACTGGGTACCACTTATTAGACTTCAGTATGTACGAACATTTTTTTTTAGTTTTATTTTAAGGACATGAAACAAGTTAGAAGCTCATCTGTCGCCGGTTCTTCTAATATTTTATTTAAATAATATTCATCACGAGATTCGATAAATGTTTTTGGTCTCGAGGTATAATTTTACCATAATTAATACAGTAAATAGTTTTTTTTTTAATTTGTTGTATTTTTAAATTATTTTAATTTTCCCAGTGTATTATAATAGGTGTATCAAGTTAAAATAAATTGTTCGTTCTAATCCATTTATTTTCACTTGTAATAAAACGATTTTAATTAACTTTATCGCAGCCCAATGCTCAGTATCAGTTTTCGTTCGACATCAGTGACGACGAGTCGACAAACTACCACAACCGCAAAGAACAAAGAGACGGCGAAAAGATTTCCGGAAGTTACAGCGTTGTAGATTCAGATGGATTTATCCGTACAGTTACATATACTGCCGACCCCGAAGAGGTATTTATTCATTAATTTAATTTAAATTTAAATATACAATTGCTTCAACTGGTCTCATTGAGAAAACTCGTGCGCATTTATAATAAGCAAACTTAAAATATCTACTATATTTGTTATCAAATATATTGAAATGAATAATATTTAAATAGGCCGTACTGTCGATAAATACTATTGATATTCAATTTTTCGTGGATGTCATATTTTCGTAGATTAATGATTAATCAATATATTTATGATATTAAATACACATTACATATGCATGGCTGTGTGCCATGTTCTAATGCTTCGGAGAGGCTTTAATCCTATTGTTATTTTTATCAATGTAAATACATTATCCCTTTCGAACTCATTCTTGAACATTCAGCATTATCTTTCACGTCAGGTATAAAAAATTATATAACAAAAATATTCGTATTACATTATTGTAATTAATGACTAATTTTGACTATCTAATAAATAATAACATATTATTATAACAATTGAACATATTCATTTATAAGGGTAAACTGCATTGTCTGATGTCTCATAACCTCCACATACTATAATCACACGATTAGTTTACTAATAAATCGTATAAATGTAAAACACCATACAAGTTCAGAAATTTTCATTTGAACTTAAAAATATAATCGGTCACTTTTAGAAAATAATTTAATGACATTAATAATAATTAGCATAAGACTTCATGTGGTTCAGTCTTTTTTTGTTTTCATTTCGATAATTTACATCGCAATTAAATTTAATTAAGTTATACATCGATTTTCATCATTTTGCGTTTATAAAACATTAACTATTTTATGCTTAATAGGGATTCAAAGCTGAAGTTAGCCGAGAACCAACTAATATCCAAGTAAAGATTCCCACTCCAGCACCACAACAAGCATCGCCAGCACCTCAATACAGATTGCCGGAAAGGAAAGCTCAACCGCAATACATTACAGTCCAAGTACGTTATAAAAAATAAATAAATAAATAATATGTAATATTTTTTATTATAAACAAAAACAATATCTAATTAACGATAAACTGAACAATATTATAGAATCTATTAACGATTAAATAATAATTTATATACTATATCAATCACAGGCCAGTGAACCGGAAGCTGCTGCACAACCAGCTGATCCAATTTCCGGTTACTATCGTCCAGTGCCACAACAGGTCAAGGCGCCAGCTCACCGATTCGCCGCACCCAGACCTCAACAAGCCGGCAAAGCAAACGCTTTGGGCTACGCTACCACACCAACCAACTCGCCCATCATCTACCAGGCATACCAGCAGTAAAATATTGTCAAGGGGTGGCCTATATGTGGAACACACGAGCTTCAGCATCCCATCCGCAATCAGCCATCAATCCGTCCTGGCAGGGACTAATGTCAAGGCCATAAACGAAGTCAGAATGGTTTTGGTGGCTCTGACACGGATCCGATGACGTACTGTAATCCCATATCCTATAAGATAATGAAGCAGTGTTTTTAATTTTTTTTTTTTAATTTTATAAATTTATAGTAATATTATTGTCTCTTTTAAAAATAAAATGTAATTGTTATATAATATATTTTATACTTTGTCGTGAAATCATATGACGCCGAAGCTAACGTAGACCAGTGGTGAGGTGAACACTGCACGCGTTTCACAGCATCCTGGCAACCCTATATTAATTAGTGAAAAATACTGTTAAAATCATAATACCACAATGGTTAAATCGTGTACCAACCTCAAGCTGGAATATTGGTGTTATTAATTTCCGCACATCCCATACTCTTATCAATCCTTCAGATCCACCTGTGGCTAATACGAATGGTTGAAACTGATTCCACGAACAGCTCAATACTTCTGCTTGATGGGCGTTTATTCTGATGCTCGGTCGCAATGGAGACGAACAGTCCCAAATACCCAATATTCCGTCACCTTTTATATTTTATAAACAAACTCAGTGTTACGACTATCTTGATAGTATAAATAGGCACTATGTTTGATGCAAAACATATGTTACAAAGTGCACGTGTGTACCTGAAACCGAAGCAAAACACGAGGACAAGAAAGGAGACCACTTTGCTTCGTAAACCAGTCGGTCATGTCCCTTGTACGTCGTAAGTGAACAATACCTGTTGGGGTCCCACTTAAAGAAAAAAAATACATAAAAATATGTTTTTGTGTGTGATGATTACCTACGAACTATTAATATTTTATTCACATACCAGTTTTACCGAACAATCCCACGAAGCTGACAGCATAAAATCGTCGGTTGAATTTTGACACCAATCAACACCGCAAACTTCTTTTTTATGTTCACGAAATATTCTTACGGGTTTCTGTTTAACAATTAATAAATTAGCATTATTCAAATACCGATGTGTTAAATATTTAGTGTATAATATTACTTGTGGATATTTATAATTCCACATCTGTACGGTTCCGTCTCCACTACCGGTGACCAATAGACTTTTCACAGATCTGCTCCAGACTACGTCGAACAATCCATCATCCCAAAACATTTCATACTTTTTAGTAATCAAACATTTTTCTTTGTCATATGATAATAAAAACAGAGTTCCTCCGCCTTTAAATCCATAATACTGTGCTGTGGCTATCGCTAGATGGTTTGACCGATTAGGTGAAAATTTTACAGAGTAGCCATGTCGATTTTGAGTTTTAAAAGTCGTCATCGGGAACTTGAATCTATAACTGATTAGTATCTTAGAATACTAAAATGAAAATATATTATTATTAATAAATAAATCAATTTGATAAAAAAAATGAACACCACTAGGATTACTATTAAATGGAATGTGATATTCATACTACTATTTGAATAGGTATGTGTCAACTATTTTATTTAAACATGGTCATATTAATTTAAATCTTACACTATTCTTAGTGTTAATTGTATGGTTAGTTTATATTATTAAAGCAAATCAATCTAAATTAATAAACTGTACCACTTCTCTCATTGCAAATTCAGTTTTAATATATATTCAGATTCATTCATCGCACTTTCAGATACTAATGTACTGGAGTACATTGTGTCATTGGGAAAACATGAAATTACGAGTACACTAATGTTTTATGTATAATAATATAAAATATATATGTATACGAGTACAGCTTAATATTATTTGTATATAACACAACAGTGTTATATGAAAAGAAAAAAGTCTAATTCTCGTCGCTATTACCATCAAAATGATTTAGTGAACCCGATGTTTCTAAATATTGATATATTATGTTTTCTAATAAAAAAAAAAAAATACCTATAATTAATAATATGTCTTATTATTTTGTTATTTTTGAGTTTAATAGTCTTACTGAATGCTCTAATAAGAAAAACAAATCTTATGATTTCACATAATTGTTAATTTGGTTATTTTGGTACAACATAGGAAATAATCATTCCAAAGATTCAAATTTCCGTTGATTTTCATGTTATTTTAATTGTAAACAAATTTAAGCTATAATTTTGTTTGAAATTTAACATTCAAAGTCTGTTTTGATTTTTATACGCATATTATAAACGTTTAAATATTTACTACTAAAATGTAAAAATAGTAATACTTGAAATACCTTACAATGCTATATACGAAATTACGAAATATACGAAATTCTATTAAACATCATTCGTTATTAGGATATGCATTTGTTTAAACTCATCTTGCATCAATTTGTTTATATTTATAATTACAATACTTAAGTTAATTATACATCACAATTCACATTGTATTTTCTTAAATTGTGTTTTCAGCTATACAAGCTATGCATAGGCACTTAAAATATTTCGAAAATCTTGATAATTTTTTGTTTCTTATCGAAAACAATAGATAATACATATTTTATTATTTTCTTAACGGTATTTTCTATAAATTCATTTTTGTATAATTTATAAATAATAAGTGAATCAATAAAATATTTAATAAAAAAGTCAGTATCGTAAGCTCATTAAAATTAACGTCTCTCAGAATGATTTCATTTCTTCAATTAATATGTTGAATATTTTATCTTTAAATATAATAATAATACAATGGATCTTAGAATCAAAACCACTGACAAACATTCAGCCTGCTATCTGGCCGTCATTTTTTATTGCGTTTTAATTATATTTATCTATTTAAAAACTGTTTGCTTATCACCTAGTTTAGTTTATTAAATAATTATTTTCTGACATTAGGCATAATTATACGGCTTCATAACCTTAAATAACAACCAATAAATTGTTTTTTAAAACTGAAATATTTATTATATTATTTTATTTTTATTCAAATCGTTGAGGATTTCAAATATAAGAAATAATATCGGTACTTATTTAATTAATTAATATAAAATACCTATAATTTCGGATAATTTGATTTTTGTTCAAAAAATTACACAAGTTGAAAATTATTAATTTACATACACAAATACAAACAAATATTTTAGAAATGATAAAAATATTTATACCATTCAGGTCAACTTCTGTAAAGTAGTTTAAAAAGGCTTCTTGAATAGGATAAGAAATCGAGGTATTTTAGAAAAACTTGACGCGTTTCGAATTTTAACAAAGACATTTCGCAGGGACAAAATATCAATAAACTTCCGGGTCTTCATTTAATCCAATTATCTTATGACGATATAATCGTAAAAAAGAAACCCTACGCGAGAGTGTGAGTACCATCGATCAACTGTTTAGTCCAACATTAGAAGGGTCACATTCAACCAGATCCTCGATTCAAGTGTTTTGTATTTTGTTAATTTAAATTATGATACCTTTATTATTTCTTTATTTTATAGCGACGCTAAAAGTTTTTAAAAAGTCTACGCCTAATGGTATTTCTATACTTACATAAATTGAATTATTACACTTATAATACATTTTTATATTTTAGGCAAAGTCACTGTTTACGTCGGTAAACGAGATTTCATTGATCACTTGGACAGTATTGATCCAATTGATGGAGTTGTTGTGGTTGAAAATGACTATTTACAAGGGCGAAAAGTTTTTGGAATGGTAAAGCTTATCATGCATACTGTGAAAAAATCTTTACGGTGTTTTTTCAGGTGTCCACGACATATAGATACGGTCGAGATGAAGATGAGGTAATGGGAGTAAAATTCAGCAAAGAAATGATACTGGCATGTAATCAAATCGTCCCACCAACGAAAGAAATTACAGACTTAACTCCCATTCAAAAAAAATTGATGAAAAAATTCGGTAACAGTAATGCATTTCCGTTTGTGTTCAATTTTCCTGCGAACTCCCCATCGTCGGTAACCTTACAGCCGGGCGATGACGACAGTGGCAAACCTTTAGGAGTCGAGTATAATATCCGCACTTATGTATCCGAAAGGGAAGACGAACGAGGAAATCAAAGATCTTCCATCGAACTAGCCATCAAAAAGGTATGTATTTTAAACATTTGGTTAATTTAACATATAAATATGTAAATACTCAGTTACAATACGCTCCACCAACAAGAGGTCAAAGATTACCAAGTTCGTTAATTAGCAAAGGATTCACGTTCTCTCACGGCAAAATTAGTCTGGAAGTTACCTTGGACCGAGAGGTATATTATCACGGAGAGAAAGTTATAGCCACGGTCGTCGTAAGTAACAGCTCGAGGAAATCCGTAAAAAACATTAAGGTAATACCAAACGGCTAACATAATATCTTAATGATGTTACAATATAGTTAATATGATTGTTGTTAATAAAAAGGTTTATTGCGTATAGGTGTACGTAGTTCAACACACCGAAATTACAATGGTAAATGCGCAGTTTTCTAAATTTGTTGCTAGTTTGGAGACCAGAGAAGGCTGTCCAATTACACCTGGAGCTGCGTTTACTAAACAATTCTATTTAGTTCCACTTGCGTCCAGCAATAAAGATAGAAGAGGCATTGCGTTAGACGGATATCTAAAGGTATTGAAAACGCAATGTAAACATAATAGTATATGTATCAATGTATCATGGTAGTTTTTAAATTAAAATTGTATTATATTTAGGACGACGATGTTAATTTGGCATCGTCTACCTTGACTTCAGGAGGTAGAGGTCCTAGTGATCAAACTGGTATCGTTATTTCATATTCTGTCAGAGTAAAGTTGAACTGTGGTACTTTGGGAGGTGATCTTCTGACCGACGTCCCATTCAAACTTATGCACCCAAATCCAGGTAAACCTATGTAAAATGCGTTTTTGTAATAGATATGTGAACAAATAATTTTAAACTTCAGTATCCGATGACTCTACCGCACCGCCCAAGCAACCACAAAAAGGAGTGTTAAAGAAAGCCAAGAGCTCCGACAGAATGAAGTATCAAAAGAGTTTCGGGGAGGATGACGAAGATAATATAGTATTTGAAGACTTTGCAAGACTCAGGTTGGCCGACGAATAAATGAAAAACTATTGCGAATAATAAGGTCTTAATAATGTTTTGAAATGTGTTTTATATGCTTAACTTGCATTGGTAGGAAATCCAGGATATGTATAAACTCAAAATTATAATTATTATTATTATTATTATTATTGAAAGATTATAATAAATCAGTTCGTCACCATCTTCTATACAAACTGTTTTCGATACTTAAAATATTTCCGATTGAGTATATAATAACCTGAAATACTGGATTCGATTCCCAGACGGGTATCCCTTAACAATGACGTCGTTCGCTTTGGGGAGAACATGTCATCGGCAATAACCATTATGATGATCCCGAACCGGAATATTCAGTACTGGTTCGATTTCCGTTTTTCACACCTTTGACCCCTAACAGCTAATATTCACATACATATCCAGTTTGACCAATACCCAAAGAGGGATCAATTGCTCACATGTATGTAAGTTTTAAATTATAGATGTTCTTTCATTCAATACGGAACACTTGAAATTACTTCCGATTGAAAAAAAAAACTACTCGTTAAACATGTTTAATGTAACGTACATAACAATTGATCATGGACAGACACAATAGTGCAACTTTAATTTTTTTAATTTATGTTTATGTGTCCAAAATATTAAAATACCAACAAGGCTTTACGCTGTAAATTCGTTTATATTAGTGATTCATATTTTAAAATTATATTTGACGTTTTATGTATCTTATATTAAATTATATTGCTTATATTATGGTTATTTTAATATGTATATGTATATACATATACATACTTACATACATATATATATATATATATATATAGTATATACCTATATACTCGTATCTATATGTTTATGTATATTGTATATACATTATACATATTAATATATTTATCAATGATATGAATATAAAATATCATATTATGATATTAAAGATATAAAAAAACAATCATTAAAATGATATGCCATTTATTTATCGACCGTGGAAAATAATTCATTTTCAAAATAATTCCCACTATAATAGGTATCCCCCTACTGGGAAGTCCACGCATTAGTAAATTAATATTCATTAATCAAAACAAATTTGGCCTTAAGTTTAGGATTACTGTTATTATTCAATTTAGGTAAGAATTAAATAAATGATTTGATGGGCATTTCGTTTGGTTTAATATATATATACACGAGTATATATAGGTTAAATTACTTTAAAGAACCGCCAAGTAAGAAACGGATAAGAGCTGTAAGGTCTTACGGACAAATTTATTCGTTTTCAATTATCTAACACGAGTTTTATATGTTAAATGGCCAACTAACACTTCATTGTAGCATAAAACAAAATGTACATTATAATTTAAATTTTGAAGAATTATAACTAAACTTTATAATTATGATATTTGTCATTGATATATGTTACATACTTTAAAAATAGCAATATTAATTTTTTATCTCATAGCTCCATGTTCAAATTTTATTTTAATCCTTTCAATCAATATTTCAACCTCTTACGACTTTTTTTTCTGTTAAAAAAGTAATATATGCATTAATTGTTTCAAATTTTTAAATACAGATAAAAGTATAAAACATTCAAAATAACTCTTGTAATATTTATTTTTTTTATAAAACTATAAATTAATAATTAATTTTGTTCTTATTATATAGTACGTTTATCTAAGTTATGGTTTCTAGTAGTATTAAATAATATGAAATATCTAAATAGATAGGTATCTCGAATAAATTTGATCAATTTTTCCACATGGAAATGAGTTTATACTTTAGAAGATAATCTTATTTTTTAGCCTCTATGATAAAATTATGTATGAACATAATTAATGTAACTAACATAACTAACTTGACAAAAAGAAATTTAACTATTATTGAAAAAATGTTAATTTTTATAAATCGAAATGTTTAAAAAAGTATCCGGTACAATTTAAAAAACTAAAAATATTTCGAGAATCTTAAGAATAATAATTTATTATATGTATATATGTTTATGGCTTTATTTTTTTTAAACAGCTAGTATGTATATAAATATAATACAACTTAAAATATATGAAAACGATATTTCTTTATACTACGGTAAATATAATAATTATTACTTACTTGAATTGAGAAATTCCAAGTGTACTCTAAGGCCTGTTATTAAAAACTGTTGATTTTTATTAAGGTGTGGTCTCAAAAGTCTTTTAGTAAAAATAATCCCCCCCACCTAAAAAGGGTTAGTGTAGTGTTGACCCAATGACCAAAGGCTGTTGAGCTCTCCGGTTAGGGTTTAGCTCCCCCCAGTGTCTGTATAGGTACGTAATTTATGCTCATGGGCATTTTTATAATTATGATTTACTGTTGCGCAAACCCATCAATCAACCAAGGAAACGGTCGGCGATGTTGTTTAATGTTTATACAGCCGGACATCTCTCTTTCTTTATTATTATTGGGTACCTAGGTATATAAGTTTTTTTTATAACTATACCGTGTGATATGATTATTTTTAAAAAAAATTCTCACAGAATATCTCGAGGATAGCAAGACATTTCTTTACAATTATGAATGTTATAATGAAAAATATTCTAAGAATCTTAATACCATATTTATTAAAACAAATTTAAGTGCATATAAGTTATTTTTAGAAAAGTGAAGCACTTACTGTACATAAACTGTTTCGAGTACATTTTATTTTAAGTATTAATCAATTACACATTTTAAATATAATTTTAAATAGTTTAATATTATTATTGAATACTAATATGACTATGAGGGCATTAGCCATTTACAATATATACACATTTAATATTTTCTACATTTTAAAATAATATACAATTCAATATGTGATACTGAAATTTTGAAACGAGTATACATTTTAACACAGTGCACTTTAACATAGTAAAACTCAGTTGGTATTTAAACAAATTAAATGTATATAGTGTTATACCTATGCAGCGTTTAAGATGTGAACACTATATTCTATATAACTTTATATGTGCTCTGTCGGAGTTTTCTTATTGAAAAAATATTTAAATTTTTAACTGAAGCACAGTAAATACTTAATGATATGTTTATTTAAAAAATAGTCAAAAGCCATTAATTTTGATTAGCACTCTAATATTATTAGTATAAAAACTGACTGAATAAGACATATGTTATGGTGTATTACAAATTATATACGTATTTTGTTATATTATACGGTTATACAACAGTCAACAACTAACTAGCGTGTTCCGTCGTTTCGATAACTTAAATCATGTACGATCCGTCGCCGTCGGTACTCGAATATAATGAACACCAGTTATGGCAATACCTTTATCCTGCAATGACCTCTTTACATATACGTTGCATTGCGTAGCAGCTTGTGCAGGTAGATACGTCTAAAAGTTATCTGGCAGACACCGTGTTTATGTTTAAATGTTCAAAACTTACTGATAAAAATAAAAGAAACGCGTTTCAGCCGTTATACCTATTCTAGTATATATATAGTATACTATATAGTTAATATTAAGTAACCGATTTATAGGTAGATGGATTTACGCATACATTTATTAGAATAAGGTATTTGGTTATAATTGATTAGAAATGTGCATGATTTAAACTATTTTTATAAAAATAACACCAATTTGATTTTACATATTTCGCATATTTTTTAACTTTTCACGGTTTTTTCCATACTTAATGCGGATTATTTTTACCTAATTTAAAAGTGCATATGTTAGCACATAATTTTTTTCTGATCATCCATTACAATAAGGTAAATTGATAAGTACGAATTTGATGACGAATAAAAATATTTTATTTTCACTTTTTTAAATGTAGGTTATCTTTTTGTAGACTAACTATTATGATAATATTATTGATCATAACAATTATGAACGTTATTGGTAAAGACGACAAAAAAAACGAAAGATTTAAATAATTAAGTTCACCCTTTTTTTCAACAGTTATAACTTATAAAATCATTATTTTTAAATTAAATTAAATTTCAAGTGCATGATTCGCGTAACATATTAAATTACTTTCAGAAGCATATTTCAAGGGTTTTTGTTCGTATAAATCCGGTCCCAGGTAGTTATGACCGTGGACAAATCACAGCGGAACGATTGCAATTTGCAATCGTATTTTTACGGATTACAGATGACAAAAATATTTTGTACGGGTATTGTAGAGGTGATAGATATTGGTGACGGAGAGATGGGAGAAACGAATACGGCGAATGGAGCCCGATGGAGAAACAACGTGTGTAAGGTGTAAGAAAAATTACCCGTCGACGTTGACGGTGAACGTATCCGGTAACACAATGCGTTTGTGCATGTGCAACGTGCACGGCGCCGGAGTGTCCGATAACACTCGATTACGCGCGTACCGCACCGCACCGGACGACGACGACGACGACCGGAAGAATAGCCGCGGCACCCCACCGAGATACGCGGATAGAGCACACACGCGCTCAACCCTTTTCTATTCTAATTATGCAAAGTCGAAATAAAGCGCGAAAAAACGGGGTCGAGGGACGGCCGAAGGGCGCGGTCGGGGGTTGGGGGTCCGCACCGCGCGTCACGGTTCCGGTGCGCGCCGGTTGTTTGGTGATTTATTACAGTGGCCGTAAACATTGAGGCTTCACGCGTTTCCCCGTCCGCGTGAAACCGGTTCCCGACGACCGTCGGCCGCCACCGCGGTCCGCGCTCAAGGAAGTGCCCATGCCATTTGTCATGTACATGGGACCGGTACGGTTTGCGCGGGACACCACCCTGCAGCGCGGCGCGATGTGCCCGCAAACCCTCGCGGTGCTCTCGTGTGACCAACGGTCGCGCACAAAACAAGGGCCGTAAGTGCATTGTAATCTCCCAGGGAATTACCTAAGCTAGCGTAAACATTGAAAGGATTTACAAAACGATTTTTTTTTTTTTTTGTTTGTTTCCATTCCGTCCCCGGATGGCCGTGCATTATGTATTGCCACCGCGATGAATGCGAAAGAAAAATAACCGAGTTCGGAACGCGTATATCTACAGCGGTCGGCCGAATCAAGGACTTTATACGGATTAAAAAAAATAAGACCGAAAAAAAAAAACCGAAGAACGTGATGTTTTAGCGCCGCGTACGATTTGTTCGGTCGCATCACAGTAAATTATTGCACCACGAGAGACCGAAATTATTACAGTGTTGCACACCGAATCGTAACGTTTGGCTCTCGGACGAGAAGGATTCCAATTTTATTACGTTTATACGTTATTTACTTTACCGTTTCTTTTCCATTTTATCAATATTGTCGGCCTACAACAATTATTCCGCGTTCCTACGAGTACGTACGTGTTATGATGTGCAATAAATCGGTCAAACGTATCGAAATCACAATTCACTTTAACTATATATAACCTGTAAATTGAATAAACTGTTTACTTTTTAGAATTTTTTTTTATGTCATACTTTGATTCAATGAAATACGTTACCTACGTGTGTTTTTCGTTCCACATTTTGACGGTTCAATGGTCATCTTCAGAATTATTGTTTTCTCTAGAATTTATACATTCCACTGGACTGTATTTTCTTTAAAATCACGAGAGAAAACTAAAAATAAGAATGTAATAAAAGTTTCATTTATAAAACAATTATTCGATCATGAATCAGCAGAACCCAATAAATATAATACGTCCGACCATATTATTATAAATATTTATTACAAACAATATTAGTAATTCGCCATATAACAGTTAGTATTTTTCGTAATCACTTTTCATTTGACAATACATTTATTGAGATTTTAACCTGATGTAGCGATTCAAATAATATTGATTAAATTTATTATTCAGCAAGTATAGCTATAGACACGCACTCCATACATGTATTTATATGATGATTGATGACTATAGACTATACTACTATAGTGTGTTATTCGTAGTTTTAGATTCTGAGTGAACAGAGAAATATGTTTTAGTTTTATCATGAAGTGTGTTAAGGTTTTTTTTATATCAGAAATTTGCTACGATGTGTCGACCATGGTACTCATCTGATGGGAAATATCGGCTTGTAGGTACATTAAGGAGATCATTTATTTTGGATTTCACAACAGTTTTCCGAATTATTGATAAAAACCGAGAACAATTGCAAACAATTTGAACCGCGATCGAGAATCGACTTGTTTATGTATATTTCATAGATACAAGATTTTGTTAGATTTTCTTTGAAGCCAATAAAAAAAAAATTATCCAAAAGTCGCAAACAACTTTTATAAGCGTGAGAAAATGAAATGTTGACAAAGTTGAATATTTCAACGAATTTTGATAACACGAAATTATAATATAAACTGGTTTACCCGACTTCTGTCACTTAGAATCGTTTTTTCGAGAGCAACGGTTAATTGTATATTTGTTTCAAAAGACCAATACAGCAGTATCACTCATCTGTGTATCCCACCCGACCAAGGAATTTCGTTGGTTCTTAAATTTAAATTTAGGTACAACGGTATTTTTCATGCTATTCAATGATTGGTATAAATATAGAAAATCGATTTTTTATACTAAATAAAACAACAGTTGAGTTTAGAATACCGAGAAAGTTACAATTATATATAAAACAGAATTCTTGCTATTTCTTGACTTATCATCAGAATAATTTTAAATTATCGAAAAAGATCTTTAATGATGAGAATTCCACAAAGTGAAACTGAGATCTGAGATTGAAATTCTATAAATAACAAAGTATTTACTTATTTAGATTTAAAAACTAGGTCATTCTTATGAACCAGTAATATATAATATATATTCTATATACCCATAGACTGACTATAGATATGTGGGCTTTATTATATATTAAGTATAGATTATAAATAATCATCGAATTGTGTAAAAAAAATAATAAACATTATACTCGTAACTATTTATAGGTTAATAGGTGTATACATTTATTTGTTAAAAACAATTTTTCTTAAGAATATAATAATTATTAATTGTATCGTGTACGAGAAAAATGTAATTGGAATCAGTACCAATGCAATTTTTTATGTGAGAACTTTTTGCAAGATATCTTTTTGTATAATACCTATATATAATTAATAATAATAATAGTAATCCACCATAGCATATAGTGTTGATGTTTAGAGAGTCTAATTAAGGACCGGAGCGTTAATTAATGATCATGTTACCAATGGTCAACATTAAGGGGATTACTTTTGCACCCTTTTTGTTCCCATCAAAACCAGTCCTGGACACTGGGTATTTCGCTCCCTCTTCGAGTATTTAATTAAGAGTGCTAAACTGGTTAATTGTCTTTTGTTCGCCATGTATTATAGGTATATACCAATGTTTGTTTAGCGGCTAAGGGAAAAAAGTATTCACCACCCCAAATATGTTTATGTTAATTAGCTTAGCCATTACAATGCATATTGATATCATTATAGTTTATAGCAATAAAATATATGTTATGTTTTCTAATAAAAAAATAGAAGACGTACCTACGCATTACAACTGATAATTGTATTACCCACTAAAACGCGATAGCGTTCTTAAGCGATTTCTGATTTCTTAAGTACGCATTTTCTTATATCGATCTGAATTTAAAAAAAAATTAATCGGAAAATGAGAAAAGTAAATTTTTTTCAATTTAATCTTCTAACGGCTGTGGCTGCGGCGTTATGTTATGTAGTGGTTAGATTAACATGTTCTGAACATTATTATATATTATTCTATAGATTTACACAACTTCAATACCAATGCATTACGAATGACTTCTAAATAGTTATCAATTTACGTGCGATAAAAAAAGAGTGTGTGTGAGTACAATCATTTGACATTATTTTACAATCGTGCAACGCAATGCAAGTATGATAAGGTTAGGTTTTAAATTCAAATTTCTCACTAATACTTTTGTGGTGACACAATACGGCATACGCGTTTAATCGTTATTTTTCAGAATCTCGATGTACGACGCATTACATTATACGCACGTCCATTATAATACATCGAAACGAATATTAAACTGGTATTTGGTAATAATTATATGATATACTGTAACTGCATGTAGTCTGCAGTGTTAGGCGTGTTAAATGTACGTTTCTACATAGAGGACACATTATTATAATGATGTAACATCGGTAAGTATAAAGCACGTATAACGGACTTGTGACACAATCGCACGAACAATCGTGTTTACAACCTTTGGGCGATCTGCTGCGTTCACTGCAATTTATTATCCTTAGCCTCTCGTACATATCAAAATCACTTAGCCGCTAGTCCGTCTGTGCCCGCGTTTATTATTGTAACGATAGATTGGAAAACGGTTTTGGATGTTTTGAAACGTAATCGGATTACCCAATCGGTAACCGCACCGACCCTTTGTATAGTCATAATAATGAAAATAATCTAGTGTATTATTATTTATTATAATAAACAGTGGTACCTATGCATAATACAATAGGGCATAGGCAATGGCAGGCGACAGCGCATGGAAAACCTACAGCAACTGCGCTATTCCGTTGTACGTATTGACGCGACAGTATAATGAATAATAATTATCTATTGGTGTCTGTCCCGTCGTTGTTACAAACACCGAGTGGATCAGTGGTTCTCAAACTTTTTTGTTCGCCAAGCTTTTAAGGTCCACGGAACCTTCAAAAAAAAAAAATACAAATTTTAAAATGACATCGATGTCTCGTCGATTTGCTTTTTAACTCTCTGCTGCACGGTGGGCTATAATATATGTATACCCCGCCGTGCAACTAGGAGTTATAAAGAAACCAACTTACAATTTAAAGCAAATTATTTTTTTGAATACCATTTTAGAATCGATGTTGAGTATTGAGAAGATAAATATATTTTATATAGAATATATACTATATATGTATCTATAACTAAAATGATTATTATAACTGTAATTATAATTAAATATAATACTAATATTAAATGTAATTACTCAACAAAGACAGAATGATTATAATAATAATGTTTTCGTGTTTATAATTTCAACACGTCCCGTGCTTCCAATAAAAAGCGTAAACGTGTTTTGCATAAACTTAAAATGTTGAACTCTCGAAAATCTGAAATTTTAAATTATTAAAATTTTAATAATAAAATAAAAATTGTAGCATAATAATGTTAACAATGGATAAATAAATGTATTTATTAATGATTTTCTTGTTTTCTAAAATTCCAAACGTTGGAAACAATCCGTAAGCAGTTTTTTGTTTTTTTTTTCATATTTATCGTATCCCTAAAACGTCGTTATTAACTATTGTGTGAGTGTTCTTAATTTTTCATTTTTTAAATTTCATTAATTATGGTCATCTCCCTAAAATGGGCAAACATTTTTCATTTTCCCTTGATGTTAAAAAGTTAAAATACGGCCTTGTCGCTAACGTACAACATAACGTAATCGTCAATAATAAGTTGCATCATGAAATTGAACTTTATAAATTTATAATAGTAACACATTACAAATGCAAATGTTACGGAGGTTAACAATGGTCAATCAGTATTCCGAGAGTGGTTTTATCATTTTATAATCAAAAAAAGTATTTTACCCGAATTTCTGTTTCTGAATGTTTTTTTTTTTATTTTAATGTCGCTCACGAATAATTATAAAACGGCGTAAGCACATTATGAATAGTGGCACGAAATCGGTTACGGTTAGAAAACTTCTCGATATTTTTTCCTTTATAACGAAAATCTATGGATATTTATAAATGTATTATTTCAAATAAAACATTTTTTTTCCATAAAATAATAATTGAAAAAATCCACGAATCGTGAAAATGTTTTTTTTTTCAAAAGGTTCTTGAGGATAAAGGAACTAAAAACAAATTACAATAATACAATAATAGTATTTATTATTTTAAGATGAAATATACGATCTATATCACTGGTATATAACTGGTATCAACAGTTCATTGTGAATTCGGGATCCTGGAACCGTGTGGGCATTTTGGATCTCGCAGCTGTTTGTTGTTCCTACAGTATCGATTCAATGTTTGAACGGTCTGTTACGGATGCACCACGAAAAATGTATACAAGGTTTCCATAATGCTCTTATGACCAGACTTTATTAGGAAAAGATACGGAACCTGCATATGAAAGTAGACGTGCATATCACGTTATATTTGGTACTGATGATGCACACACGGTTGGAATACGCATTGACGCCGTTACCGTTATCCACATCTGGACGTCCGATCTTCGATGCCTAGCACGGCTTTCGTGAAACGGTTTCATAAGGACTTGGAACGTTCCATGAGAAGTAATTTGTTCGGAAACGATTTGGTGTCGAATCAACTTCAGACGTCACTTGCAGTCGTTGGTCGCTCTCGAGGAATGCGAAGACCACTGGAAAATCATAGGGGTGCCCGAGAAATGAGCAACCGTTAACGAAGTTCTGTCGTCGTACGATCACATTGAATGCCGTGAGTTGACGTGAGGCTGCAGATTAACGGAAATAGTTTAATATAATCTAAAGGACGAAGAACGTGATTTGTTAGCGGTCAACGATATACTGTTCGATGCCTATGTCCGAACGCAAAGCGTTGTTACAAAAAAGTTTGACGAGTACAAACGTATCCCCGAGTATCTGAAAGGATAAAACACTTGACTTTCAACGAGCTCCAAGATATCGATCGACACGGATACAACGCGTCTTAAGTACAAGTCAAAGACTGGTCGAACATTTTCGGCGAATGCCCTGCGAAAATAAAATATAAACGTGTATACATTTATTGATTGATCTTTCAGTAGCCATGTTGTATGTATTTTTTTTGAAATCTCGAAAAATGTTATGTCTTAGTATATATTTCGCTTTTGTTGAAAACTATATTGAACTGTAATACATTTTAATACTTTCACCTGCTTGAATAACTGTAAAAAAAAACGTATTGTATCTTGTGTACATCGTACCTCCCGGTGAAAATTGATTTGGGTCTAGACTTCTAGTATCTACAGTGTCGTATACCGCACTTTCGCGGGTATCGCTCTATCCTCTCTTTCTTAATCAAAACTGATAGATATTAGTTCAATTATTAAGAGTTGGTGGGTTTTCAAAATAAAACAATAATTCACACCAAAAGCCTATTTTAATAAAACACAAAATAATGCGTGGCGTCGTAGTCTCTACACATACGTGCTTCAACCGAAACACACACACTCTGCCCCGGTCTCGTCCGACCGGCTGTCTTAAATATTAATTTACAATATGCTACCTCAGCTCATTTGCTTCACTGGCCTATCTTACTAATAAACTTTGTCTATTTGACCATTTTTATAATAATTAAATTTTGGCCTAGTTGGCACGTACAACAACAGACAAGTTTCTCGCTCGCCCCCGCCCACAGTCAGTAGTATTGTACCCGTGAACAAACGTGTAACGGTTTAGCTTAGTTTGGCTAACGACAACGTCTGCTGAATGCCCTTTTTGATGGCGCAGAGACGACGCGCGGGTCCGTCCACCGGCCGTGGGGCCCTGGATCGGTCTCCGGGGCTCACGGTCGACCGTCTGAGAACCACTGGATCGTATTATCGTTACGCGTGCACGCGGTGCAGTTTTCACCGTCCCGCGCGTATGCCGAGCCGTACGTGTTGTACCGAATACGCCGACTCTGCGGGCGCGTCGGACCGTATACGACCGCAACGGCGGCGGCGGCGACCGCGCACCGGTGAATTTTCTTTCGCCGCGCACATAATGGTTCGCGCGAAACCGATGATCGGCGGTGGCGGCTGCGGCGCAAAAAGGCGGCCCCCTCGGATGTGTCGTTGCTCGTGACGGGAAATCGCCGTGCAACGTACTACGCTATTACTATTATTATTATGACGACGATGTGCATAATACGCGCGCACTGTATATAACACATACAGGGTGTCCCGTCAGAGGATTTACGCGTTGCGATATCTCCCGAGATAATGATCAAGATAATCGAGCGCGGGTTTTTTCCCCCCGCCCCACAGGCACTAGGTCGATATAAATGTTTCATATTTTAATTGAACTCGACGTTTTGCAAAAAAGTTAGTTGAATTTTTTTTTTACTTTACCGAACAATTTGAAGGCAGCCACTTTTTTTGCGTTTATGAACATTTTTTCACGTTCCAACGTTTTATTTTCATTTATTTTCAAATTGCGTATTATCTAATACCATTGTTCATAAGTTAAAAAAATAACTTTTGTACCAAAACATTAAACGCGAATAAGATACGACATATTTGTCGTCCTTGTCCCCGTGAGTCTTGTAAAAAAAAAAAACAGAATTCGAATATCTTCATTATCTCAGGAGATATCGCAATGGGTAAATTCCCCGGTAGGACACCCTGTATATAAACGCGTCATTGCCGGGCGAGACACGCGGAAATCCAACTCGCGTCAATTGAGAACGGATTTCTTCGATCGATTCGATCAGTGTTTTCTCGTGCACGCTAACGTCAGTATATAGTCGCACACGCACCTAATACGTATATATACTTATCCGCAGGCTTATGCAGCAGTGAGGCAAAAAAACCGTCGCGAAAATGACATTCCCCGGAGCGATCAATTATCGCTATTGTTGTCTGCTGTTGATACTATTGGTAAGTATATATATAATATACTATTATCATTACTATATTATTATTGTCAACATCGACAAAGTCTGCTTCCGACAACGACTGTTAAATAATCTGCTTGTAATATATGAAATTCGAACACCACTCATTCACTCGCTGCAGGCCGGATGTATACAGTTTTCCACTTTTCGGTTCCTGCTAGGAAATATTTCATTTTATTGATAATGTGGTTTATAATAATAAAAATAATAATAACAGTATTATATATATTTATTTCCAACTTTGTTTTGATTAATAATTATACAACCCAAATGGAGCTCATTGCCAAATATAATATATCTGTATAGAATATTTTTGAAAAATAAATATCTTTAGGAATTAGAATATACGATACGATTGTAAGCTCTAATAATATTGATAACATTGAGATTACACTCGATCTAGTCCAATATGCTAAAATATCTCCAGAGCGTGGCTGGGTAATTCAACTATAGTATAGTATACAATAATATGAATATATGAATGTCCATTATAATTTATATCTGTTTAGTGTAACGATCCTATGCGTGTACGCATAATATATATAATAATGTATTCTTTGGTTTTTTTCATTTCTTTTCAGACGTCCTATTATCACGTCACTGTTTCCATTACGGTGGTCGATCATTACGGACCCGATGAACAGGAAAACGTTCGAGGTAAACAAACTACATCGACGGTCGGCTATATTATATTGTGCGTCGTGCTATATGACGACCGGACGAAAAAAATAGGAAAAAAAAACAAATAATTAATTAAAAATGTATGTAACACCGCGAAATACGCATGTTCACAGACAAGGATACCGTCGACGACGCACGTCTGGAGAAAGCGGAAGACGAGGATGCGGAAAACAAGCATTTCATGTAAGCTGGTTCATTTATTTTGAATTAACATTACAGCTGTTGTATATACATCCTGACTCCCGTGTCCCGTGACACAATGGCATTGTGAACAGAAGTGAAATTATATTATAGTATCGTACGTTGGATGATTGAGAAAAAGTAAATCCATATATCTATTTATGTACAGGGATTTATATATATATATATTTATAGGTATGATATGATTTACACGAACAACAATATAGTATTATGACATTATTGTTGTATCCATATTAAACCGTGAACATTTTCGAAATGTTGACATATGCTATGTGCAGTACATAGTTAAGTGTTTTGATAGTGACATTATATTGTTACCACTTATCTCATTTAAATGTTAATGTTTTCTCGTATTGATCGAATCGGACTCGTCGACTTTTATTTAATTTAGTTTTTCTTGTGGCGTTCTAGGGACGTGTACTCACTGCAAAGTGGCCCTCAGCAGCTAGAGTTTGGACACGTGTTTGAGGATCCGAACGTCTGGGAACAGAGGTACGAAAAAAAGGATTTTGACGCCCAGCGGTACCAAGGAAAGGTGAGTGCGATACGATAAGGTGACAACCGAGATACATGCATAAATTATATCTGAATGCACTGTGACTTAACAGGTGAAATGGGGTGATAAAGACGGTGGTTACGGTGAACAATATTGGGACTTGAACCACGGTGGTGCTGGTGAATCAGCCCACGTCAATGTAAGCATATACCTATATCAAGCTTATTGTTCACGTTGTGTTATTGTATTGATATTTGAGATTACATGCATACCTTATTCGTTTAGGAAGAAAACGGACAATACGACGAGATGGCTCCGCAAGAACACGCACAAGTAAGCATAAACGTTTTAGTTATGGAATTATTATGTTACATTTCATACCTAGCTCGTAACAATATGATCGTACGCAATTATCAATGAATAGCTATTGTAAACGCAAATGTTTGTTTGAATTTAGGAGAGCCGTCAAAGATCCGTAGTGTACAAGCCTACAGTGGTGATAAAACTCCTTAAGAATAAGCCTAAGAAATCTACAAGAAGTGTTCGAAAAAATAATAATGCTAACAGATTATTAGAGCCCGTAGTTGCACAGACAACGGGAACGGGAAACGCCGATAAGAAAAACGCTCCTGTACTAGTTTTTGACTTGAAGACTGGTGTGGTCATGGACGAAGCCACGGGAAATAAATTCATTTTGAAACCGATAAATGAATAATGTAATCGATCAATGCCGTTTTCTTGTGGATTATACGTATAGAAAAAACATGGTTGTGAACATAAGAGATTAAATGTAACGTCATTGTTTTCCAAAAATTATGCTTGATTCTAATTTGTTACAGCGTTAACGGAGTAGTTTTTATGAGTTGAAAATATAATATATATATATATATACAATATACATCTATTGTATTTTAAAATGCACACTGTACCTATAACTACTGTTTGTATCATTACGTTCGGATTAAGGTTGTTTAATTGATTACTATTTAATTATTATGTAAGTCGTAAGACTATCGAATGAAAATCGATTAAACTACATTGTTTTGATAATCGATAAGAACGTAAATAATTTCATAACTCTTATAATATCTGCAACATAATAAATGCGTGTATAATATATATGTATTATGTTTACAAAGCTTATTTGTAAAAATATGAAAGACCTTAATTAGAAACTTGAAAGACAAAATATACTCATACTACTTTGTGAAAAACAAATATAAGATAGAAATCTGATATAGGTAAATAGAAAAATAATAATAATATACATAATACATATATATAAATACTTAGTGCAATAAGATATTTGTTTGGTTTTCAATTTCAAAAGTTTTCTCTTTTTGTGAGTAGTTGTTCGTATTTTAAATATTAAAATAAACAAATAACTTTATATGCATAAACATTTTATAAAACTTAAAAAATACCTTTCACCATGCTTCAATTATGAGAAAACTATCAAATAATTGGTATTGATTTCTTTGTCGAGAACTAAAACAATTACAGTTGAATTATACGTTTTCTAAACAACCGGTAATGTTTCGTTTGTTAGCTTTAAAATTGACCCTATATTTAGGCTGGTATAAATAAATAGTTCATCCAACGTCGTATTTCATAAGCATTTTGCCACATTTGATCATAATATATTATAAGGTTCAAATCAATTAGGTATATTTAAATACATAACTTACATTCACAATTTAGTTTGTAACAAGCATTACAATAATTTTTTAATAAATAAATACATTTGCATCACTCCTGACCTTAACCCTGAACATGTAATATTTTGAAGCTTTTTTTTTATCAATATGTTTAGGTACAGCTAGTGTACATAGGTTATTTGATAATATAATGGACTGCCTACCAATAATAAATAAATATAATTAACGTCTATGCCCATGTCAGAGGAAATATTTTTAAGTAAACAAATTTCATCGACTTATACTTATACTCATAAGTCATAAGTAGGGAACGGATTTGAATGCAAATTGCATTTTTTTCTGAATGCCCGAAAACATTGGTTTCCAAGCAAAAAGTTCATTTCATACATCAAGGAATTAAAAAATGTAACTTTTATTTTGCATTTTTTGCATTTTTAAGACTTTATTACATTTTTAGAGCATTTTTTGACATTTTTAGTGCATTTTTATGGTTTTTAAGTCATTTTTTCAACATCTTTTCAACATTCATACTAAAAAAAATAAAAATGCCTAAATATGTTTTATGTTACGAAATTACCAAATTATTGTTGACCCGCATTAAGGTAAAGATAAGATAAGCTATTTATCTAAATTGTACAGAAGATAATTGAGAGTTAATTTATTAAAGTTTTATTGTATTTAAATATTTTTTATCAGATTTTTCATAGTAATGTGTTTTTTTTATAAGTTTTAAATTCAAAATTGTGTTTTTATTGAATATAAATACATTTTTAAAGTTTTTTAGGGCATTTTTTTAGTGCATTTTTTGATGTTAAAGCATTTTTTTAAGGCATTAAATCGTATTTTTTTAAGGCATTTTTCTTGTTTTTTAGAGCATTTAAATCCGTTCCCTAGTCATAAGTCATAGTTAAAATATGTGTATTAATTATGATGGTTATAATTTGGATATGAAATTTGATCCGCTTTGGGTTCCTTATCAATCCCTCAAATATAATTTTATTAATTGGTATATTACGAGTATATCCATTTCTTGTAGGTAGAGAAATAAACAATAAAATAAATATTGTATTTTAAGAATTTTCAAAAGAATATGTCTTCCATTTTAAATAACATAATTGTAGATTCAATTAATCATTGTAAATAATACGATCCAATTTTTAAAATCTTATTTTATGGTCTTATACATAGTTATATGCGACGTTTGTCCGATGACGTCCCTATAATGGTTAAAGGATTCTTAGAATTTGATACAAATTCAAACTCATTGTATGAAATTAGCATTTGATTAATTTAAGTACAATTTTCATTACTTTTGTATGAGAATGAAACTTGGTCAACTAAGCAAATTGCTAAAAAAAAGAATAACGTTATTATTTAAAATCTTTTAAAATAGGTACATATTATTAAATAATGGACGCAAGGCATTTTAATTTTGGAGTTTTAATATTTTTAAACCACCAGTCCAAAAAAAAAAACAATAAATAAATATTTTGTAGGAGTAAAAAACCTCACAGAATTTAATATTGAGAACGGACAATGCAAAATAGTTTGCATGTTTAAGCCGCACAGAAGACTTGGTTCGTATTACATAAGCTTCCTATGTAAAACTTCCGAGTGATTGTTATATTTTAACGACCCCATTATATATTATTATAAAAACGGTCGACCGTGGTTGTGTTAGCTGACATAGTTCAATGGATATAATTTAGGTGCACGTAATAAGAATAACCGATAATGATGGGCTCTGGTCGCTATTTGTCTTGTATAACCCTATTTGACATGGTTGACACCTGTAAAAAAAATATATGATTAATTTTCCATCAGCCCGTTTAGCTCTTTAGGCTGTTTAGTTTGACTCTCTTTTCCCGCCATAAAACACGACGAGTTACTTTCACTGAAAATGTTTAATTTGTTTAACTACGGATCCGATAATCCGCGATCAAGTATACATTTTCCATACGAGGTGTTACAATCAATAATCAATATTGTTAATTTTAATTATCGTGTTTAATGTATAGGTACATATTAATAATATTCGTTTTTAATTAAATATTAATAAATGTAAAATTATAAAAATAATAAAACCAGCAAACATTAGAGGTATAGGTAGTTTTCACATTACATAATCACAAAGTGTACATACAATTTTGGCTAGACATAATTATTACAACTAGTTTTAAAGGTTCGAAAAAAATCGATCAGCATAAAATATACGCTTCACATGCATTATATTTATTATATTTACATTAAATGTATTATGCAAATTTTATGTATGAACAATACAGTTTGTATAAAAAAAGATTTATCATTTTTTCTTCTACGTATTGTTATTAAGATTGGGTAAGTTAATTTAACACCGTAATACTGTCTACAAACAAATTGTTTTTACAGTGTTCGCTGTTCAACGTTTTTAACAATTAGACCAGAAAATTGATGAAAACCATTTGACACAAGTGGGTATTATTTTTTAATTTATATTTATCAAATATAAACGTTTGTAGACAGATAATTTTAAAAACATAAAAATTACATAATATGAAATACTCAAGCCAATTGTACACATAATATTATGTATAATAAATGTATGTGTAGCTAATAGTATCATACATACTTTATCGGTACTCGATAGGTATTTAAAATTCTTATAAATATAGCTACATAATACACCAATATATGTATCTACTGTTATGCAAAGTAAGATATTATTCACATATCATTAACTCACCATTTATTCTTCGAGCAACCTATTATAGTTATTTTATTAAGCATACGAAATATATTTATACAATATTATGTACGGGAACATTTTTATTCGCATACCTACTCATACATATTTGCAACTACGGGGGAGTGGCTTTGTTGAGTAGGCTTGCCCAGACAGTTCTTTTTAGTTAAAGTTAATGAAAAATTTATTTTTATACAATTGTATGTAAATAGTATGTAAACAAAGAATTATTAATATTTCCGTATAAATGATTTAAACTAAGCTGTTTTGCAAAAAATATTATTTAATAATTAATATCCTAACTTGTACAAACTAATACAAGTGGCAATATTATTCCTATTTACTCACAACTTTAAACTATCGTTTTCTACCACAAGGCGCATGAAATATTGACTGAGGTCAACCATGGGATAAGGCCGTTTTGGGTACCTACTTATCTCTTTAAGTATAGAAAAAAATGTAAAAAACTCTTTATACAGGGTGTCTCACCGAGATTTACACAGTGCGATGTCCCCCGTGATAATAGAGATAATCGAATTCTGTTTTTTTATGAACATCCCTAGGCAAAAGCAATTTCGTTGACAATAGTCCGACAAAATTAACTTTTTAGTATCTAACTTTTATAAGTTTTGAAGAAAGCCAATTTATAATGCTTATTTTCTGTGTAAATCTTGGTAAGACAACTTGTATATTGAATCTATTGTATATAAATCCTGAAAAAGATAGGCAAATAATGTCTTATAAACAATTATACATTTAAGAGCTTAACTATTTATGTATTATAGTTTATTGGAATAATGTTTTTAAGACTTTGTAGGTTAGAACCCCCGAAAATTCTAAAACTGATTAGCATTCTAGTTTTGCAAAGAAAAAAATTGTTATTTCAGTAAATTAAATAATGTGGTAAAAAACACCTTTTTATCAAATCTTGATCTTTTTTTGAGTAAAATTATGAGTTCGGATTATTATCATTTAAAAACACAATGGTCAACGATTAATTAAAGACTCCAATTTTCAATAATAATGTATTACGGTTTTTGAGTCGTGCACCAAAATAGACGAAAAAAAATGAGTTCCATTAGATATATGTATTATATCAAATTTCATTCGAGCAATTGTAAGCCAAATACAGCTTAAAAAATACGTGGTTATACCAACTTGTTTTTTTTTAACTTTTTCGAACATTGATAAATACATAAAACATAACCTATTTCACCATAATTTCTGATATTTCAATATTTGTGTCTGCCTAACTCTGCTGAATTGGTCTTCGAAATTACCTATATTATGATCGTAGGTGTATATTTTTTACATTTTCTGTCTCGCAGTGTTTCTGAAAAACAAAATACCAATCACTACAAAACTACCTTGCTCTGCTTAGAATTTCAAATGTTTAAGAAAGTATTCACTCGACATATTATAATATATCAACATTCAGTTACATAATAAACGTGATTTTAATAAAGGCCATAAATCATAATGTTGTTCTTGTGACAAAATCTTAAATAATATTTACTTTTTTATTGATATGGTACACACGTATTATATTATGTATAGAGGTAATTATACCGAAATATAAACTTTGTGCTATCAATACAGACAGGGTTTCCTTTCCTAGATCGAGTCTCCATGTTAACATTACGATTCGAACTCATTGGTTTAGGTGGTGGAAGCATTATAATTGTAAAATAATATCATGTCTTTCACGATAAAATACAATATTAAAAAATATATTTCTTTTTAAACATAAAACGGAGGGTAGGGGAAACAGGAGAAACCGACCTCAACGGTTCTAATGACGACCATAATAAAAATACAATCTGTTCGCTGTAGACACACGTCGAAGCGAGTGATCTACTCTAACAAAATTAATTTATAGACACCGTTAATATAATACTTCTTATTTATACTATTTTTAATTGTTAGTATTTAAATAGTTTATTTTTTTTTAACAATGCAGTATGTCTTCCATTGCCTGGTAAGTAAATTTAAATTAATTTTAAAATTAAATTTAAAAAATGATGCAAAAGAAATTTTACAAGCAATGAAAATGCTTACTTATCATTTACACATTTTTGGAACGTTTTACGAACATAATCTTATAATTTTCCATCTGTATAAACTATAATTTCTTTATTAAAGTTTCTAGCTCAAAATGTTAAAAAAAATATTAGAACTTAATTTTCATACTCTGAAAGTGTTGGAATAATAAGTAGAGGAATCATTAATTTATTCTATAAATAGTTTATCTGAATTGGACTGCCTAAATTAACTATGTATATACGAATTACGTATATTGTATTTGTTATTCGTTATTAAAAAACGATTTAAAACGTAGGATTAAATTATTATTTTGTTTCTATTATGACTATAGTTGTAGAGGTTGTAATTCAATATTGCTTATGGAATTGTTATTTGTTATATTTTATAAACTATTTAAAATGCAGAATTAAATTATTATTTTGTTTCTATTATGAAATTATTTACATAGTAGTTTGTAATTCAATTGCTTATAATATTAGATAATTAGTTTACTGTCTTATGCTATATTTGTGTTAAATATTTATACACACACGTATTAATCTGAACATCATTTTCTCAAAATTAAACAAAATACAAAAAATAAGAATTGTCTGGCACATCACCGGCGTGTTTTAAGCACATGGGATGTTACTAAGAAAATATATTAATTTTATTCGTAATTAATAATTATCAATATGAAACGCATTATCACCCCATGTATGCGATGTATCTAAAAGAATAGCCCGCAGATGAAGGGTAAAATATAATATAAATTGAAATACCTATGAGCATTATCACTTAGTTTCGAAACGTCTTTTTGAATTATTTAGTTTTAGGATATCAAATGAATCTCGAGAGAAGCAAATGCCAACGGTTTTGTCCTCGGCTTGCCGCGATTCTATCGACGATATATTGCAGCATATATAATCCGTTTACTATGAACCAATAAAAAATGGCCGTGTTTTACCAAATTTTGTGTTAATCAATATTAGTTTATTCTCATTTACAACTTTCTTCTTGGACCACAACAATTCGGTCGTGCTAACCAATTTCGAAATAATGAGTTTCTACTGGATGTTGCACAGATATACTGTATTCAATATTGGTACACATTTGTTTTTCACAAAATGGTTTTTATTTAAATGCAAATACATTTCAATCACTATATTCAAGTGTTTTAATCAAGTCACAGAAAAGTTTTCTTTAGAAATCTTTTAATTAAGCAAAAGCATTAGTAGATTATTATAATCTATAATTAAAGAATCAAATGATGTCGAAAACAAAATGTATTAATGCAAATTAAAAATCTATATATTATGTATATAAATATTACTTTATGAGAAAAAATTACTTTGATTCGTTATCAAAATAAAATATAATTATTTTTAATTAGTTCAACTCTCTAAATGGAAAATTATAGAAACTCCCTTTTATACTCAACTGTAAAGTTTAATTTATTCTTCTGTTTTTTTACTGTCACTTGTCCCGTATATAATATAATATTTTATATTTATGTAGAGCCAGCAAATCAAAATTTGATTGAATTCAATTTATTGTATTCCATTTCAACCAAAAGTGTCAAATATACGTTATCTTCATTTTTCATACACTAATATGTTTATTTATTCAATTACATAAGATGTAAAAGCTGAAAATGCACAGATTCTGCTATAATTTTAAATTCGTCGTATTGTCCTTCCCCATATCATATACGAGTTATATGTTGCTGTTTTTTTTGTCATTTTGTCACATTGATGGCACTTTCCCTCGCGTCACAGCCCAATATTAGTGACGGTTTCCAGATGAAAAGAATACGGATACATATATAGAGAAAAAACACACGAGGTAATCAACGGACAATAAAGAAAAGTAACATGCGTTGTTTTCTTGGCCTCCTTTTCTTTTCGATCTATTTGCGCATGTGGAGTGTTATGTAATCAAAAACAAAACGAAAACACAAATATTAAATATTATGACAATAACGCGCGACCAAATTTTGGTATCGTAGGCACACGCGTTCAGATGTCACGTTTAATGAAAATCAAATGTATTTTACAGGTGTTCCTCTCGACCGTATCCGTCGCGGTGTTATTCGAAGTCAAAAAAGTGTACGTCATTGAACGCGATTTTAAGACAGGTATTTAAATATTTTTGTTAATACATTACTTATGACGTGTTATGATGGATGTTATGATAACCAACATAATCCGATATACCTTATTGAGCAGTGATAATTTCGGTCAACTGTTACGACTTACGAGTATTATTATTACTGAATCTGAAACACATATTATCATGGTCTTTGTTTCTTCTTTTAATATACGTTAGTCTGACTGTACCTGACCTTACGACATGATTGTCTTGTAAAGCTGTCACAGCACTTTGGATTTCAACAACACGTTCAACCCTCCCTTGGTCGATCGTCAGATCTATCGCTGTATCAAACCGTCCCATAAATAGTAAATTCAGTCGAGTGCAATAATTGTATAGGTACACTCGCGTCGCGTAACACTTCAGCGCTATTATAAAATGTACTTATGCAATACATTGTCACGTCATAATATAATAAGTCGTATTATACACGGTACGCGTTATTATATTATTATGGGGTCATCTACACATAAAATTATAAAAGGTATTGTGTGAACGAGGCCCAGGTGTAACGGCCAAAGTCGTTTCCGATCGTAAAATGTTGACAACCCCACGGAGTGTACAATATGACCGCCTTGGTTTACTACATTTATAAAAATCGATCACTATAGCTCGCTATACCAACTCATCCTCGGTAGTGGTACCTATAGTCGTATACAATGGCATAGATCGAGTAGAGCTCATAGAGGAGTCTTGGAGAGGCTTAGTCCCTCCCAAACTTCAAATGTTTTTAAGACTATCTGGGAAAAACATCAAAATTTGTCTATAATATGAGTAGGTACTTAATATACAAAATATGTAAAATTATTACTATTATTTTAAAATATTTAATTTTCTGTCTTATTGAAGACAACATTATTGCATACTATGTGGACGTGCCTTTATACTTAACTCATTAATCAACTTGAATCTTGATTTAGTAAGATAACCGGCAAGTATGGCAGTACCCATAACCCACCGCGACCAACAAATCAAATTTTTAAGGAGCAATTACTCCAAAATAATAACTTTGCCACGGCCCTAGTAACGGTAGGATACATGCAATTGTTTTATTTACATATTATATCTGTTATATTTATATATTACCAAACAACTTAAAATAATAATATACACATAATATGATAATTATCCACTTCTTTATTAGTGGTTGTATAGCACGAAGTAGGTACATTTATATGTTTTGAACTCGGTACAACGTCAATTTGTAAATTAATATGAAATAAATATTAAAATATTTTCATTGGAGATATTTCCATTAGAGACATTTTGTATCCGAGATATTTTGACCAGAGACACTGGTATTTTTGCGGAGATGTTTTTTACCTAGAACCTTATACCGATATACCTAATATAACGTATAACGTGCTTGTGTATGCGTTTTTTATTTTTTTTATTGATCTTAAGCTTCGATAACTATGGCTATTAGCTGTAGGGTAGTAACGGATGGTTTTTGGAACGGTAGATTTATTTAATTTTTTGAAAAACGTATGTATGTATGGTGCATGGCTTCGACGCTGAAAACTCGGGTGGTCAACCATCGGGGAGCTAGCGTTGCTGGACGGCGTATAATCGCAGCACTGATCAACGACTGCGGCTAACCGCTACGTCACATTAATATTCGATGTATATTGTACATTGTAAATATCTACGTAGAGAGAACCGTTTGAAATTCAGTTAGGTTATAGTTAGAAGAAACCTTTTTACAACGGTAATCTTAAAATATTATAAAAAGAGAAAAAATTGATCTTTTCCCACGTGTACTGTTTAATATGTATTTATATTATTGAGATTTTTAATAGGTTGCGTGAATATAATATGAATATTTTAATTGATTTAAAATAGCTTATTGCATTATTATCGTCGGCAAAACGAACGAACGCTTAATATAAACCCGGTGTTATATATATATATATATATATAGATTCTTACGTATTGAGTTGACATACGACAAGTCATAACAATATAATAACACCATTCATGATAATCGGGAGGGGCCTTATCACTACCCTCCTCAATACATTACTCAAAAACAATTTGAAACAATTTTATTGTACATTTAAACTAATAACAGAGTACCGTAGGTGCGAATCGCGTAAAATGAAAAATAAGAAATAACTTTTCTACAGTGAAAAATATTCTAAATAAATATTCTATTTACATCATTGTAAACATGTCGCATTCTGCTGACTATATGGAATACTATCAGACTGTAACAAATATTATGAGTAAAAACGTCTATTGTTACGGTACGAACGGGGGTGTGGGAACAAAGGCCCCGCGGATGAGTGTGTTACCAAATGTCTAAGCCCCGCCCCCCCCCAATAACTTATAAGCAGGCTGTTGAAAACTCGTACTTAACCCGAGTCCGTTTCGCAGGTCAGTTGAGGGCTCGGCGGCAAAACGTACCGGTGCCGTCGCACACCATGGCACGAATCGGAGCCCTGGACCATCACCACCAGCAGCAGCAACAGCAACAGCAACAGCAACAGCAACTGTTCAGCGTGGCCGTGTCGCCGCCGCCACTGCCGTCGCTCCCGACCACGGTGGTGGGTGGCCAACAGCAGCCGCTGGACTTGGCGTCCACGGTGGACCTGACGGCCGACCAACGGGCGCCGATCGACTACCTGACGCCGCCGCCGCACGCCGACTTCCAGACGTTCCTGCCGTCGACCGGCGCCGTGGAGTCGATGGTCCGCTCGGAATCGCATCAGTTCCATCAGAACGTAGCGACGGTACAGGCGCCGCCGCCGCCTCCGCTCTCGCCGTTGACCGCTGCCTCGTCAACGGTACACACGTCGCCGTTCACACCCAGTGGCGGCGGTGGCGGTGGCGGCGTGTTCCCGTCCGCTCAAGCGCAACCACCACCCCAGTCGCTCGGTTCACTGGCCGTGCAGACGTCGTCGCCTAGCAACCAGGTGCACAGTCTGACGTTCGCCAGTCCTCCGTTGGAACAGTTCACGCCGTACACGCCGATGCTGGTACAAGAACCTGCCAATCACCACCACCATCAACAACAACAACAACAACAACAACAACAACAACAACAACAGCAGCAGCAGCAGCAGCAACAACAGCAGCAGCAGCAGCAGCAGCAGCAGCAGGTGCAAAGCAGCGGTCGCTGGGAACTGGGATTCGACGCGAGCGACATACTGACGCCTCCGTTCGCCAGCGCGTCGGAACAGCCATCCACGGGTGTCAGCAGTGGCCAGACGTTCTTCCCGCAGGATTTCGGCCAGGAAACCGCGGGTTCGGTGCGCAACAACAAACAGTACTTGGGTGGCGGAGGGTTCTTCGGCGGCAACAGCTTCGGCAGTGGCGGCGGCGGCAGTAGCTTCGGCAGTTTCGACACCACGGTCGCGGCCAACAACAAGTTCACGCCACTTGACGCCGTTGTACGTTCGTCGCCGTCCAACAAGAATATCTACTGGGGCACGCCGAAGTCCGCGCAACAACTGCCGCTGAGGCCACCGCCATCGTTCCCCGAAACCAACGCGTTCAGGTTCAACAGCAACAACAACAACAACAACAACAACAACAACAACCATCACCATCATCAGTTCCTAGACTCGTTCCAGATGCCGTTCACCGGCCAGTTCGACGGACCGCTGTCACAAGGAACGGTAGCCGACCACGTGGTGCACAGCTCGTTCAGGATCAAGCGGCAGCTGAGCGACAAGGAGCCGGCGCTCGGCAAATCGGAACCGGATGACGTACACGCGGACCGCGACCACTCCACCGGAGGCCGTAAGCCCGTGTTCAGTTTCGTCAAGACCGACAGAAACGGCAATTTCAAGTGGAGCGTCAGACACGGGTACTAGTTGACCGCGCCCCGCTCCCGCTCAACCGTTACAATTATTATACTATGATATTTTAGGTGTACGACGCGCGTTGTGTAATTATTTTGTATTAAACGTATTTAACAAAATAGAAATTTCAATGCTCAATATTTTACTGAAAACAAACGGTCAACCCCAACCACGGGGGGTGCCGGGCGTGCCCGGGCAACCCTTTGATTTTGTAAATAGGTGGTGGTGCTCTGAAATGTATGTATAAGAGTGAGGTATACTGACTGATGTTACTCATATGAAATGTAATTTTTTCTAAAATATGTGGTAAAAAAGAAACAAAATATTTTAAATTTTCGCGCAGAACTTAATATGATATAGTTGGGTGTTTATTAAACTTATAAAATAATTGAAATTATACATTATAATTTATTAAATGTATATATTTTGATAAGAAAGGGCCTAAAAATATTGTAGGCACCCTCTGAAATACAGATCTGCCCACGCCTATGATCCCAACAATCACATCCACTCGGTTCCACTTCCTGTACCGTATACGCATTCTCTACATATTATTTATAAGCCGTTGCGTCTGCGGTGTACGTTTTTGTATTTGCTACAGAAAATACTATTAGATACCTCCTGATCAGCACATTACGGCTAAACGGGTATGCGCTGCAATATTTTTGTTTACATTTCGAATCCGCTAAAGCAATAGGGTCTAAGGCAAGGGTCCGGCCCACTAACCGAAGTTTTGAAAACATATTAGTAAAATATATTATATATTATATTTAAATTTATCGATTTGCAGATTATATAGGCACCTACGTTGGTATTGTTCATAACAATTAACAACTAATAAATAAAATTATAAAACTAATTCTCATCAATATGATCAATTACATTAGGTACCAGCTTCTATCACTAGATATCCATTTGATTCGGCTGAGATTAAAAAATCGAATACTGACGAATTGTGTGTTAGGTACGCGTTCATATACCTGCACGTCCGCCTCGCGCGCTTCCCGCACAATGGGAAATTTAGGTACGTGCGTTCGGGTTTCGTAACATACCTACGTTCACACGTCAACGAATTTCAGCGAAAGAATAGATTTTGTGAGCGACCCGTGTTATATTATATATAATATAATACACATAGGTACATTTTATAAATATATTTCATTGTTCGACTCCACACTTTATTGAACTGCGAAAAAATACGAGTTAAGCACCGACCAGAACCATTTGTTATACGTTCTAAAGGGCTTTTCAATATACAGCACGTGATGTGTTCGCGATAAGTGATTTATTGACTCGTGTACTTCATGAAAGTCCGACGAAACAAGGAAGCCACGGAAAACACTAAACACAAACTAGGCGCTCATTTAAAATGTGCGATAATTTTAAGCGTAGTCAGAATAAACGGAATGTTATAGGTACCTACAATTATTAGTATATTATATTTAAATATTAAATGCATTTTCGCATACCTACTCCTTACGTAAGTAGAAAAAAAACCATTCATTTAACAGTGTACGTTTTAAAGGTGATGTCGACGACTTAAAACCGTTGGATTTGTCCGTAAGAAGTGTTCTGATACATCATGCCAAGTCGAAAAAGCCGTATAAATTATTTTGCGAAGTTTGCTCAAAGGGTTTTGATCGGCCGTCGCTTTTAAAAAGACACATAAGAACCCACACGGGTGAGATGAATTGATATTTTTATAGCATTAGGTATTAATTTATACGATGATTAAGTTAAAAATAGATACATTCAGTAGCGTGCCAGAATTTTTTTTTTTGAGGGCGGCGATCAGTAAGATATGACAATTATCACATTAAAAAAAAACTCATAATTACATTTTTAATTAAAAAAAATTGCATTTTAAATTTTAAAACCATAAACTATACATTTATATCAGATGTAGTATTTTATTTTATATTATTTGAGTTTATTTAGATAATTATTTAAGATTTTCTGAAATTTCGGGGGGGGAACCCCCTTAGCCACCCACTGGGTATATTACAATCAGTGACGTATTTAAGGGTGTTATGGGGTAAGAGAATGAGATTTTGTGAAAACTATTTCGTATAAGATCTAACAATTGATTTTTTGATCTTCACGTATCCCGTAAATAGATACCATAACACCCTTAATATCTCCCTAGAAAATCAATATTTTGATATATTAAGTCATATTTTGATATATTAAGTCATATTTTGATATATATTAAGTTTTTTCAATTTAATCAGTGTCAGAAATCAGAATAATATGAATACTACAGTAAAATGATATATTTTCAAAAACAGGTAACCATTAAATAGGAAATACTCTTAATGGAAAAAATTCAATGAAATTTCAGAACCTAGGTCAAAGTTTTGGTTTTATTCAAAATATAATTTTTGATTTGATTAGATTAATCTTACCCAAACAGTTTTTGTGGTCCTCTCACATTCTCTAAATTAGTATTAAGTTGATTTAATGTATTTTATTTTTTCTCAAACTACACTGAGCTAATATTATCTCTCATAATGTATAGAGCTGATTGTTATCACAACCCAAAAGGTCGTTTTATCCTTTGTAATTGCGACATAACATATCTTTATCCTTCATATTCCTCCTCTACATTATTTGTTGAAATATGATGAATTGAATTAATCCATTAATACTCTTCACACAATCTGTTTCTAAAGTCCAAGTTAACATCATTTCAGTAATATTTCTCTTTTTAGATTTTTTCAGCAACATTTAATTTACTTTCTAACAACATTCAAGAACTTTAAATATGCAGTTATTATTTCTTTTTGTTAAAATAAAAATGAAATGATTTATGATCCCAATATTTCTTAACTGGTGTTAAAAATAATACAATATTAATTATACATTCATATAATCATATATTATAAATGTATTCATATTTTTATAAACATATCAGACATTAAAATCAAATTAATTAAAGGCCTATAACTCGAATACACATCATAAACATCAATGCACCTTACATAATAAGTGCTCTAGCAACACTTGTAATCATTAATAGGAATTAAAAAAGATCGAAATACAATATATTTTTGTCCACCATGCTGTTTCAAGGAGAACGGCCTCACGCGTGTACACAGTGTGACAAGGCGTTTTCCACATCCAGTGCGTTGAATACACATAAACGAATTCACAGTGGAGAAAGACCACATGCATGCCCAATATGCGGTAAGACGTTTACAGCCAGTTCAAATCTCTACTACCACAGAATGACTCACTACAAAGTAAATAGTCCTCTAACAGAGAAGAAATGTTCCAGCCATTAATAATAGGGAGCAATTGTTTTAGGTTAAGCCGCACAAGTGTAACACTTGCGACAAATCATACCCAACGCCAGGAAACTTGCGTGCACATATGTCATCACACTCTGGAGAATGGACATACCATTGTAACTCTTGTAGTCGTGGTTTCAGCAAAAAGATAAACTTAGAACGGCATGCCAAGACGTGTCGCAAACATGAGATGAAAAGATTACCATCTGTTCAATAATTATCACTTCATAGCTTTATTAATAATAAAATATTGCATTTTTATTTAGTCTTTTACATCAAATTTTATTTTTTTAGAAGAATTATTTTCTTCTTTGTCTGTTGTCAGCAAGTTTCGTTTGCTAATTGATGTTTTGCATAACGACGCTTGGGCATGAGATGAAGTATCTTGTTTGGTAATCTCCCGGACAACCATTGTGGCATAATTTGATGGCCGTAAGGAGAATTCAATCAAAAGTGATTTAAAAGAACCATCTGAAAAAAAAACTATTCAGAGAAAATACAACGAAACTTCTAATATCGTTTACTAGCTTCAACTGATTTAATCATAATTTTTTTTAGAAATATCTGAATTCATTATAAACCTAAAGCGCATACATATTCATTCCCTATTACACTATAGTATTATTATATAATTTATGTCAAAAAATATTTAATGTTTTTTTTTATCACATACCAGGTACAGAATGGAATGGTTGTTTATCATTCATTATTTCAATGTCTGATAACAGTAAATCATCATTTAAGTCATTGTGATTAACAGTGGACCAAACTATATCTTCGGCTTTAGAAATAATAGTCCTATAAGTTCCTTTTAGAGAAAACAATCTAAAAATAAACACATAATATAAATATACATTGTTTTTCGTTAATAATATTCTTTAAAAAGTACATAATATCATACTTGTTTTTTTTTATTAGTTTTTCAGAAGTCAGGTTATCCTTTGCTAAAAGATCTATGTACCATTTTCCAATTTCATTTTCAGGATAACGAATATCACAACCTGGTAATGGATATACAACATCAAAAATAGTGTATTTTGATAAACTTTCTTCTGATATTATTTCAACGTCAGGACATTTTCTATTGCTTATATCTGAGCTTATATCAGTGTCTTCTTCTTTAATTTCTTCTTCATCAATAATTTCTATGGGAGCTTCTTTTGCATCATTGTCCTTGAACACCAAATCACCTACTATTGGTTTCAAACCATATTTTCTTATACGTTGTGACACAATAGTATTCCACAGTAAACTTTGATAGGAGTGAAGATACAACATCACCAAATTCCTTGGAATCTAAAACAATTAAATACATTTAAATAATGCAAAATTGAAGGATTAAGTAATTATCATACAATTTGAAAAGCATTAACATAAGCTTTCGGACCATTAAAAGCCAATGATCGTATAATTTTAGCCTCCACAGTAAAATTTTTCTTCCATAATTCTTTTAAAGCCATTTTGGGATCTCTTGTCTCCCACCAAACTGATCTGGCACGGTCAGTATCAGTCTCAAAGGCACTTTCCATAGGTCTAGGTTTTAAAATATGCTCAATCGCCTTAACAAAAAAAAACAAAAAATATATAGATTAAACATTATTAATAATATAATCGTTAGTGGTAGATAGAAATGTTAAGGAAATATTTACCTCTTCACAGTTACCACAAGCCAATGATTTCCCAACAATATAGGTTGGAGATACTAACGAACTACCAAATCTTTGTAGTCCATAATAATTAATGAATCCATGTATTTTTAACATTTCAATAGTATTAGACACCTCTTCATCACTTCCTTTAATATTTCTAAAAAATAAATTGTAAAAACCAATTATCAGAATGAAGTATTCTAGTAACTAAGTATTCTAGTATTTCTAGTATTCTAGTCTGTTGCACTTCTATAACTCACTACCTACCATTACAGGTATTATAGACATGAGTGGAAAGAGGAGATTATTTATTTTATAATTATGTAATTGAATGCTACAAAAACAGTACAAGTTTTAAAATATTCTTACAACTATTTCATCAATTACAGATAAGTATTAAGGAGTAAGGACTATACTAAACTATCAATATCCAGAAAGCTTTCCAAAATCCCTTCCAATAATACTATAGCATTTATAATACACTATAACATGATCATAGATGTGATATTATTTTCAAAACCAAGTTTGAACCACTTATCTCAAATAAATCAAGGCGTGAAGCCGTTAAATTCTCAGGTGTCCATGACTTTAAGAATAAGTATCTATGAGTACCTGAACAACAGTGCCAGCTGGAATCAACATACTAGTGACTACTATTTTGAACCTTGATACAGTACAGATATATTTATAAATTTAATAAATAATTTAAAGCCATATTATGTATACAATTACCTTAGAGCTATACGAAATCTATTTCCTTTAAGGTCCCCTAACTTAAGGCTAGCATCTTTATATATATAATTTCCAGTCCATATATTCCTAGCATAAACTTTTGCTACTTTATCAGCGTTTAACTTTCGAATTGATATCATTTGAGTTGTATTCCCTCGCTTATCTTTTGTGCCAGCATGTTTTATCATATTAACCTTTACCCTAAAATAAGTACAAGCATTTTTATAAAAATTTAATTAATTAAACAATAAAAACATTATAAATTGAAAATTAATTAAATAATACAATTTTATCAGTCAACATATAATATTTGATTAAAAAAAGAGCATTCTTTGAAAAGTATTTACATTAAAAAAACATGATACAGTTAAAATATTAAAAAAAATTTAAAGGATTAGTAGAAATTACTCTAAAACAAATGTTTTCAAAAAAAAAATAGTTAAAAACTAAGTAATACGTTTAAGTTAATATTGAAAAAAATATACTTAAATATCTTACTTTAAATTTTTTAAATAAGTGTATAAGTGTAAATAATTTAATGTTCAATAATTAAATTTAAAAAAAAAACTGAAGATATTAACCCAAAGAATTTTATTAAGTTTAAATTATTACATACAACATTTTAAATGCATTTTCAAATAGTTCTTTTAAAATAAATATATGTTGGGAAGTTTTTAAAATATGTAATTATTAATTAATATGTTACCTAAGTTGCTTTGAAAGAATGCTCACAACATTTGTGGTATCCATGTTACATTTGTGTAAAGCAAAATGTAAATATTCAGGCCTAGATTTAGGCCATATTTGTCTATCTACAATAAAAATAATAGTATATTAAATTAATACAAATATTGATTTCAATTAATATTGGCTAACATATACAGTGGAACCTCGATTATCCGGAATAATGGTGGGGAGGGGGTCACACGGATATTTGAAAATCACGGTTAATCAAGACTTTTTATAATAATGAAATTTTTTATTTAATTATAATTAGAAACACTTTGGTACAATTTTATAATAATGAAATTTTGAAAATTTTAATTTGATTATAATTAAAAATACATAGGTAGGCACAATTTTATAATAATGAAATTTTGAAAATTTTGATTCAATTATAATTAGAAATATACATAATATACATACAATAATGTTATACATACATGCATAATATTGTATACAACAAGTTACCAGGGCTTGAAATATGAATTTATCAGTCTAAATTTTCGAAAGAGTGAGCACGGTTAATCGCAAACAAGGATAATCGAGTCACGGATAATTAAGGTTCTACTGTATAACATAATAATACATTTTTTAACATTTTAGCAAAATATTTAAATAAATAATTAGTCCAACTTAACTATTTTACTAAAAAGATATTGAACACCTATATTGATATTATGACTTTTTAAAATTTTTTATTCTAGTCTTAGTATAGTGAAATTGGTATAATAAACATACAGTTTCAGACATGTAGTTTTACCAATGATTTCCATTACACAGATAAATCAGCCTTTGATATTAGCACCAAAAATTACACTCAAGATATAAAAATATAAAAATAAGATGATATATATTACTTCATAGTAGAAGAGAATCATCAACCTACTTGAATACATTTTACTAGTCACATCTAACAAAAACAGGGGTAATCCAAATAAAATAAAATCAAAGTGTGTACCAATAGCCATCAATAAATCATTTAACTTACCAAAGATTTAACAATAGTTAAAACTTCGACAGTAAAAGAGTATTTGATTAACATTATTTCAATCTGAGATTTATTTTAACTGATAAGGCAATACCAAATTTAACCCTGATTTTTTTTAACCTGTATTATATTTATTATTAATATATAATTTTTTATAATATAATACTTCAGTTCATAAATATACACTCACCATTTTTAACAAGAGTAGATAGACCAACTGCGATAAATGGTTTGTCTTGAGCATCTTTTTTAGTGCAAGTACTAACTTTTTTACTATACTTGAACTTTAAAAACTTATGTATTGAAGTACGCTGTTCTTTAGTTAGTCCATCAGTCTAAACATTTGAAATACACAATAAAATAAAAGTATGATAAACATATTTTTAAAACAAAAATATTACACTGATTTCAATTTGTTTAGAACTATGTGATTCTATCAATTTATCAATATCTTGCGCATATTTCTCACATAAACCACTTTCATCGATAACATCTAAACACATTAAATAAATTAACATTTAAAATAAAGGTACATTATTTTTGAATAGATTACCATCTTCATAAGGTTCCTCTTCTTCTTTTGCTGGAACGGTACGGCTTGTAAGACGCACAATAGTTCCATCTAAATCAATTTCATTCACTTGAAAATCAGATAACCTAAATTAAAATAAATAATATTAAAACTGAAATAAAATTATGTTTTCTTTCTATTAACCTGTGCTTTAGTATACCAGACATTCCAGGAGCAGATGTAGTAAACTCTGTAATACCTACATCTTTTTCTTGAAGTCCCTCAAACAATACTGTCTTTATAGGACCTAAATATACAAACATTGATCATTTCTATGCATAAAATTCGATAAAATAATTTAATGTAAATATTCATACGCAAGTTTTTCTGTAAGGAATCTTCGACAATAACAGTTTCATTGGTTTTACTGTCTACTTCTTCCTCTGCAACACTCATTTTTTTAAAATGAAGAGATAAATAGTAAAATTATTGATAAGTATACAAATAAATAAATTCAAAAAATAGTTTTGAATCGATAATCCAAACGGTAATCGTCAACAATAGTAATAAATAACTAATAAGTAGTCGGCAATCAAAATGTACGAAAATTATGAATTATGAAACTTGTTATGAAACGCGGTCCGCATTCCGCAATCAGCATAGAAGACAGCTCCGGTGTCCGGGCTCAAAACGCTTTTCAAATTGTAATCAAAGATTACACTTTTTAGGTTAAATTTGATATTTAATTGATGATATGAAAATTCTCAATAGGTATCGTATTTAATATTTATGACAAACACAACGTACATGTGCGATACGTTTCGGCTTGAAAACAAAGTTTGGGCCTTTGGGCTTTAAGGCAAAACTTTACCAAGTATAAACAGCGAGTTGGGACTTGTAAACAATCCTCCCGCAGTTCCGCGGTTAATTCTATGTGACGTATTAGCACATAGAGTACTCTATAGTCTATGTATTGGCACGATGTATATAGATAACATCTACCCATGTTATCTACATCGTGGTCCGTGGTCAAGAAGTGAGAAGTGGTTCATTTTGGTGAAAACAAGATACGACGTTTGTGGTAACAATATAATGATAGACAACACAGTTGGCCGGTTATCACTTATCAGTATAACGTAAAATGCGTTCGGAAACGATGTGACGTCAGTAAGTTGTATGCAATAATTGAGTAGTGCGTCCATAATCATGAAAATTGTGTCTTGTCTCTACGTCATGAAATGATAAAACGCGAGATACTCATTTTTATACATTTTTAAATTAGACTAGGTACGAAAACTAACGTCTTTTATTAACTGTGTTATAGTATTTATGTGTTCATCGAATTTATGATCGATTCACGTACGTACTGTATAATATAATTGCCATTTACTGCGGTCAATTAAAAATCGTTCCATTTCAACGCGCACTTCGTCGGTGGTAAGTTCAAGTAGTCGAGACTCGAGACTGTCCAGATTGACGCACATAAATTAGAACACATCTGTTATCTAGGTTGACGTCTAACGACTGCTAATGGTACTGCCCACAATTTTTGTCTTTTTACCTTTGCCAAACTGTCACGTGCCGACACGAAACTCAATTAAATAACGAAATTCAAAATTATGAACTTAATTACCTTATCTAAATGTGTTATGTTTGTGTTTTATGAACATTGTGTAGAAATTACGAAGACTGAAAATTTAGAGAATGTCAGCGTGATTAAACTATAAAGACATTATTATATTTTCTTTTTTTTATTGATTAATTTATTATTGGAATTATTTTCGATATAAAAAATAAAAATAAAATCTATTTGTGAAGAAGGACCATTATTAAGTGACCAAAAAAAAAATATATTTATCATAGGTCATAATAAAATTTGTATTAGTTATTTTATGATCTCAATAAATTCCTCAAAATGTTTTTTGACATTTAAATATTTATAACGTGTTATGTTAAATTATTATTAAAATAATATTGTATTCGTAACTACATACAATTAATAATTTTCTTAAATTACCAAAAAATCAAATTATCATAAGATATATTAATTATTGTATTGGAAGCTTAATTTTTAATCTGTTGATTACTCAAAGTAGTTCAAGGTATGCTATATGTAAAAGATATCCAATTCCATACCTGTGTTCATTTTCAAATCCATTAATATTTATAAATTTGTCTATGACCATGATAATCAAACCTAAAAATAATTGTGTACCTTTAGAATAATATAATAATTATATTAAATAATTAGATGTTAAGGTATCACATTATAAACATTTCATGTAATATTTAAAAGCAAAGTTAGTTTTAATAGGTTAAAATTGAAAAATGAATTTGTATAATAACATTTGAATTCCATTCAATTTTTTTATAACATATTTTAATTTTAATTCTGTTTCAGATATTTTTATTATTATATTAATTATCAAATAATATGCCTTGGTGTGTGGTAGTTGGTTGTAAAAACAATTTGAAAGCCACAAAACGTTCTGGAAAAGATCTGTCTTATCATATTTTTCCGAAAAACCCACAACGCCGTAATGCTTGGATAAAAACTTTAAATCGGCCCTTCAAGTTTAATGCAGATTCATCTTACATCTGTTCAGAACATTTTATACCTGATGACTTTGAAAGTAATAGTTTAAAAGAAGAATTACTTAATATTAAAATCAAAAGACAACTTAAAAAAAGTGGTAAATATAACTAATTGTTTATGTTAAAACACTATTAAATCTATTACTTATTTTACTATAATACATTTCATGTGTGAAATTTTTTTTCCAGCGGTTCCATCTGTTAATATGCCTACACCTTTAGAAGAAAAACAATGTGAAGTTTCAGTTGATAATTTAAATTGTCAAATTCCTATTGAAGATAATATCAATGTAAGTGTAATTAAATATCAAATATGATATATATTTTTAATGTATTACAGTTTAATAACTTTGAAGAATTATTAAATTGTAGTTTGCTTCAAATTATAAAATGCAACACTAAGTTGATGAGCAATTTATGATTTATTTTATTTTACTATTTCAAATTATAAATTGGTTAGACATGCAGTTGTCTTATGCTGTTGCTATTTTTAAAAATGTTACTTAAAATAAATTAAATCTTCTGAAAGGTACATAAATTTCCTATTGATTTAGATTTATTTAACACTCTGTATATACATATGTATAACAAATCTACTGTGGCTACCCCACGACTTTTCAATTCTTTTTTTTTTATGAAACAAGTATTTCACTTTCTTTATTTAATTCCTCCTTGATGCTGATGACATAAAAATATTTTATAAAATTGAGTCCTATGGTGATTTTCATATCCATTCATCGTATTCGTTACTTGTACGTTACTCTTGTTAAATTCATACTTGAATATGGGGTTATAGTATGGCACCCCTATCTTGTTAACAATCATATACAACTTGAGTTTGTTCAGAATACATTTTTGTCATTTGCTGCATACTATTTCAAATTTCTACCACTTAAAAATGATTTCTTATATATCCGCAGTATTTTAAGCTTACCCTCCTTAGGTGACCTACCTAAGTATATTGACTATCAATTTATTAATTCTCTGCTTAATTACTTCTTAATTATTACTCCCTTGATTATCCTAATCTTTTTTGTGTTTCTTTTAGAGTTCCCAGTCACAGCACAAGAAACCTTTCTCCTTTTTACATTCCCTACCATTCTACTTCCTCAATGTACAAACCTGATACTGTTGTGGGTGGGAATGTGGAATAGTACTTAGTGTGAAACTAAAACCTCGTTTCATGTGTGGATCACATTTTTAATTTAAATAACTGCAGGCATGGACCTTCAGCCTCCTCGCTCGATTGTTACTCGAGTGAACTTCGGAACTTAAATCAAAAATATCCTTCATTTGTTATGAAAAACCATTTCTGTTAGATCGGGTATTCACATGTTCCATGTTATGTAAGTAGGTATAGCTGTCATTGTTCTGATCAAAGACTCTTGATAATATAAACATGTGCAATCTTGAATCTAGATTTTACAAAGCAATTCTTACTAATTCTGTAAGATATATTAAAAATTATAATATAACATGACTGTTGTTACTTCATATTTTGACTGCTGTAGATTAAATTAGTTTGATATATGTTTCACTGTATTGAAAAATATAACCATAACTATTGATATTTAAGTATATTAAATTAATATTGTTTATTATGTTTCTTTTTTTTAAGTCAATTATTCTGATTAAAGAAGAAATGGAGGAGCCTGAGAAGAATGTAGAAGATGAGGAGATTAAAATAATAGATGTAAAAATGGTTCAAGATGAATTTATAAAGAAAGAGCGTAAAAAACTTGTAGATAAATTATTAGCCGATTATGAAGAGCAACAAAACAATAAGAGTCATCTAAAAGGCATGATTACCAAGTACCCAAGTTTCTTTTCTCCAAAAATTAATCCAAATACTAAGCTTGGCGACAAATTAAGATTATTAAAAGCTATAGAGAATCCCAAAACCTATTCCCCAACTAAGAAAAGAAGAATATCACCTCCATCCAATTCCAATACAGAAATCTTAGAAACTCCAAGTACTACCTCAACATCTCTAAATACAAATCAAATTATTCAAGTATCAGCAGTTAAAGGTGGACTTATGTTGCATGCACTTCCAGTACCAGCAGATCACCTACAGAGTAATCAATTTGAAAATAATATTACTGATGAAGAAGAAGAAATTATCATTGTCACAGAAGATGAAGCAAGTCATGTAGATCTATCTTCATATGAAGAAAAGCACAAAGAAAATAATACTGAAGTAATTATAGTAACTAACTTGAAAGAAACTGAAGATACCTTTAAACATTTAGAAAATGTACCTAAAAAATGTACAACTAAAATTAATGATAGCAATAAAAAGTGTTGTGTACAAAATAATTTACACAAAAATGATGATAAATTTACTCCTATGCATACTGATAAAGTACAATTGACCGAAGAAAAAGCGTGCCAAGTATTAATCCCATGCAAAGGTTGTGAACACAGAAGCCTAAAAATTAATAAACTTTTAAGAGAAAGAACAAGGTTATTGAAAGACCATAATCAAAATGGTGCGTGGAAAGATCCGGATGAAATCATTGCCTTGAGGAGAATGAATGGTGTTTTGTCTTTATTGTTGAAGCAATGTGTTAGTGAAAAATATGGTAGGAAGTCTTCATCTATAAGAGTTGATTTAGTGCAGGATTCTATAGAAAGAATTGACAGAGGATGGTCAATGCAAGATACATCAGAAGCACTGTGTCAAGCTTTTAGTGTTAATGCATACGACACTTTTTCCAGAGCTTTTGAAATATTAAATGAAACATAACATGAAGTGTATTAAATATATATCTGATAACTTAATGCCAACTTTAATTTAAACTAGATTTCTATTAATACAATATTAAAACTTACTTGCATAATTTCTTAACAAATATGTATACATCGAAAAGTTGTATTTAATCAGTTTTTACAGGGTAAAAAGTTACATTATAAATTCTAAATTAAAATTTCCCAACTATATAAAATCTGCTTCTCATTTATGTATTATGCTTGATTAAAAAATATTATTGTAAATAAAATAGTATAAGAATTTTTGTAATGATTATAATTGTTATGTTGTTGAATTGTTTTTCTATTACAGATAATTTATCTAAGTGATTTTTTTCTTGATAGGTAGTATAAATAAAATAGTTAATTTCCTTTATATTAGATGTATCATTTCTTTAATACTTGAATTGCCAATTGTGTTGGCTTATGGTTACTACTACTTAATATCATTGTTAATATTTTTTTGACACAATTCAAAGACATCTTAAAAAGTCGTAATCATTTACTTAAATATATTATACACAAATCAATTATTAGAAACAATCGGTTAATTGACGGATCACATAAAAATTATGCCTTTGAACATGTTTTGTTCCAGACCCGGAGCTGAGAGTCACTTATAAGACGATAATCAATGAGAAATCTACCTAATTAAATTAAATGTAATGTGATCACGACCTTAATTATAGTCAGTACTATAATTTTAGTACCTAGTCAAAAGCAAATAGATATACATATTTATTATCTAGTCTAATAGTAATCCGCTGTTCTCCACTTGCAGAATGAACTAAAAATCTGAGATCCCTTGCAATTAAATAATTTAACCCACACATAATATGGATATTTGGTGCTAAGTGTACAGTTAAATCATCTACCCACGAAAAATAATTGTAATAAAAATAAATAACTCGTATTAGGTAGGTGACAGAAAACAAGTACCTATGGCCAGGAGCGTTATTGCACGGGGAGGTGACAAATAGGGACACATTCTCCCTTACATTTTACCGAGGGATTATAACTTTGCCTACCCCCAACCCCAAAAAGATAAATCAGCTGCACAAATTCATATAAGATAAAGAAAGTATTATGTTATTAAAAATGCAATACATACAGGAATAGCACATAACGGTGCTAAAATAAATATAAAATTTATAAAACATATTTATTTGGCTGTATACAAGTGTCAGAGTACCGTCAACACGAGTATATACCTCTTATGTAAAAACAAAACAAAAGTTAAACTTAAAAGAAAAATTTACTTGCCCTCCACAGTTTTAACAGGTGAATACATTATTTTGTCCCTCCTAGTTTTTTACCTTTTTACGAGACTGTCTATGCCTGTTCGTCACTGAGTGATAGCGAGGTCCTCAGGTTCAATGAAGGTACCATTACCATTTACCTCATCGTACTTAAACTATACGACCATAATACTATGTTCTTCAGTGGTGCCGAGATATTCAAAATATACTATGACATCGTACATAAAGGTGCTCTACACCATCCCCCAATTTTTTTTTCAATACTACATGGATAATATTATGAATAATTTTCAAACAGGGTTCACCCCTACAAAATCAACTATGATATCTGTCATATGTAAATTTAGTAATCGGTGTTACTGAAGTTCTTTAGAAGTGCGTGTGGTAAAAATTTACAAATTATATACAGTACGGTACTCCATTATAAATGATATAATTTCAAAATGCAGTCTAATTACATTTATGTTAAAGCTAATCAGTACCTACTCTTTACAAGATTTATTACCATATTTAGACGCGGGTTAAATCGGTTAAGAATATTTTTGACACTTTCAGTGACAACAGCAACGTGTGAAAGAAGCTTCAGTAAGCAGAGTAATCTGAAGATAAAAAATAATTATTTAAAATCAACAATCGACCAAAATCGTTATATTTCCATAGAAAAAGATATAATGAAATAAATTTCTTTCAAAAATATCTTCGATAAATTTTCAGCGATTAAGGCAAATTAGTTTAAAATGTTTTAATCGCTATAGATTATGTTAAATCATATTAATTGTTATTAATTAAATTATATAAATTATTTCTAAAAAAGCGTACTAAAAAAATTAATTGATGCAAATAATAATAAAACTTTTTTTTTTTCTTAAGGGGGGCGTTTTCGATGATTTTCCAGGGACGCCACTTGACCTCTACTACGGCCCTGACATTACCTACCTACCTACCTACCTGCTGGCTACCTATAACATTTGAACGACAGTTAAAAATATTAAAATGCAAATGTATCAAGAATTGTATAATCGTACATAATAACCAATATAGGTACGTAATAATTTTTAAATGTCTTGAATTTTAATTAAAAAAATAACGTCATTAGGTATGATAAGCCGAAATCACAAATGGTGTTGAATTGAATTTAAAAATAATAGGTACCACCATGAAATCAATATTTTTCGCCGTAATTAAAATGTTTAATGTTTTCGAATATTTTGCAAAGTAATGCAAAAATGTAATACACAATTAAATGTTGTAATTTCAGTATACCATTAATTTACAATCAAATGGTATAATGCAGTGGCGTGTCCACTTCTAATTTTATCGGTGGACTATTGACCAGTTACGTTCAGTGGCACAAAAAAAAAACGGTTTTATCCCCCTCTCATCTACTAAAGCCATATCAGTCATTCTAATGAAACAGAACCGTTCAGTTTATAATAATTTTAACCGAAATTAGGAACTACCTTAGCAGTGAATATATAAAATAAAACTTCAATCAAACTAATGTTTCAATATCATTATTAATTAAAATATAATATATAGGTCGTCAATCGTCATAGTAATTATGCTAGTCTTAATCAATTTTACCTTATTATGATTATGGAAAGTGCAAGATTTTTCTTAATGATGGAATATTAAACGTATTTATTTCAATGACTGGGTCAAGAAACTCAGGACTCAGGTCGACGACCCTTATATCATATCTTGTGCTTAGGAAAAAAAAACTCGTAGAACCTTGGATTAACTCCCCCATCATTTGGAAATGTCATCTCGAGTGACATTCATATTTTGAAACACCATTAGCACAAAAATTGTTTTTTAACTTTATATTTAAAGTGTCTTAAGGTGATTATTCTAACAATTTCGTTATTTATTAAAAATTGTCTTCCACATTTCTAGAAATGTATAAAATAATGATCTCATTAAAATACCTTTCTATTTTTGCTTAACATTAAAATTCTTGTGGAAATATATGAAAAATATTTTCATAGCCTAGTTAAAATAAAAAATCATTAAATTCCAACAAAATGTAAGATAGACAAAATATAAAATAGTCAAGTATTAATAATAAATTATTTTTATTTGAAGGTTATGTATTTTTATTTATGTAATTAATAATTTTTAATTAATTATTAAAATATTCTTTAAAAACAAAGAAACATAAATTTACTTGAAAGATGATGCAGAAAGATAGGATTATAGTTAAAGAAATAATTATCGTATATAATAATTCCATTATGACTTTAAAACAACATCCAAATGTTGTTTAACATACTCCGAAGCATTTTTCAATATTGTCAATTCCAGTTGTATCTGCGTGTACGCTAATTGTTGAAACACCGACAATTTATCCTAAATAATAAAAAGTAATTGTTAAAAATGCCTTATCATGTACTTCAGGTGATCAATTTTAATAAATAATATAAATAGTTATTGTTAATTATTACTTATTAGTCTAGGGTTCGGATTTGAAGGCAAATGCCTTTCTTTTATTAATCATAATAGAATAATAATTTTTATACAAAAATGAGTTTCATTTAATTTCTTAAACGATGGATGCATTTTTATTTTGCTTTTTTTTGCCTTTTTACTTATAAATGCCTTTTTGCATTTTGTATTTATAAATGCCTTTTTTGTGTTTAATTTTCAGTTAATTTTATAATTTTATACACAGCTTACGTATTATCGTATTATAGATGACGATTTATCAAGTAGTAATCTTAATTTAGATAATTATTTATGTATGAAATTCGCCCCGATGACTTCGGTGGACGTAGAACGATCCTTTTCGATGTATAAAAATATTTTAAGTCCAAACCGTCAACGTTTTTCTGAAAACTGCTTATCAAAGTACATGGTAATAATTTTTTTTAATACCTACTAGTTTATTTTGTATTATATTTATGAATTGATTTTTTATATAAATTAAATGCCTTTTTTTGCCTTTTTTTACATTTTAAATGCTTTTTTTACTGATTATATTGCCTTCAAATCCGAACCCTACTTATTACATACTTGCATGTACGATGTGGCAATACATTTATATTTTTTGGTATACAAAAGTATATTTAGTATACATTTATATACATTGATAATTTATTTTTTAAATACCCGTTTTCTATATAAAAATAATTGATTGTACAAAAAAAAAATGAATACCTAAATTCACAAACAATAGTCAGCATGAAAAAATATTTTCAATATTTAAAATTATCAAAATATTTAAGTTAAGTGTAGGTAGTTTTTTTTCGTAACAGGTTTAATTTTCGCTTGTAGGTTTATACTTTAATCCAAACTATCGTTTGCTAAGATAATTTGTTACCCATTTCCTAAATTCTAACCAATTATTAATAGGCAGCAGTTTGTTTGAGCAACAAAGATCTTATGAAATAAAAAATGATTAGGTATTACTAATGTTCAAATTAAAATTATAGGTACCTAGCTACCACAAATCGAGACCCACTAAGCGTTTATAATTATTACACTTGACATTATCGAATCCGATACACCTTTATTTTGGAACAGTTGATCCATCGTCAATTATTTAATTATGTCTTAACTATAAACGCCCACACGTAACAAATTAGGTATATTGGTCTATAACCAACTTACATATTCTATTAATTATAATTTCATCTAATTATACCTAGGTAGTGGGTGTATTGAACACCTAGGTATTCATGTTATTTACTATTCGATCTTCCAGACTAATATGTAATAGTTCAAAATTAATATAGCTTAGTGCTTACATAATTCATGCATAACACTTCACACCCTATGTATGTATATCCGATCCAATTGAGTAGATACCAACCAAATATGACGCGTAATATTTTGTACTGATAATTATTGACCAAGAAGGCCACAAATAATAATCTAATAGTAATTGGTTCCGAAACCGCAATCTATCAAGATTTAGCTACGGTTTTTTGTTTTTTTTTTTTCAAAACTATCGGAACGCCGAACGGTATACGCCCATTAACGAATACTATTACCTACTCGAACACAGAATGTTTAAAACTAAATACTAAGTCCGCACGTTATTATTGTTTGCAAAATATTGTACGGTCTTATTAATTCTCAAAATGTATAAGACAAACCGTATTTTCCGGTGATGCAGGATACTGTTTCATCAACAAACTGATTCTGACTTGCAAAAATTCCCAACATTTGATCTCGAGAGCAGGGTCGAGCGTGCCTTCCAGTTGCGTCAAGTTCAAACAATGTTTCTCTTCCAGTTGAATCCAATCATCTAAGGTTTCTAATGAACAATACAATGTAGGCATACAACATCGTTATCATATTATAAGCAATAAAATTAACATAATTAAGTGCATTGTATATTGAACGAAAAACAAGTTCGATCGTCATATCATTCTTTAAACTTTAAAAGAGTTACGAGCAGATTCTGTTACGACGGTTTTCGTCGATGCATATTCTACAAAATAGGAGAGAAATTTCAGGTACAAAAGCACGGGAATGAAGGGTAATAGTGATATACATATTTTTTTTGTACGGTTTTTCCATATCAAAATCAGACATTCCAAGAAGTGTAGAATGTAGCCATTAGGTATGCGAAATATTATATAGAGTCAAAGAGAAATCATAAAAAATGAACACGCTGAATACGCTGAACACCAGGGGCGGCATGCTAACGAACTATATGGTACAGGCGAAATAAAAAAAATGTCTGCATGTACGCAGAGTAAAAAAATATTATTATATAATCATTATTGGATAATAATTTATACCATTGATGTCGCCAAACATGAGCAAACCACATTATGATTATACTGACTAGAGTTTTAAAAAACTGAACCTATTTTCACAATAACAATAAATAAATTTAAAAAAAAAAAACAATGGACATGATGACGTTGATGCTTATATATTCGCATAAATAAAACATTATACGACTTTATACTCAGTGGCGGGGTTTTTGAACGATCTTAGTTTATCTGTATTTTAACATTCAATCATACTCATTCGTATCGACGTGCATCACGTTTTTACGTGCATTTTAATGAGCTACGATTGTATTGTCAAACCATACAACAAAGAAGCGGGCGGGGGAAAACACGAGCCTATTCACAATTATTGGTATTCGGCAAGGTTTTTAACTTCACACGACATCGTTGCTTATTATAATAATAGTTAATACACATTAAAAGCGAGACAGCCGTATTGAACACGGACGAGAATAGCGTCGAAAACGTAATGATGTAACTTAAAAACCATAATCCTACACCAGTGGCTGATCACTGATCAGTTACACATCATATAACTAAAATATAACTGCAAAATAAGTTTTGAAAAAAACTATATTTAGAACAATCATCACGTTTTATGATAAAGTTTGGTTATGGAAAAGCCAGCAGAGGGTATACCTATAATGTATCTTCTATTATCTAAGGTTAAGACATATAAATAGAAATCCGGAAATTAGAGGGAGGCTACAGGGAGTAACCTTTGTACCTTTGTATAGGCCAATTCCCTATACGGTTTAAGGGTTTTTTAATTGGTTCACAGCTATGTATATGATTATCAGGTATTTCAATTGCAATCCGCTAAATTGCAGTTGACAAACGATATGTTGACGTGCACAGCTGCTGCAGCATCTAATGTTTAACTTTTTGCCACCCCTAGTAGCCTAGCTGGTTTTTTTAGCCGCTCCCCTAATACAGTAGCTTCAAAATTATTTTTATACGTATCCCTAATTCAATTAAGTATCTATTTTTACCAAGAACATTTTTCTTACTTATTAATTGGCACTTACTTATATTAAACTTTTTTCAGTCGTTTTCATGAATAAATTTTAAAAGTTTTAAAGGAGACTGCTTGTCTGGACCAAATTTAACCAAATAATGTTCTTTTAAATGTAATAACTTGGATTAGAATTCTTCACGACCAATGTATGATTTTTGATCTATTTCAATTGGGCTCAATTCAAAAAGTCTTGTTAAAAAAGAAAATGTTCACAAAATTCCATTTTTGTTTGACACGCAATATTTCACGCCTGAGTCTAGAAGTTAATTTCCGTATACATCAAGTAGAATATTACCATAAGAGCGTTTGTTCTAAGACTATCTCTACCGTTGAATTTACCGCCAACAGTCATACTTTCGAGAATAGATATGTATTTAAAAAAAAAAAAAATTCCACGCCCCACCGAAATCGCCGCGCTTGCCTGCCTGCTTAGCCCGACGTTCGACGCGCCGCCGCGGCTACGGCGTTATCCTATGACGTAATACGTACTCTGGTCCATGTTGAAGATCCGCACGAAGGCCAAGAGCTTGCCGTCGACGGGGAACGGGCCGGGCGCGATGTGGAACTCGGACAGGGCGGACAGCGAGAGCGTCTGGAGCAGGCGGTGTCGGAGCGAGTACAGCGGGTCGGAGCGGGAGACGCCCAGGCGTATTTTCACGGCGTCGTGCTCGTTGTCCGGGTACACGAAGCCGTTGTGCACCAGGAAGTCCGCGTTGGTGCGCACCCCGTAGAATATGTACACTTGGTCCTCGGCCGAGTAGTCGCTGTCCGCGTAGCAAACGCACACGTTGCTGGACTTCTCGAAGTCGGTCGACAGCTGTGAACATACACGCGCGCCACCACGGACAATGAATGATTATACTGTTAAAGGCGGCAGTGGTCGCGGTCCGATGTTTGTTTCATTTTATCTTTTTGTTTTCGCGAGCCGTCGATCGCCACGATCACGTTCGTCCGTTCGGCGCGCAGACTTGCACCCCTTTACCTGCACTCGCCAGAACTTAGGCGAACCCGCCGGTTTTAGGGACATTTTTTTATTTTTCTAGCTTTTCACCATTATTATCATCGCGTTCAGTATGATAACTGTCTATGCACATTATTATTGCACTGCGACGAGTGAACAATTAAAATGCACTGGTTCTTATTCGTGACAAGTATTTATTGATTTACGGATAAATTATGTACGACCAATTAATAGTATGGACGTGTTTTACGGCTTGACTGAAGTTTTTCATTTTTAATAACGTAATAGTACATTATGTACACCTACTTCCGAAATAAACGATTTTAAACGAATTAAATCTTACACTTCACCGCCACTCTACCGCAGGTTGTTGTACGCCGACTTACGAGTAACCTCAATCCTATAATCCCATACGTATACAATTCACGTACACTTTAAGGATATGTACGAGAAAGATACATCCCGGGTCGTGTGCAACTATTACGGTGATAATGGTATAAACATATCCGACGCCAATACGAGCCGCCGTGTCGTAACGGTTATTTGTAAAAAAAAAACGCCTGAAAAAATCGAGCATATACTGCGTGACGCGCGGTCGTAAATTATGTGGTCAAATGTTAGCATGAACGCTACACTCAAAACACGTTTCACCAACACTAGAATCAGCATCGAAAGGTCTCTGCTCCATACGGAATAGAGTGTACACCGATAATTCATTGAACTTCGTATGTATGGATTCATTGCAGGAGTTGAACTAGGTAAACATATTTTTATCGATTGGAAATACTATGTCGGACTATATAGGAAATACTTGTTACGGAAACTCTAATGCGCTCGATCTATTAGGATAATACAATATCGGAGTATAACTCAATTAATTTGGTAAAAATTAATTACGATTTTTCTATGATAAGTGATAAAATCAGAGTGCTTACTGGTTAATAAACTCCACTGATATACGCTTATTTTATGGATAAATTTGTTGCAATAAAAAAAAATAGTTATAAAACGAAGTCATTACTTAATATTACATTTTTTTATCATAATAATGATATTTTAGGTTTATACTATTTTTAAACGATTAAATATGTATGTACAAAAACGAATGTCGGACCAGTAGTTAATTAATAATAAGTATTTAAAATTTAGATGAGCACAATAGAAAGTTCACTGCCAATTATTTTCAAAAACTGACAAACACAAATAGTATAGCTAAATGGATTGTTCAAATAAATTAAAGTCTCATAATAAATAATATAGAAACAAACGTTTAAGATTATGTTTAATTTCAAGATGTAATATGTACGATGAATAGTTTAACATTGTTCAACGGAAACGGAAATAACCACAAATGTCGGATCTAAATTTTATAATCTGACCAACATTTTACCGAACAACAAGAAAGTTACTTGAATGCGTTGTAATCCATTCCATGAGACAATTATGTTTACGCCCCTGGAATTACTTTCAATGACGAATTATTAAAATGTAAAAATACCAAAAGGTTAAAATTAATAGGTGGTATTTTTTTATAGCCTTATAAGTTTAAATACAAAATGAGACGTGTTTGAGAATAATTAAGCTTATCTCGCAACAACAATTATTTTCTAACTCTCATTAACTCATTGTTGTTGTATGTTTTCACATGAAAGATGAAACTAAAGTAAAATTGTTTGTATTCACATACACGGATAAACATTTTAAACATGTACGTTTTTTGGCTCTAGAAACTACGATTAAAATACACTGCTTACTATTTAATAATTGAAAATCGCAAAAGCCGTTTATTATTTCATAAATAAATAAATTATAATATCTTACACTTCCACTGCGGTGATTGAACATGTCCCAAAGTGGTATGAGAGCACTAACCGTTTCAGACGGATTATTAGAGCTGGGTACAGTATTTTGACGAGACATTAATGTAGATACAGCCCATCTAAAACAAAATAAATCACATGTTATTTTCAGTTATTATACAACGAAAATATTTATAATAGCTGTTAAGACCGAAAAGGCTTTCCATTGTAACAGGCACGGATCTACAGCAATTGTTTGGGAGAAGCTTCAAACTTAACTACAATAAATTATGAATATAAAATAATAATAATAAGTTTATTGACACCCTTATAAGGGCAAAGGATTGAACAAGTTGTTTATACAAGAAATATACAACTATAATACTAATAACAATTAAGTAGAAAATATACAGTAGTGTCTATTGATAATAATAAAATTATTAATTTATATGAATATATAACTGGTAATTTATTACAATGAAAAAATATATAAACGAAAGATAAACATAGATTCCGGAGTTTGGATTCATTATCAAAATTGGAGTCAAAATTATCCAGGCTATTATAGGTTAGGTTAGGTCCGAAGCAGCCGAAGCATTGAACTTTTAGGTTCATTAAAACTATATTTTTGCATGTGAAATGACTCATAAAAGGTAGTCATAGACCTACGCGGTAGAATGTGGGAACTAACCATCCTACTTGTTCTAAGATTTTGGTACATAGAACAGTACCTTTAATAATTTTAAAAATAAACGATTTATAGTTAAACTTACGTCTAGAAGGTAGATAATTGCCGAATTTGAAAATGGGTGTTTAAAAACTAGACTTCCATAAACGGGGAAAAATTCCCAGGGTAAGAGACATACTAAATAGTGTGTTTACGAGTATATTATATAATACATGCAATGTACATTATATATAAGTATTATATTATGGTCAGAACATTTAGAAAATATACACAATGTAATATATCTATACGTCCTTTACATAATAATAATAACAATCAACAAAAATTATATCTTATCTTATAATACTAATAACGTAATTGGTAAACAGTAGGTATTACTAATTAACTTACTTTCATTAATTTACTATTGAATAATAAAATCTATCCACAAAAAAAATCTATACATAGGTCTATTTGCACCTCTTTTAGCAGAGCGATAAATTATTAAGTTAATATTTTTATTATTTTTCCTGTTGTTATAAGAAATATACAATCTATACAAAGTATACACAATAAGTATATGAGAATAAGGTATTATAGCTGGTAGATTCGAGATTAAGGTGTCTTCCATTAATAACACTAGAAGGAGGAAGATTAATATAATGTATTTAATCTATGACTTGCGAAAGAAACAAGAGAGAGAGAGAGAGATAAGAACAATAAAAGAAAGGGAAAAGAAAATGAATCGATGGGCTAGTAAGAGCAGAAGGTCCTCTACACTATCTCTATTTTTAGTCGATAAGTTAATACTTAAAATATTTTCTCGATGAACGTTTCGTAAACTTAAGGAAGTAAGAGTGTAAGACATTCTTCTTGCATTCTTCAACGAAGCCAGGCTTATACATTATACCCGCCTTAAAGTGGAGAAACTTCTCTCAGCTGTTGCTACTTGCTACACTTACTGGTAGTGTACAAAATATGGTGAGAAATTAAAATATTGGGGGAAAAATATGTTCATATATTACGCGGGCTCAGTTATTACTTATTAATAATTATTGGAATAATCTCAAGTAGAGCAAATACTAAATTCATTATCGTTCTCAGAATGTCTGAGGGGCACGACACCTCGCCACCCCCAAAATTCGATCCATCCCTGCGATTAAAATATGTTTGAAAGATGCTTTCAAACCAAAAGCCCATCTTACAATGTACACCCTGCAGCTTCAAAATACAGCTGTAAAACAGTGATAACTCAAATTTTAAAAGGGAGAAAAAATCCAGGTTATTGAAATTTCAAATTACCTAAATAAATTTAATATTAATATTTCTTCGAAAAGACCTGAAATATATTTCGATTAATCATAACTCGAATGTATAACAAAAAAGTTATATAAAAAAAAAGTTGTATACTTATAACACCCGTATAACACTTAAACTAAAACTAAAATAAAAAGGCAAATATTTAAAAAAATATCGCCAAAAGTGTTAGGTCAAATCATAATTGTCTGATGACAAAACATTATTCTTCAACGTCAAAAGTTTTAATTAAAACGTACATTGTTCTGACATATTAAAACATGAACTATTAAAATAATACAATGAAACCATATATATATACACACACAGGGTGCCCCACCGAGGTCTCATTGTGTTATATTCTAAGATAACGAAGATAATCAAATTTTTTTTTTAGACTCGCAGCCTCCAATAAATCACAAAAAAAAATGCATATCATTTTTATACTTTTCATAAGCTTCAGCTCAGTAAGCAAATCGTCCTCTGTAAATTTTGAAAATCTTGATAATATTTATGCAGTTTTTATTATATAATAATCATAACAATGGAACCTATAAAATTATACAATTAAAGGGGGTTTCAGTGCTCTCAAATCAGACTTTCTCGACATTTGACCAGAAAAAATTGAAAACAGCACCGAGTGAATTGTTCGACATTTTTCAAATTTGCTTTAAAAATATTGTCTACATATCACGTTGGTGGTATAAATAAATTAGAACATTGTTTTGAAATAATAGAATTGAGCACATTGGCCCTAGAAAAATCGTAGGGCTATGATATCAATAAAAATAAGCCGTGGAGTCGGTTCTAAAAGTATTTCGGAAAAAATATATGCACTGGCCGACATGATAACGTGAGATTAACAATTTACACAAAGTCGTCAAATCTCCGTAACAAACATCTCTCGTCGCTAAGCGATTTTCGGAAAATCGAGGTTTATAGGAATAGACTACGAGCAAGTGCGGACAGTTGTCAGTTGTCAATAAACATCCGAATGATAATCATCTCAGACGAATTATATCGCAGAATCGTCGAAATACAGTATATCGATGTTTCTTTTTTTTTAACAGAAGCTGTATTAATTATTATAGTTGTTCCGATATGGCGTTAATGTTGTGCAGAAAACTACGTACGCACACTTGCCTTTCTTCACCAGACCTAAGTAAATCCCCGTGTGCATAAGCATTCCATCAGACACTTCCCCAGGTTGTGAACAGGGAAACGCCCTTCAGATATGCAGGGTAGCTGCGAAGTAAGCCATCCTTCTGGGGTAGACGAATAAGCGGTCGCGGACAAGCTCAAAAGCCTGGCAGTAGGTATAAAATGCAAGTGAAGGAAATCACTATAAAAACCAAGTATGAGCGTTGTAGACAAGAGTATTATTACCACCTCAGGGTTTTGGGAACCCCAGAAGTCGGCAGGAGTGGGTGGCCCAGGCATAAAAACCGGTTCTAACGTAGTGGGTTCCCTTCGGTCGTTATCATGCGACCGTGAGGGTGATCAGCCAGGCTCCCGTTACTCTATCAGTTACTAGAGTTACATAGTGCTATGAAAAACAGTAAATTGGCGAAAGTGCTGTCAGACGGTTGTAGACCGGGTAGTCAACGGTCCAGCAGCCGACATATCAGCCGAAGTGACGCGTCCATCCAAACGGACCGTCCCGAAACAAACTTTCGCCGACATTTCACCTCGCGAATGAGTAGTCGCAATTGTCGCGCCATCTTCAAATCATAAAACCACATTAATCAATTCGAAACACGAAGCACTGAGTTTCTAAGCCTGGATTTTCGATCGTCGAGTTGACTACACTCGTGCGACGAAAAGAGTTTTGAAAACCATGATTGAATGCAAAAAGTGCCCAATAAAACGTGATCAGGATAAATTTGAAAATATTGTAATTTATTCAATGAGACGAAGTATTTTCAAATATATTCCACGGAAGCTGTCAAATTATATGCGCATCTGTTCGGTGGGGTTATCGAACACTGATTTTTATCCGATCCTGAGGCCTTGGAGAAGGCGCTAGCATTCGTCCTCGATTCTCTCTCAAAAAAATCCCTGTTTAAAAATGCATAAATTTGGAGTAATTGCCATAATCCAGTTTCGACACCGGTTATAGGATTGCCCACAGTAAAGCGTTACCGTCACAAAAATTCCACAGTTGAAATGCTTTCAAACAGTCTGATCGAACAAGTGAAACGTTGTATTGGGGCTCAGGACCAACTGTAATCGAAACGCGCGGAAATTAAAAAGTTATTGGAATCGTTTTTCGAGAACCCACGGAAAGAACCTTACTACGAAGTAGCTGCGGAAAACATCGAAGCAGCCGTTGCCGCTGAAGTTCCGCGTGCCGAAGGAACCAGATACTCAGCGCCCGTGAAAAGTCCACCCGCAGAGGGTCGTGACCAGGTTGTTGTGCGGTCGTCGGACGTAGTGGCAGAGCGTGCCACCAGCGCGACGGCATTACCGATACGCTGTAAAATGTTTGCGAAACATGGGCACGGAGTATCGAGGCGTCGTGCAACGAGAAGCGACCGCAAGTAGTACTACCCAACGCAGCCGAAAACTTCGTAGGCGTTGTCGCATCGCTGATGGCTTTACCGGTGACGATTGCGAAAAAAAGCAAGAACAACTACGCGGAAAAGATCAGGATCACCATGAGTTGCCTGTACAAACTAAATACTCATGGCAAGTTTAAAGAGATCAAAAACCGACTGGGCACCAGCGAGAGGATGGAGTGGTCCGCGAAGTTCCTGGTCAGCCGCCATGCAAGACGTAATCCACTTCGAAATAACCACAGATGTCTTTTGTGATTTTATATTATTATTATTGTATACTCGCCTAAATAATGTTAATTATAACGTTTCGAAAACTCATTACACTCGAATGTATCTAACACATAGTAGGTATACCAGCTACTGTAATTATCGAACAGAGTGTATAGAATTGATGCCTGTTGTACAGCTATTCGTAGGAAAATAATAAGTGTTGCCTCGACTCTCGAGTATGAATCGATATTCAATAAATATGGCTCAAAGGGTCAAAACACTCTCATAGATATAAGCGTCGAACATAACGCGTTCGGTAGCACCAGATTGATTTAATGTGGTGTTTTGCCGAGCGGAAGGAGTTTGCCCGAATGGAAGTGGTACGGACACGCATCCTGTCATATACAAAAACAGTTCTTCGGTGAAAGGTTATTTACAGTGTCTCGTGTTCAGTGTTCGTTCGCGCCGGAAACTATACCGCGGCATGTGCCAGTGCGCGTTTTCCATTTAGTATTTTTTCATATAATAACTATAACGAACTAATTATCACCGCTGCGATAAGTTATGGATACGTCGACTTTGTGAGATGCAGACGATGATTACATCAATCAAGCACTATTTGAAGAAAAACAGATGCGAATAACAAGTTAGTTCCAGAATTTTTATATAAGTCCATTAGCATATATCGTATAATACTATATCTGTAGATCATAAGTTCATAGCGCATACGTTTTAAGTAATGATAAATAGATACTTAAAATTATAATTCACGTAGGTAACTATTGCCAAATGTAGAAAATAATTGTTTAAAAATATAATACAAAAACCTACGTTTTTCTGGTAAACGAAACTTAGGACTAATTTAGATTTCAATAAGTAATAAGTGTAATTAGTGTATTTATATTTACACTATTAATGTTTATAACAATAACTTTAGAACGGAAACGTTAAAAAAAATCCATAATAATTATTGTTATAAAATACGCAGAGAGTATTTTATTGCAGATAATTTTTTAAATATTTTTTAACGATTTTAATAAAATTACAAAAAGTAAAAAAACATAATTTATAGCTACTTAAGTCATCAGCGAGTAAGTATACAATAACTTACGAAAAAAATGTGCTGTATAATTCTGGAGAGCAATTCGTTCATTGTTAGATTCAGGATACCGAATAGGCAAATCCGTCCAGATTAAAAATTATTAATGAGTAAAAATATATTTAAATTAATAAATTTACACCAATTATAACTTATTGACAATTCACGATTATTTTACTTCAAGAATAATTATTATGATCCAAAAACCTTTTAACAAGTGTTATTAAAAATACAAATAAAAGTAATTCATTTGAAAATACTTGTTTTACGCTAGGTATAGTTTTTTTTTTTTTACATTACACTTGAAGTTAGTGAAGTTAAGGTAATTTTTACTTTGTTTATGAACACAATAATTGTAAATTTTTTAGATTGTGACATTATGTTTTTACAAATAAAGTATTATACTATATTTCCTAAATTTATCATATACAATATACATTTTAATTGATAATTTAATTTAAACATGACCCCAGGAGTTTTATTTTATAATTATTCGCATGTTAAAAAAAATTTAATAAGAAAAACATTTGAAACAAGTACAATAGGCATACTCAGAAGTAGGGTATCATAATTAAGTAGATTTTAGCCCAATATTTCTTTCATTGTAAATGAAACATATTCGAAGAAAAACACGAAAACGCAGAATAGAATCATAATCATTTTGGAGTTAAATCACTTACCATAAAAGTTAAAAAAACAAATTTACCAGGAAAAAACCATATATCAGTATTAATTTTATTTTTTCAAAGTTTATAGCAAATTTACATACAAAAATTAATACATTTATTACGGTCTCAAAAATATTTTGAATTATAGTCATTTTATACCTAGGTATTATAGTCTTCTGTAATAATTTAAAAATACTCATGACCTGCTTTAATGAGATGGAAAAATTATGGAATTTTATCAAATTCAATCAAGTTTGGAACAAAATATTATAATTATTTAAAAAATGTCATATTACACTTGGTTTTATTATTGTATTTTTATAAATACTATCATACCTACTTAAAGTGTAATAGATAGATAATTTTCAAAGGAGCGAACCTGTAATTTGTTTTTTAATTGAATGAAATTGTTCATCTTTTAACTTGATTCTGTAACAAGAAGTTGGAAAAATGAGGAAGTATGTATTTTGTGTTAGACGCGGTTGGCGGAACAACCTATTAACAACGTTAAGAGAGTTCCGCGTTATGTGATTAATCAAAACATAATGAACACCTTTTTTAGAGACGATTTTGTTAATAACATTCAAATGTTATTAACCAATTAACTGCATTTCAGTACAGAAAGACGAACGATTTACTTTCTAAGCATTTAAAATTTAATCGTTTATCAATAATATATTATTATTTTATACTTTTTATAATATATAGAACATAAAATAATATTTATGTTCGTTTAAATACAAAGTTAGTTTTTTTATATTTATTCCGAAATCATTTTGCTACCGGTTGAAAATAATATTACAAATTATTCGCAAAATAACTTAAATCTAAAAAGTAAAATAACAACCCTTTAACAATTCAAGTTATTGAAATTAATTAATATTCAAAACAATTTGAAAGGATCTTACATTTGATTCTAGTTGACTCACGACCTAATTATAATTACAAAAAAAAAGACATTATTGTTTTAAATATTTAAATTTTTAAACAGTAAATCGGGGTGTAAGTAATTCGTGCGAAATATAACCAAAGATGAAAAGACAGTATACTGCGCCACGTCGAACAATTATAATTTGTAATGGTTCCCGCAACGACTGTCAGCAACTAATTATACTATGAGTAATAAACAATTGTATTACATTTTATTGGAAATTATCAACTCGTAGGCATGAAAAAAAAAATTTTAATTCTGTATTTCTGTTGTTAGTTTATATGTATTGCTTGTGGCATATACTCATAAAAAAATCCTATTTTTTAATGACAAAACACAAAAAAAATGTACATTATATAGATGTAAGATGCAACAACAATTAATTTATTGTGAATTTAAGAGAATGTATTAATTATACTATAATATAAATATACACAGGTTTTTATTAAATTGTATGAGAGTGTTCGTATACATATTGTACATCAATCATAGTTTAGGTCATCATTAGTTTATAGTTTTTCGTTTGAGCTTTATAAATAACCACAGATATTTTCTCTTTTTAATTAGAAAAAAACGAATTATCTCCAAATTCATCTAATTATTTCATAATTCATAATATTCTCACACACCAATTTTTTCTATTTTAAGTACATCTTAGATAAAATACTTGTTACAACAAATTTTAAAGATTCCGTAAACAGTGAAACTTATCTAAATCCGCGCATACATTATAGACTCGAACCGGATCAATATTTTGTTTATAGATAGTATTATCAGCCGATAAATTAATACATGTTTGAATGGTTGAAAGCCAAACATACCCGAAATTTAGGTCGGAATACATAAACATATAAAATTGGCAGTTTGTTTTTTTTCAGTTCGGTTTGGGTCCAGTGAATGAGAGGCTTAAACTGAACACTTAGGGCAGACCCTTGACAGTACGAAAACTAATTATAGATGGAAATTCGATTGTGTCCCATCACTTCAATATAATACGAGTATATCTTAGATCTTTCAAATTTTTCAATTTTGACCCTATCTTCAATCATCTATATAAAATGTTTATTATTTTGAATTAGGTATGTCAGTAATCGGTTAGTTCTTTGATAAATGTGTCTAGATACAAAAAAAAGTAGCTAAACTTTAAGATGGTGAAAGAGAGTTTTTTAGAATGAAATCAACGAAAAATTGAAAAATAAATCGTTGCAGTTGATAATGATTCTCAGTTACACACAATAGAGTATAATTTTAATTAAAGAGTTTCATATTATATGAGATCGATAAAAATAAATATTATATCATAAAGTCATGATCAAAAACATAGTATGTATATGCTAAACAGCTTGTAAACATTAGTTGAAAGTAATTTTGTTTCTAAATAACAATATATATATATATGTATATGTATAGCCTGAAATAATGTCAATATTTTGTCTTAAGTCATTTACAAAACAAAAATCTCGTGGTTATGTTAAAAACTAAATAAAATTATTCTGTTCAAAATTATTTTTGAACATATAATTTACTGGAAACTAATGGGAAATTTCATAAAAGGTCTTTTAATTCACCATTTGTGTAAAATTTCGAATTAATTGATAAGTATAACTTCAATACTTTTATAGGAACATTTATACAATTATACGAACCATTAAACTGATTATATCCATCCGTTCATAATGAAATACATTGAATTTATAAATTTATTTTTATTTATTTTAACAATAAGTATAGTATTCATTTTCTAGTATTATAAAATCAATGGAAATAGATATAAACAGCACTAAAAAGAAAAATCACAATTATACATGAATGCATTGTGTTATAATTTATACGGTTATAGATTTGCTTTCTAACTCAACTTCAGCACCTATAAAAATATAAACACATAAATAATACTATCATTTCGAATACTTGCGCGTCACTAGAGCATATAATAGTACTTGTTCTTGGTGGATGTAAATCGATTTTAAGTAGTGTAAAAAACAGTAAACTAGTGTGTATTGTAGCAGTCTTTCAAATCATTTTTGAAATATATATAATTTGGTAATATCTCCCATCAAAATTAATCATAACAAATTATAAAATTCGACATGCTTATAAAATAGCCGTCAAAATAATAAAATTATAAACATAGGTATATTATATATGTATAAGGATATATAAAATCGACAGCATACAAGATAAAATTACAAAATTTCTTATTTCGACGTGTACGTATACGTGAATATATGTAAAATATACGTCAATATAAATAAATATTTTGTTACATTTTATGTCCTTCAAAACAAATAAACGTTTTACAATAATATACTCGTAAACAATAACTATTTGTAATGTTCCCATTTGTTTAATAATATTATTATATAATTTCTCTTTTAAATCCGGTTTAATATTGATGTTAAATATTTCAAATAAAAATGTAGCCAATAGAAAATACTGAAAACTTTAATGAAACTACTTTCAAACGTAATGAATGAGACTATAAAAATACATATACAAGCAATTAGGTGATGATAAATTGATAAATAGTAAGCATAGCTTTATTGCTTTTCACAGCTTTGTAACACTTATTTTCTTTCAACGTACGATTTATTTTCTAATGTATATGTAAAAGAATTGAAACAAACTTATTTAGATAAATATTGTGATACATTAGTATTTAGTATACATGATACATCAAATTTTTTTCGTATAAAATATAATAATAAATTACTATATATAAGGAATTGTTTATCATATTAAATGTATATAAAATACAATGACAAACCACATACAAATACATAAAACAAATATTCAATTTTTAAAAAATATCGTGATTTTTGATCTGTTTTTAATTTATAAAAACCACATTTTGATCAACTTAGTACAATTTAGTATTGTTGTAAACAATTATTTTTTCCTAAATAATTGAAAAAAGTAAAAATGTTAAATGTTTCATTATTCATTAACTATAATTTTTTCATTCTGAAACCAATTAAAATTGTAAACAAAACACGGAATACTAGAAGAATATTACATTCTACGAACTAGAACAACATTAAATGAAGAACTACAGTAAACATTTTATTTATGCCTACAGATAAACAATTGTATTAAATAGTTATTTAATTTGAATAATTTGTCATGATATCATTATGCCATTAATTTAACTAGTTTACTGTTATGTTTTTTATACGAACAATAAAAAGTTATAACAATATTACTATAGGAATATGTTAAATTGTAAATTAAAATAATGAACATCCATGACTTTTGAAAATTAAAATATGGATAAAAATATTAATTATAATATACATGTTTGGACAAAAACAATAAGTTTATTGAGCACTTATTGCTTTTATAGTACTCCTAAAGGCTACAGATTGTAATGTTCTTAATAGATATAAGAATAATCGAATTGAATTTGAACGATCTCGCGTATCGCCTGTTTGCGCTAATCTGTCAATCCGAGCAATTGTCTAAGTAACGAAACAAGTTTTTCAAACTGCGAACATTTTCCCACGTGGAACAAATGCGCGTAACCGGCGTCTCATCCGTTTGTTCATGGTCTTTGAATCCGTGGTAAATGCGGATTTCCGATCTTAAAATTGCATTCATTCTCGAACGCCTTATAATTAATGATAGATGTTTAATTTTGATGGAACTCGGAAATTGAATTAAAATGTAAAAACTAGTATTTTTGCATTGAATTGCGGGACCAGTTTATTAAAGAAACCCGCGGGTGAAAGTGCGTATAATCCACAATTTTGTTCAAAAAAGGAAAAACAACTGCGTATTAAATGTTATTATATTAAATTTTTTCACATACGAGCAAGAAAATATTGTTTTAATTCACTAAATAGGCGTCAATTGTGTAGTCGTTTGTTAAGCAATATCACATACCTACGATAGACCGCAGATATGTTTATATATTATATATACTGGAGAATTACATGTTTATCATAAATTCACACGGTTTGGAAAAATATTATGTATATTCTCTCATGACTACAACATAACGCGCGGTACACGTGCATCTACGAACAATGTCATGAAAGTAATTAGATGTTTACATGCATATTTATACTGTCAAAAGAGTTGCACAAATTACAACATATAAACGGTTATTTTCATGCAGTTAAAGATAGACCGCGTGGTCATCGTTTTACTAACAAAGTAGGACGACTCAAAAAAATATAAAAAAAAAGGAGAGGATCATGAATGTTTTTTTCTGTGTTTATCAAAATGTTGATCGTTAGATTAATTTAATAAATTTAATAAATAATTAACTAATATTAGGTTACTAACCTCGCAAGTACGTAACCTTATGTTAACGCGTATACTTTTATCCAGTAAATTATAAAGTTTGGAATACATTTTTATACAATAGAACAAGCACAAATAATTGTATTTTTAGCTTAATTTAAACCACGAAGCTTAATAATTATATAGATACTATAGTATAGATTGTGGTACCAGAGCTAGTATGTGTATGTTATATAATATAGATTTATCCAAACAATATCTACACTATAATAAGTATATAATAAGTATATCGATAAGATTTGCCAGTAAATATTTAATCCAGTAAATAATCAACAATTGCTGATAATATAAAAACAAAATCCAAATAATCTTAATTATACTTACAACAAGTAATTTTATTACCAACAATACGAGATAAAATAGAAAGGAGATAAATATTACTCTCAAAAATATAAGTCACGGAATGTGTGACGGGATATTTTTTTTAATAAAGTATTACCGAAAACTTAATCAAAAACAAGACTAAAAATCAATTTATTTGAACACAATTAAATTTACAAGATCATGAAAATTATAGGTTTTAAATTTATCATACTTTTTTTAACTTACAATTATTTCATTTTTACTTGATATTTTCTAAAAGACCCAATAAAAATTTGATAAGCAAATCAAATTTATAACATTTTGTGATTCGATCGAAACGCACATAAATTCGCATAATTTACATTAATAATATTTTAATTTTTAACTAGGTATCCTCGAGATTCAAGTACATCATAAAAATAATGGTTCAGTTAAAAATAACTAAAACAATGACTTTCACGAGTATTAAGATTTCTTTAGATTAAGTACACTATAATATATTTTAGTTTTATATTCTCCTCAAAATGTAGAAATATATAGCTAAGAATTATGTATTTATTTCAATAAACTATACTTAATGAATATTTATTCATATTAAACAACGTAACATGTCATAAGTAAGTCCATTATACGGTTGGTTTTATTTGTTTACTTTTTATATTTTAAATAATTAGTCATTATAAAGTCAACGATATTTTTTAAATATTTTAAACCATATGTACTTTTTACGATGAATAAATACAATAACTATTTAGTGAATATTATTACTTTTTCTTTTTTAGTAATCGACTTTTCATCTAGATTATTATACTCGTACGTTATATTATATACTCTGGTACATATGGATTTTTGTTGTTATAAAACGTTAGGGGCAATATTCTAGTTACACTAGTGCAAAACATAAATAACTGAAAAAAAGAGAGCGAGGTCCAACACGCCGTGAAGTCCGCACGACCTATGCCCTGTTATTTTCTGGTCCAGACATCAAGTTTCTTAATACCTAAAAACCTTCAAGAATTTAAATTGAATTTTACCATTAGAACTCAACTAGACTGTGTTTAGAAAGGTGCTAATTTTACAAGATTAAGGGGTATATTATATTAGTCTACTAATTTACTTATTCAATTGATCACGCTTCGTCTAAGAAAAATACGATTGCGTAATAACCGAGTTCAGATGTCTAATAAATCACCCGGACTTGCTTCCGAACATCAAAATCATTAGATAAGTGTAAAATTGACATTTTGAAGATGTCATTAGTTAACTTTCTCTCAAAAACTAGTTTTTATCGATATAAAGTTGATAATTCATGTATATTACTATAATATGAAAAAAAGAAAAACAACATAAACGCAAATACACATATTTCTCAATTCTTATTCGTCACGTTATATCACATTTTGAATACATTTTCTACGTTGGCAATGACTAAATTTCGCATAAACAAACATAATATGATACTTTCTATAGGTAAAAATTAAATATGTGTTCTTATAAACAATGTTCCTGGAAAGCTAATTCGTTCTCACGAAAAATTTTAGGTATTATTCAATTCAAATTAAGTTAGATTTCAAGCAAATAATATAGGTACATGATTGAAGGTTAACGTAACAAAACCAAAGTTTCAATCATATATAATGCACATATGATAATTGATAATAATCATAAGAGAAAGCATTTGAAATATAAATATGCTCATAAATTCCACTATATTATTACAAGAAAAAAATAGATAACATAATCACAATCATCAATTCCATCCTCGCACAATATTGTTGACAATTTATTATAAGAATAAGATGCGATTCTAACATTGAAATATTCATATAAATAAAAATACAAGATATATCACTGAATCTAAATTGCAGCATTTTTTTATATAGGTTAAGAGTTTCGATGAAGATGTTTTAAATGAGGAGGAAAGTAGTTTTAAGTGCAACGATTAATACTAATCCAGTTATTATCCGGTTCTCTAGTTGTTGTTTATTATCGTGACTGTTGTATATAGCTTAATGAAATGAATGAGCTCTTGCTTTCTCTCAAGTATTAAGTATTACGATTAAACAGGTGTTGTTCACAAAAATAATAATTTCTGAACACAAAAGACTACGCTAACGCTATGGCCTATGGTAAAATATGACTGGCTTAAGTAAGATTTTACTATTCGCTTCAATTGGGATTATATTATCTTAATAACCGCTAAGAAAAACAACGAAATACCACTCAACTTAAGAATCTAAAAGCATCGGTTTAGAGTATTTTTAATTCAGAGTTCAGATTGAAACACGATCAAATTTTAAATTGTTGATTTTACAAATAATTACAATTATATTATAACATGTATTCAATACCTTCATATTTTACAACACCTTTCTACCAGGATCATTTTCGAATGCCTTGATTTATTTTACGTATTTTTTCCTTTTATATAATAGATTACAATTTAAAAGAATAAAATTTACACAATTATTTAAACACAATTTTAAACAAATATATAAAAAAAATTTAAAAAACTTATTTGGGGAAAATAATTCTTGATGTTATAATTATAAAATCACATAACAATTCAAGTGAATTGTTCTAAGATTAAATTGTATGAATCAAACACTCAAACTGAATAAAAGAAAAATATTGTTGAATACTAAATAAAATTATGAACCAACTCCGAAACTATTCATTATTAAGGTAGTACTAATTTAGTATATTAGTTAGTTATTAGTTAGTAATTAATTTTGATATCAAATAATCATCGAAATAACTAACTAAATAATGATTTTTAACATTGTTAAAAGTTTAAAAATTATTGTATCGTCCAAACAAAGAGCAAAATAAAAATTTTATTCATAGAAATATTAATTTTTTTGGAAAGGTGAAAACTAAATATGAATAGGTATTTTTTCTGAGATATTTCAAAAGTACAATGTACTTAACTACAAGCATATTGACCATTACTAATATCATTATATCATATTTAATACTTATGTTTTATAATTTTATCTTTTATTATTATAATACTATATATTGTAGAAGTTATAAATGAATAATGATTTAGTTTATCGTGTCAACGAAATGACACATAAAAATTTTAATTTGAAAACGAAATACTTTCTACAGGATGCTATATTTGGCATATTATTGATAAGCGTTTAGTGCCAATAGTTTTATTCGTTTTATTCTACATATTTTATTATTTTACACTTATGCCAAAAAATTTGGTGTCAACTGTCAAAACGTAGAATCACATATATAACATGGACATTATTACTTAATAACATATAATTTATTAATACATTCGTAGAATAAAAGGTGTTTTGTTATCAACAACAACAAAATACAAAATACAAAACAATAGCCCCGTTTAATCACAATTATAAGAATTGGACCATTTCCTGGTGTGAGTGTTGAATTCATTTTTGTATCTGCTTCTAAATACCAAGTCGCAATTACTTTCTCTTTCTGCACTGTTTTTACTATCCATTGTATTTTAATTTTTTAACTGGATTATCTCCCTATCACACGTGTGATCTAGAGTTTTTTATTCTTAAATTGTTTTATTTTATTTCGACCGTAACATTCATGAGTTAAGTATTCATTATATAACAAATTGCATGTGTTAAGACACGCTTCAATAGTGAAAATTATTATCTTCAAGAAAAGTATAATTTAATATAGCAATAGGGGAAAATAATTATATATTAAATTATTTCAAAAATGAAAAAAACACCGGTACCTTCTTCCAATAGCTTTTTTACAATTATAAAAGATAAATATTTCTTAACTTACATGTGATTTTTATTAGGTACTTGGAACAGATAATATTAGCAACATACGTGCATATATAACGTAAATGTTACAACAATAAATAATAAATAAACCCATATAAAAATATGGACGTACCTATATAGTATATAAGATAATATAACAACTAACAAGATAATCCATAAAAACTTAATATACGAGTAGTCTTTATGTTCCTCCAAATTTAATATTTCTATGAATGAAATAAGCTATATTATTAATAAGCAAAGTTATATGCTTAAAATAAGGACAAAGGGAATTTTAAATAATATTATTGTTTAGAATGTCGAGTGAAATTATAAATCGTTCAAATTTTCTACGACAAATGAAAATAAGAAAAACACACAATGATATTGGGATAACATTATATTTTTAAAGGATAATGGACGTTTTTATAAACTCTCAATCCGATTCTAATCCACCGTGAAAACTATAGACACGACAAATATCACAACTATTATACCTCAACTATTTTGATGGCTGTTACAGATGGTAGTACAAAGATTAGTTTCACTTCTGAGTTCTGTTATATCATATTTGTTAAGATTAATTGCGGAAAATCTAGAAGTCAATTTAATAAAATCAGTGGTATGTTTCATGCGAGATTGGTCAACACCTGAACACCTAATGGTTATACAAAAAAACCACATCAACTACTTTTTTAGCAATTTATTTTTCGTGTTGTTATTATTATGACTATTTCGATACGATAAAATCCAGTGTACCATGAACCTTAAACATGTCTCGCGTGGTAAACACACGATGACAATGAACTAACATTGAGTAGCTGGATGAGTTTCATTTTATTTGGTTTTCGAATGCACACGATATAGACAGAGAAAGTATTCGTTCAAGTTCGCAATTATTATTCTACTGACCATCAATCATTTTTGGAAGTTACTTGACGTATAACCATTGGAATAATATTTCTAATTAATTTAAAAGTCATTAGATCACTGAAATCATATGATATTATATTGATCATATTAATCGTTGTACAAATGATAGATATTTTACACTTAATATAACAAAAGTTTGAAAAATAACTTGTATTATTATTTGTAATATCAACTAAGAATTCTAATAAATAAATATACCCTCTACGAATAATGTATAACTAAATATTTTAATACCATTATACCAGTACTAAAACGGTACAGGTTATATTAAGCTTGAATAGTTTCTGGTGTATTTTAATAACGTACATTTTTTTTTCAGAAAAATGAAGAACATTATTTGGATTCTTTTAAATTGTACATTAATATTTCATCTAATCACGACTTCTTACTGTATTGAAAATGAAGAAGATTTAAATGTTGACCTCACATTTTCTAATTCTTCTACTCAAGAAGTACTTAATGTAAGTACTTTATTATATTATTATAAATACTAAAAATAATATAATTATAAAATTATATAAAATTTACTAACTTTTAGAGCCAAGACCTCGAAGCCGAACAAACAAATAGTGATAATGATGAATTCGAGCTCGAAGAAAATATTGACGAAGCTTCTTCTGAAATAGTTGAAAGTCAAGTGCCATTTCCGACGGATAAACCTTTAGAAATCGAATCTGAAATTCCAATAAGAAAACCACGACGAAAACGACGCCGTCGACGAAAACGTCCGAGAACATCAACACACACGTATGAAGAAGATATAAGTCATCCTGTAAGGTATCAGGAACCACTAGAACCGGATTACGCAGAAGGATATGTAAGAAGACGACCAATGAAAAGGAGAAGACGACCGATACAAAGGAGACCTTTAATTGAAGGAGGTGCAGAAGAAAATATTTTACCGCGGAGAAAACTAATTCGTAGACCAGCTTATTTTGCGAATAAAACCAAAAATGAAGATGTTAAGCAATGGGAACCAATGACCTCAACAGAAGAAGGAAAATGGAAACCAGTAAGGACAACAGAAACCGCAAATATTATTTCAACAACACCGATAAGTACTACGATTTCAACTACGACTACCACGCCAAAGACGAGTACGATTACAACTACAATGATTACCACACCGAAAACTACTACCATTACAGCAACATTTTCATCTCAACAATTTATTGAAGACAATAATAAGATTAACCATCGGGATCTTGGGGTTGTTGGAACATCAAAAAAATCAAATTCATCACGTGCCGACATGGTTGTATTACATAAAAGACCAATAAATAGTAATTTACCACCAACATCTGCGGTGATAAGACGTCGTTTAAAACCACAAAATACAACCTCAGAAGAAACAACCACTCTAAAGCCGAATGTTGTAGTAATAAAAGAAGAACTGCCTTCTTCGTTACTTCCACCAGGCTTTAAAATGACCGAAAACGCACCTACAACAGAATCAATAAATAGCACTGAAGATTATCAATTTAATGATGAAGCACTTACAAAAATAATGAAAGATCCATTAAATAACACAAATAATGAATTTAAATTCAAATCAGATAGCATACCTAAGGTCAAAGACGAAATATTAAGTTTATTGAAGACTAAAACTGGGTCCTCATTATTATCTAATGTATTGAACATAAGAAATATGTCTTTAGAAGAACTTCTTCAACACAGAGAACGAGGATCAAGTCAAAGGCATCAAGAATTAATTGACACAAAAGAAGAGTCAATAGACTTAAGTTCCGATGAGCCGATAGTTACAGAAAATACTAAAAATTTTACAAACTATTTAATTGAAACAAAACTTTTAGCACAAAAGAACAAAGGTATACAAAAAACAGAAGAAATAGACAACTTAAAAGTATTTTTAGATAATACTAAAAATGTTATAACTCAAACGTCAACCCAATCAACAAATTTAAATCAAGAAAAGCAAGATGAACAAGAGAAAAATACACCTAATGAACAATTATCAAAACTTAAACATGAAATAGATATTGATGACACAAAATCTAAGATACCAATTAAAATTTTTGAGGAAAAAAAATATGAACAGGAAGAGGTAAATGCTTTTAAGTCACCAAAACAAATTGATCATTTAAGTAATGTAAATGTGGAAAAAGTCAAACAGGAAGAAGAAATAGGTAAAATTAAATTAGATACAATATTTGAAGAGAAAAGAGTATATAGTTTTCCGACAACAACTACCTACACAACAGCAGATATGAACGATAGAGAAAATGAAGCAACTGCATTTGTTTCAAAAACCCCAAAAAGTCGAATAGTTTTAGAAACTTCTGAAAGAGAACCACGTCTCTTTGAGAGTATGCCTGATTTCACTATAAAAACTACCCCAAGACCACTTATAACACCGACTATTCCATCACAAGTGTTATTCATTCAAGACACAAATCATTTAGACAAATATCAGAGTTATGTAGAGAAAAATAAAGATATTGATGAAGATAATAATTTGGTTTACCGTCGTTTTGAGATGAGAAAATTACCAGTAGCTGTAAAATCAGCCATCATAGCTAGTGCTGCTATATTAGCAATAGCTGTTCTAGGATTTTTTGTATTACTTATATCATGCAGAATGAGACAAAAGAAACAAATTTTAAGAAAAAAATCAGTATTCTGCCAACATAATTTACATCATGATCCAGATCTACGGTCAAGCGCTCGAAGTACAAGTCCTGTTATGGACAAGCACTGTCAAGAACAATACTTTGATGGATATGGAGGACGTATTGATGCTCGCGCAACAGCTAATCGTCAATATTATCTGTGGAGAACACTAAGGAAAACATTTCGTTATGACTGACAGTGTGTAAAGAAAATTGTTCTAATTTTGAACAAAATTTAAATTATTTTTAATATTGTTAAATTTAAAATACTACTAAAATGAATGTGCAATTTAAAATAAATAATAAATGATTAAGTTTTTATTCCATAAAAATAACTGTATTATTTATTATTAAATAAACTAATCAGTAATCAGTAGCACCCTTAACACTAAGTAAAATGGCTGCTACATATTTTAAAAAACTTCAGGAGTAGGTAGGTAACTAATATGTTAAAATATGAATATACAAGTATAATAATAACTATAAAAACTATAGTTGTTTTATGTTCATTATTATAGTTGAAAGTAGAAGTATTAAACAAATAATTCATCCATATATATATATATATATATTTGAAGGGAATGCAATGGTCTAAAAGATATGGGTGGATGGGTCCAAAAAAAAAATCCTATTGCTACACCATTTACTTTAGAATTGTGCGCCACTGAAACTAATTCATATATACATATACTTTATTCTAAAAATGTATCCCACATGCTAAATACTAAATACAATTTCTGAACATCCAATAGAAAATAGATCATAATCAAATTAAATTCATAAATTTAATAAGGACATACAATGAAAGATAATTATAAATCAGCTATTTAATATGAGGTAAAATTGTATCATAAATCATGATACAATTAAACAAACAAACCTATAACTTTTGCAAATAATTATCAAAAAATGCTTTTTTAAAAGTTTTTATGATAAGCTCAAAAATATTTAATGGAATTGAATACCACTTAAGAAGATGTTAGCATAATATGTCACCTTAATCATATACCCATAGAAAAATATCAAAATATATTCATATCAAGTACTTTTAAGTTATTCAAAATTAAAACCATTTACAAAACAAAGTAGAAAATATTTAGGGGCATTATTAATAAAATATTTACTTAAGAATGTAGGAAACACTAAATAAAATTTTCTAAAAAACAATAAAACATTTTTCAGTTTAATATATGTTTGGAACTGAAATAAATAAAAATCAATCTAAAATATTGAAATTTCTCAAAATTGTATAGGAGCTGTATATTAATTATTTATTAGTATAAAAAAAGAGATAAGAAATTGTATACTAACATAATTTTAAGAAACCAATCAATAACTCAAAATAAATTTCAACTTACCTATAGTACTCATAAGTAAATGTATCCTTTAATATGACACTAGCTGGATCATTTGACAACTGAAAATATAAATAAAATTTGATTATGATTTTAACATTCACAATGTTAACTTTATTACATCTACTTGTAAAATAAATATCCGAAAACAGTTAAATTGTGAGGGATCTTTACTTAGTTTCACCTTTATATGGTTTTATTATGCATAGTTGTACTCCTTATAAAAATTATAATACTACACTTAGGTGTGTATAAGAAAAACTAAACATACAACCATTAAAAAGTTATTTATTTTTCATGTTCTTTACAACTTGACAACCTGACGATTAAATTAATTAAAAAACTAAGATTTTATTTCACAGAACAAATACTTTTACAATAATAAGATCAACTGTTAAACGTGATAGCTTATAAAACAGTTCATAGTTTTAAAAATGTAAGACTAACATAATAAATTACCAATTTCGATGAAATTTATAAATCTTGTAGCAAATAACCATACAATTAAAAAATATTAATTACATGTGTAAACAAATTAAAAAATAAAGATATTTTTATATGTGTAAAAAACTAATTAACAATGAATAAAACCATTATTTTATTCCTAAAAAATGTTTTTAGTTTACAAGGTATATGTGTACCTGTGGGAATCATGATACAACACTTTTTTGTAAGACAAAAAAACAATTTTTACCTGAAAAAGTTTTTTGAAATATGCATATTGTCGAGCTATATTTCTATTCAGCTTCAGTGCAGCTTCTACGTTCATAAAATTTGTACATAACTTTAGATTATATATGTTACATATTATAGTTTTTAAGCAAACATTACATAGCATAAAATAAAATAGTACCAAATGCAGGTGATCCTTTCAAAGCTTCCAGATCAGCTACATCAAAGTATACCGGTGTTGAGTATGTCAATGGTAAAGTGGTTAAATATGAATGCCAAAAACTCTTCTTATCTTTTCGCAAAGATTCAACCAAAATAAATATAGCTAAAGCCACATTTGGCATGTTACGCAACATCATATCTTGGGAGTGCAATTTCCCTAAACATAAATATACACTATATAGTTTAATATATTATAGAGTATACACTAAATAATACTGAAGACTAAAATAAATATAATCGGTCATGTATAATAAAAATATATGATCATTAAAATACATTATTTTAGAATCAGATTCTTACACAGAGGAGAAGACGGAATATTTTCTTCAGTCATCATCAATGACCGGGGTACTGTCACAAGCTTATCGCCAACAATAATATTTTTATTGGCTTTCATACCATATTCATAGTTTTCAAACTGATGAATTTCTACCCCATTAAGTATAGCTCCGTTTTTTGTAGCCCATTTAGTCAATTTCTCAATAGACTGGTCATTTCTTTGGGACAAAGGTTTCAAATCAAACTCTGCTTCTAACTGATTTATTTTAGATAGCAAATTGACAATCACCAAATGTATGGACCATTGCTCTTTGATTGATGGGGAATTAGACATCATACTTGTTGCTATTAAACAATAAAACAAATTAAATATCACATACATTTTGAAGCATAATTTATTTATTCAACCATCAAGTAGTTCGTCCACCAGCTTCAATATGACTACTTTGCAATCATTTAGCTTCATGCTATGCATTTTAGCTAGATTCTTCTTGTGACTAGTAATCTTGACTTTTTTTTCCATAACTAAATATGGCTACTTGACTAAAATACAATTTTTGATTTAAATTCAAATCCGAATTGTATAAACAAGTTGCAGTATAAAAATAAAAAATAAATACTACAAAGTAACTGGAACGATAAATATAATCATTTAAATTAATTATAATGCATTAAGTAAGGTATCTAATTAGTATGTAGTAGGTAAAAATATCAGTTATACTATTATACTCAATGTATATTTTAATTTAATATTAATTAATTATTATACTACAGTCTACACTCTACAATACAGCCGCTGTATTACAATTCACAGCGAGTGCCGACTGCCGAGTATACAATAAATATGATAATAAGTACTATAAAACCACTAAAACAATATAAACGTTATCATTTATGCTTATTTTTGGATTTAGATAAAATGATAAAATAACTTAAGATAACACCATTTTGGGCTTGGGCTAAACTATAGAAGTATCGAGTGCCACTCTGCCAGAATGCCAGATAAATGAAAGAGGTTATGGTGGAAACGGAAAAATTCATGATATTGAGTTTCCTTTTCCTCGGATTTTGGAATTTTTCCAAGGTTTATTCTGCATCACGGTTTAAAATATAAAATTTCTAATCTTCATCACTTTCTTCCTCCATAACACACATTTTACATCTCCGAGTATATAAAAATTATTATAAATCACGATAAAAAAATTACAATAATGAATAATGTAAATTATTGCCCGAAGGAACCCAGAATAAAATGCATTTATATGTATATTTATTTATATGTTATAGTAAAATATGATTATTGTAAATATATTGTAAGTATCAATAATAAAAGCAGGGGCGGCTCAAACTTTTTCCCCTTAAATAATTTTATTATTAAATTTTGATTATGTGAAATAAGTATTTAAATTTTATGTCTGATCTTAGTTATTAGAGTTAAGTTCATAGTTTATAAAAAGTGTTTGTTTTTCTTAAGAATTTTGCGATTCAAATACACATTTACGCTGCCACTGTATACTAGTAATTGGTTTATATATTCCTATATTATAAATTCACTGTACACATATACGTATATAATATGTATATACGTATATTGATAATCAATGGATATTTACGGGGGGATATGAGGGATAGTTCTCCTTTGGCCTTTTATTTTTAATTCTAGATTAGTACCTAAGTTGTAAAAAAAAATATCTTAATAATATATTTTATTTATACTGAATCGGGAAAAAGTGGTGTATATAATTTAATAGCATACTATGATATTTTTTATTGCGGCTTATGGTCGATGATAAACAGATTTGGTACCTACCAATTGAATATCGACATTATGTAGGTATTTTTGGTTTTAACTGAAACAGTTGAAAATACCTACTGGCAGACCGTAATTCAGGCAAAATATTGAGATAACTGCAGATGAAGTTATCAATCAGTTACATTAAAAAAAAAAAACAGGAAACTTGAATTTTTATTATAAATTAATGTATAATAGTAAAATGATAATTATGTATAAAGATGTAACAAGAGTTATAAGTTTAGGAGGCTAAAAATAATAAGTTACTAAAAAAATGTACCAGTTACTTTGTGAGCTTGTTGGATATTTGTCGATGGACACATTGTTTGGGTAGTATTGGGTGTATATCCTGGGATCCCCCTTCAGATTGTGTCTTATTGTTTATTTGACCCCCCCCCAGAACAAATTGCTTAATACGTCCCTGTATATAACACATATATTTCAAGTCCGAAGAGTTTTCAGGATGATTTTTCTATATACAGCTGGAGTTTTGTGATGAGTAACAAACTTTCAAGAAGAATTTGTTTAATTTTATTACTCTACTTGCAATGGGTTCAATGTCAAGATCTTTAAAAATTAACAAGAGGTATATATTGTATATATCATTGTGAAGAAATTATAAAAAGATTGAATAGAATACTTTTAATTATTTGGCAACTTCATTCCTCAAATTTACTTATCCCAATGAACCTTGACATTGAATGCAATTTATCAATATTTAAACAAAACAAATAAGAATTGAATTCAGAATTTTGTTTTACATCAAAGCAATGGCTACATTAAATTAATAATAAGTTAAAATTAAAAAAAATATTTATATTTCGTACATTGTTAATACCAAAATAAATTACAATTAATATAATAAAAAATGAAAAACAAAACAAAAATAAAAAATATTTAATTAATTAACTGTTAGCAATTATCTTATTACTTACAAAAACATATTACATATTCACTTTAGATTTAAGTTTAATAAACATTAAATATACAAATAAGTTATGTTATAATGTAAATTTAAATGTCATTTGTAAAATAATTAATAATAATGTATAACATAATAATTATTATTTTACTATAAATAATTATACCTTGGTTATTACTTATTTCTATAAATAAAATACATAATTAGAAAGTATCATTATGATGATTTGCAATTAAAGTATAATTTATAAAATAGTCCAAGTATACTATTTTTACTACATATAAATTACATGTTTAGTATATTTGTGTTTTATGTAACCATTGATAAATAATTTATAACTAAACATGGGGAATGTGTTATTTTGAATACTTAATAAGACAAGTCTATAAATTAGATAATGTTTTGCAGGGTTATTCTGAACATTTTTTAATATTATATTAATAACTATCCACAATCTTATTTTTGGCTTGTCTGATGACCACTAATCTTTTTCTGGCTTCTTCCAGCTCTCTTTCAATTCTTAATACATCTGACCTAGCATCTATTTCTTGTGCCATACCACCAACCATTTTCTCATTTAGTATAAGATTTTTCATTTCATCTGTTTTCATGGCTTGACGAGCCGCACGGACTACATTTTCTGTGGCACGTTTTACCACATTACCTAAATAAATAAAAATACATGTATTATTTTATATTTTTAGGAGAAATATAATTTAAAATCATTACCTGAAGCCAAGAGACGTTTTGTAGCATCACTATTTGGATCTGCTTTGACTTTGCATGCAACTAAAAGTTGTGTAGTGCATGAAGCTACTTGATTTGCAGCAGATATTAGTTTGTCTTCACTTGATAAACCTTCAATGATTTCACGAGCACATTCTACCAAACTATGAGTTGCTGTAGCAACCATTCTAGCTGCATACACTAAGCCATCTACCCCTTCATCAACTCCAATTTCATGCTGTGCTAGCGAAGCTGTTTTAACCAACGCACATGTTGCAGCTGCAATTGACTTAACCGCTTCTAAAATAACTTCATCGGATTTCCAACAAGTCTCATCAACTTTAAACTCATAAGGCCTAGGTTGAATTGTATCAAGTTTTTTCACTGCTGTATCAATTGAGGTTGCTGAGTCTAATAAATGATATTCTATTGTTTCAATATGCTCTACAATTGTGATTAAATAATGTACTTTCGAAGACAACCGCTGAGATACATCTTCTAAGACTCGTTTTGTGGTAGTACTAGGCCTTTTAGAATTTTCCAAAACTGTAGTCAAAAAAGTTTTAAACTCTTCAGCAACATGGCGTCCAGCATCCAACACTTTCTCATTTAAATTTTTTCCCTGACATGCAGTTAATAACTCACTAACTGATTTACGGCTTTCTTGTACAGCATTCAAAACATCTTTAGGTTTTCCTCTGTAAATAATGTCCAACATACTTTTGGTAGTTTCATCGATATATTTTGCAGACTGAATAATCTCTTCTGTTGTTGTTTCATGATTTATAACATATTGATTTCCTTGTAAATCTCTTTCTATTGCTTCAACTGCTGATTCCATTACATGAGTATTTTTGGTGCGTTCATCATCTACAGATTTCACTGTTTTCAACAAAGAAGTAACATTAGTTACTAACACTTTTGCTTTATCTTTTAGTTCGTCCATAGAAGGAGTATCAAAACAACCCTTAATAAGTTCTCCAAGAGAACTTGCAACATCTTTTACTGCTTTAATCAATGTAATTTGAACTTCACGATCATCTAATGAAGATGCGCCAGCCTTCACAAGCTCTACAAGTTGCAATACTGTAGACACTGCGTTTTTAGAAGATTCATCCAATTGTTCTTTAGACACTCCAACACCTGCAACTAATGACTTAGTATTTTCTACTAATGTTTTAGAAGTTTTTAATATATTTTCACGATAATCTGAAAACTTTTGTTCATTTACTTCTAGCTCTAAATTACTACTTTCTAACATAGTAGAATCAAGATCTTCCATAACTCCTGTTATAGCTTCAGTACAAGTAATTTCAATAGAAGTATACTGCTCTTCAGAGATGTATCCAGTTGTGTAAGATGTAGGTTCTTGTGGGACCCTAAGTAGAGCAGGTTTAGCTACTGACTCAGTTATTACTTTTTGACCACTACTTTCCATCACAATTGCTTTTAGTGGACTAACTGTATCTTCCATCACAGTAGAATATTCGTTTGAATCAATTCCAAAATGATCCTTTGCTTCTTTTTTTTTCAAAATTATATCAATATAACCAGATATTAACTGTAATATTTGCTCAGCTTCAGTGGTTTGTACAGAATAATAACGATCGGAGTAATCACCAAAATCTAAAGTAAATGTATGAGGAGAAGCTCCCCAACGCCGAACACTAGTTAAAGGCCAATTTTTTAGTATTTCTTTACTTTTTTCATCCAAGCGTAATACAGAGTCTTTGGTAACTCCAAGAATTCTAGGTACAAGTTTATTTTTGCCTTTCATTTCCTCTTTAACTAAGAAAAATGTAACACCATATGTTGGAAGTGCTCTAACAGTTCTAGTGTACAGAACTTTAGCTTCAAGTTCGGGTAAACCAATATATTTTTTATGTTCGTTAAATATTTTTTTTTCGATACCTTTGATTTTCATATACGATTGTGGAAGAAATTCTTTCAAGTCCAGTAATGGAGATTTATGTTTGATTTCATCATGATTACCAAATTGAATATGAGTCTGTAAACCAGCTAATTGAATGGCAAGATTTTCCGTTACAGGATGAGTACCTTTTAAAATAGCATCCCTGGTTTCTACGTATAATAAATTTAACTGAATCGGATCATGTGAATCTATATTACCGTCGGAAAAGAAAAATTTTCGCTTTAACAAGACTCCTTCCTTTTCATCAATACCCTGTTCTCGTAAACTTGCTCCTGGATTAATCCAATTAGTATCTTCATCTGTTTTTAATTTTTTGCGCAAATGCTCCATTTTATAATCTCTTTTAATAGAATTTCCTACGTTGACATTATTTTCATCGCCTTCAGGGAGTTCGCGTACCAAACTATACTCATCATGATTAGTTATACCTAATTTAGCACAAACTACAGCCATAAGGTTAGCGACCGGCTGAGTATCATCTATCATTAATGTTTTTAATGTTCCATCAAGAGTGCTAACCTTAAGAGGGCGTACTTTCTTGCGATATTCAAGCAAATCTCCATTTCTTAGTATATAATATTCAAAATTACGAGTAGGTTCAAGGTATATACCTTTTTTAGAATCTTCATCAGCCAAAAATAGAGTATATTCCGACAGATGGTCAGATGATGCTTTCCCACTGATCTGACAACAAGCTTCTGCTACAGAAATCGATGGGTCAAATTGAATTGTCTTTGTCACTCCATCGTCCACCAACCGAATTCGCAAAGAAAGCATGGCCATTGTTGTTGATGCTTACTTACAACTTATTACTTACACTGTTGACGTCGAACAGAACATTGCACTTAAATACCGTGGGCTTATAATATTATGAAACAACAGGTGAACATTGCCTTTTATGGGCATTGCTATGCAGTATGCATGCACCTACTTTCCGTTTTGTAAATACGATAATTAAATACGGACATTTTCCAAAAGATAATAATTCATTACGAATAACAGAAAAAAATTCATATTCGAGTAATATTACTTTTAAAGCCATGTTGAATATTATTTAAAAGTAAAACCAATTTTCATTAAATTTTTTTCGTACGTTAAAATTTTTTTTTAAATGTATATTTGTATTATCATCGTCTTTCTGTCGTATCTCATTTTTATCTATTATCTGATAATATTGTATCAGCATGGTTTTCAGATACCAACAATTTTTAATAACAAATTTTTATCAACTAAATACGATCTACAAATTACATTATGCTATATGCAATATGCATCAATGCCTGTAATTTCACAACGGTCAACAGAATTAACTAAATTTTCTCGAAAACGATTTATTACTTATTGATATCTTTTCTTAATATGTCAACAACATCTAAAGTTGTATTTGGACTCTCTTGTTTTGCAACGGCAGGTATTATTGGATTTGTTCACTATCAGCAACAAGACGATCTAAATAAGTTACACGAAGGGGTTATAAAAGATATTGAGCGACAAGAGCACAGACGCTTACAGTTGGAAATTAATAACGAAATATCAGTGACCGGTAATATAAAAGATGGGGAAAAAATCGCATAAAAAGGAACACAAGAAAAAAAGCAACAAAAAAAAAAAATATGTGAGTATTATATGAGAAATTTATAATAATACTGGTTTTATCAAATATAAATTTATTATGTTGTTTAGAGATCATCATCATCTAGCTCTAGTAGTTCAACATCAAATGATGATCAATGGATTGAGAAAAATCCTAAAAGTTCACCGGCTAAACAGGCATTTATCAAACCAAAAGAAGAATCTGATAATTGGATGGATTTTGTGTGCAATACATCTACTGAAATTGAAAAAAAAACCAACTCAAAGAACAAAGATATAGAGGATGCTAAAGCTAGAATGGAAAAAGTATGTAATTATTTTCAAAATTAATTTTTATATTACATTATTTTATGCTGTTTTTAGCCTGGGCAATCAGAGCGAGAACTAAATCCATATTGGAAAAACGGAGGTGGTGGGCTTCCACCAATAAAACCACTAAGTCATCTTAAAGGTTTTCTTAAACCTAAAATAGATGATAATGATGATGATGATAGTCATTATAAAAGTCACCAGCAATCAAATAGTTCACGAACATCTTATGGTCGCCAATCATGGAAAAAACATGACCGAAGAGATGATGGTAAACATAGTTATGAAAAGCGAGATAATGAAGATAGATATAGACGGCATAGAGAATATGATGAAAAAAAAGAAGTTAGAGAAAAACATCATAGAGAATATGACGATGAAAGAGACAAACGTTCTAAAGAACTTTATGATGATAGTAGTAAAGGAGATAGAAATAAACGCTACAAAGAATATGAAGATGAAAGAAAAGTAGGAAAGGATAAACATTTGAAAGAACATGACTCTAAAAGAGAAAATAAAAGTAAACGTAATAGAGAATTTCACAACGAAGATACAAATGAAATTTCACGCGAAGAACATAAAATAGAAAAGTCTAATGAGCACATTGAAAAAAAAAGTAACACAGAAAGTATTGATAATCCTCTAACTGATTCTGAATTAAATGCTCTAGCAGCAAAACAAATTAAAGCAGAACTTATGGGTAATACAGTAAGTAATATATTTTTATCCATTCATGTTTGTACTCAAAAAATATAATATTTAAGTTTAATTAAATTATGCTAATTAAATTCTTAATACAACATAGACCAAAATCATCAAAATATTTAAAAAAAAAAAAAAATAATAAATAATAATAAAAAAGATATTATATATTATATTGGATTAAAATTTGAATTTCATTGAAAACATTCTTAGAAATAAAATAATTTATCACATATTTTCTTAGTTAATACATATTTTAATATTAGTAATATATTGTTTCTAATTTTATTTTATAGAAATTAGCTGAAGAACTTAAACATAAGCTAGATAAAGCAAGAAAAAACACATTACAAAATAACGTATCAAATAAAACAAAACAAAATGAAGAATTTGTATTACTTACTAGAACTTCATCTAAAGGTTATAGTTATCCTGTTAAACAAACTCATAGCGATAAAAATGATGGTAGGAAGAAAAAACGAGAAAAAGTTTTGACTCACGAAGATGGTAAAAGAGTAAGATACTTTGATGATGATGACAAATATTCGTTGAAGTCAATGGTAAGTGATGATATAACAAAAAAGAATACACAACATAAATTACTTTTTGGAGTTGTGAAATTATTTCTATTGATAATTTTATCATTTTTAGTTTGAAAAAGAAATGACTAGTACAGCAGAAGATAGTAATATGGAGTTTGTGAAACTGTCAAGAAAGGTAATTTTTTTATTCAATTGGCATCAACATTTTTTTTATTTTTTACATTTGGTATATTTGTATTTAATTGAATATTGTACATAAGCCTAATGAAGTGATAATTAATTATATAATTTATGCTATCATTAATATTTTTCAGGGATAGTATGTACCTTTTTATTAATTAAATGTTGTACATTTTTTTAAGGTAAATTCTAGAGATGATGAAGATGATGTATTTGTAGAACGTGCATCAGAAAAGCGGTCTGCAAAAGCATCTGAGAAAGAAATTAAACGTGCAATTGATGAACATAAACGTACAGAAAAAATTTTAAATTCATGTCGTTACTGCTTTGATAGTGAAGAAATGTTAAAACATTTATTCATTGCTAAAGGAGAAAAGGTACCTAACTCTACATTCTTAATTTTCTTAACTATAATGTTATTTACATTGTTATAATTTTTATAAATTTAGTGTTATCTATGCTTACCTTCATACAAATCTTTAACTGAAGGCCATTGTTTAATTGTACCAATATACCACTATTCGTGTGCAACTGATATTGACGAAGATGTTTGGACTGAAATGCAGGTAAATCTTTCATTATTGTTTGTAATGATTGAATAAACAAGTAATCATGTGTTTTTTGAAAAAGGTATTTCGAAAAGTTTTGACATCTATGTTTAAAGATCAAGATGAAGATGTCGTGTTTTTTGAAAGTGCAATGCGTCTTAATAATATGCCACATATGACTTGGAACTGTGTACCAGTACCAATTGAAATTGGTGATACTGCTCCTATATATTTTAAAAAAGCCATCTTGGAATGCGAAACTGAATGGGCAATTAATAAAAAAGTTGTTGACTTGAGTAGTAAAGATGTACGTAGAGCCGTTCCCAAAAGCTTACCCTATTTTGCTGTCGATTTTGGTATGCAAGGTGGATATGCCCATGTTATTGAAGATGAAAAAATGTTCCCTAACAACTTTGCTGAGGTAAAATAACTGTAAATTATATCATGGGTATATTATGAATTAATTCAAATAAAATAATTTATAATTGATATCTCTTTTATTTAATGTTAATAGGAAATTATTGGTGGTATGATGGATTTGGATCACAATGCATGGAGAAAAAGGCAAAAGGAACCAATTGAAGAACAATTGCAAAAAACAACAACATTTCTAGAAATGTGGAAAGATTATGATTTTACCAAAAAATGATATTTTTTTACCTTAATTAGAAGAGATAAAAATAGTTCAGAATCAATAAAACTAAGGTTTTGTTCCTTAGAAAACAAAATACAATTTTCAACATATAATTGTGTTATTAAGAATATGAATTTTTAATTATACATTGATAATATATTCATATGAAAGAAAAAAAGTACAAACTTATTTTTATTTTAAACATTAAAATTTAGATGCTTATTACAATTTTCAGTTAATTTTGATGATACAAAATAATCAATTGAAAATTGAGTATACTACAAATTATTACACAATAGTTTCCAATTCTTTGGCATAGTGAATAGCATAATCAGCTATCTGTAGTGCTGGTAATGGCTCTAATGCTTTTTTCTCTTGTTCGAGCTGGAATACATAATATCCATCTTGACCTAAAATCCACTTTTTCTAAACATAAATAAAATATTAAACTTAAAACTGAGAAACAATAATATAATTTTAATTAAATTCACCTTAGAAGCAAAGTCATTCATTTCATTAGTATTGTTGAAGTTTAACATTTTCGTTGCAGAATTTATTGATACTTTTTTATATGCTTTTTGTAAGCACTCAGCAATTTCATTACGTAATGTGTTTGACAATATGTTCATGAAAAAATTGTATGTATCTGAAGGTACATTACTTTTTGCTTGAAATATCTAGACATTAAATTCAAAGCAAATACAACATAAAACAATTCATAATTTATCAAGTCAGAAAATTAAAGTTTATTTACTTTATTATAACTGCCTTCCATCAAATACTGTTCCAGAGCAACTGGATGCCTAATGTAAGTATTAGTTTGGACAATGTCATATGGGAGTAGCTCTAATTCTGTGTGAAACTCTGCTACTCGGTTTTGAGATAGTAAAAACAATAGGTTCAGACCTAATAAATGATATTGATTCGCAGACTCAGGTAATTTATCCCTGAAAAAAATAAAAATCATAACATTTTTATTTACTAAATTATAAATATTATTATTAATATAAGAAGTAAATATAATAGCTAAAATAAAGGACTAAACTAAGTAAAAAAAAAACTATTCAATGGCATTTCAGAGATAATCTTTTCTTTCCTTATTAGTTATTTATAAATAATTTAAAATGTTATATATTGGATCAGCTTTAAGACTTAAGGAGTATTTTTTGTTATATGTTTATGTAATAAATTGTATATACCTGTAGTCCAAATAATAACACTTTAGTTGAGCCATGTATCGTTCAAAAGATGGAATATCATGCATAGCAATACTGCACTGTACTCCAACTTCCAATATATCTCCTGAAAAATAATTATTCAAAATTAAATCATTTCACTCTAAACAAAAGACAAAATATATTGGTTTTTCTGTGATTTAATTTTTAACTATTAAATATGTATCATATAAGTTCCTAAAAGCATATTTTTTAGGGAGGAAAATGACATGAAAGTACTTTAAAGAAATCATTTTTCAGTTTTAGCAGTAACTTTCTTAAGCATGAAGAAAACTTAAAAATAAACGTTCAATATTTTTCCACAACCATAAACATTTCTTTTGATAAAACTTAGTCATTTTATGTTATAATACTAAGCATAAAATTGTAAGCAAGATTAACTTTTACATAATACATAGTACAAACTTACTTGCTATCAAATATTCTTTGTGAGACGCTTCTACATTAGTAGTTGGTAAAAATGTATGTTTAGTCATTCCCACCTATAAAATAGAATCAAATTTACTTAAGTTAGCTCCCACTTAAATGTCTTAAATATATAAAAACCAATTTATGATTTAGACATTTAGTGACTATACATTGTTAAAATATATTGAAATGTAACAAAAAATACTTATATTTGTAAATCAAATTAACTAGTGTACTTTTAACAAACTATAACTCATTGATGCATTCTATCTGGTAGAACAAATCAATAAAATAGCTTTTAAAAACAAAGTGGTTCTTTTGTAATATTATTCAACTTAAAATTTGGTTAAATGATGAGAAAACGATCTATGACTATCAATTATTAATCTTAATTTCAATATCATCTTGGAAATTAATTGAACTGCGAAAAACCATCAACCATATCATACGATATTTAACACAGATAGATACAGAAACAAATAATCGTTTGGAAGATATTTATGGTTTTGGTCAGAAGACAAACTTTTAATAACTGTAATCTCACCTTGATCTGTAACAAAATGTTGTTGCATTGCTTGAAATCAGGCTTCCTTTTATTCCACTCGGTCTTCAAGGTCTGGTACAGATTTTTGATCTCGTCAAGTGAAGACATGTCTTTGTTTGATCTAACTTCGTGACTGATTGTCCTGCAAAAACACAGAATTGAAGACATGGTGCGCCATGGGCAACGGCGTACCGAACGGGAGCAACTCACCTACGGACGACGACTTGGAAGTGCAGCGGACGGTTAACAAATTATTCACGGTCCAACGCTAGCGATTCGCAATGGATATTGGGCACAAAGAAAGTGCGGTAGAAGACTCGAAGCAGAAGAACACAGCAGTTCGGACAGCGATTCGGATCTCAATATCTCGTATTCTCATGAACACTACTTGTTTTTTGATATGTCATTCGGGGCGGGCACTTAGTAGCGTCCGTCGGTGTGTGTGTGTGTGTGTAAACGCGGACCAATGAGAAAACGTGATGATAGTAAATGTATACTTGAATTATTGTCCACATCTGTGGTATATCCATTATGATCTATGGATATACCATGTTTACGTTATAGCCGCAAATCTATGTTATAATCACGATGTAGATAAATTTATCTATATCGTGGTTATAATCTTTGTAATTATCACAATCCTTAATCGTGGTTATACATATATTAATATTATTCTACGTTATTAATTTATTTAAAGTGACGAGGGAATAGAATATAATTTAAATTTAGTCAACATTGAACCTACCGTTAATTTTACAATTCATATAAATTTGCTCTGTAAACTTGTAACGTTTGTATATTGTAACTTGTAAGTATTAAATAGTAGCAACTAGAAACCGGAAATCCTAATAATGGCTGACGAAGAATTCGATCACGATGAGTGAGTCTCCATAATAGTACCACAATCCTACATTTTATGTAACATGTGACAAGACAAGACCGTTGCTATAAACTTGTACTTGACAATAAATGTTTACAAATAGTAATATGTGTGTAAATATGTTGGACAACTGTCCTTTTGTTAAAAGTTTGTTCGATGGATTTAAAGAAAATCAGTGTTTTTGTTTTACTCATACTATTGTGGCTATAAATGTCAGCTTCATTGAATAAAAAAGCTGGCAGTAAAAAATTATAGTGCACTTATAGAATTACCAAATTTGTGGCTTAAGAAATTTTCCTCGCTTCTATTTTGGAGTACTCTAGGTTTTTTTCTTTTTTATCTATACTTTTTAAATTATAGATTTACTTATTAGGTATTTTTTATTTCAGTGGTGGTGCCGATGATTTTGATGAAGTTGAAGATGATGCTGATTTGGATGAATTAGATCAAGCTGAAGTAAATAATATAAATTATTTCTTCATAGTGAATTTGTATTTAAATTCAATGTTTTAAATAATATGTCTTAAATACCAAATTATTTCTGTGGTTTTATTAAATGTTGTTGGCTTTGATTTCTATTAAATAATAATTATGAGATTAATCCAAAATGTGTATGTATAATAGGAAAATGAAGACAATATTGATATACTACCTGTTCAAGAAGCTCAAAGTCAAGTTCAAAAATCCAAACGTATTACTACAAAATATATGACAAAGTAAGTTTTTTATCATTAACTTTTTAAGCTAAATTATGATTTATTTAAACTTCAAAAGAAATGTTTTTTTTTATATTTAAGATATGAAAGAGCTCGTGTATTAGGTACCAGAGCTTTACAGATAGCAATGTGTGCTCCTGTTATGGTTGAACTTGAAGGTGAAACAGATCCATTACAAATAGCAATGAAAGAATTGAAGAAACGTAAGATACCTATTATAATCCGAAGATATTTACCTGACAACAGCTATGAAGATTGGGGAATTGATGAACTTATAATTGTAGATCAATAAAAGTATGTAAAAATGGTACAAATGTATGTTACCTACTTTTTTGGTTACAATCTTTTTTATTAAGTAATAACATGATCTGTGTCAAAATGATCATAAAATATTATTATCTTGAATTTATAATAAATTTAAATGTGACATTCATTAAAATTTACTCATTAATTTGACATAGTAACTTATATAATTTCCCATAAAAATAACATTTTTATGTTTCCACAATATAATCAATTTGTTATTTTATTTCTTACGAGTTTTTAAAGCCCTCAAATTCAAAATGTGTCAATAAAATTAAAGTTTGTTAATTTTATGAATTTGAATGAAAAAAAGAATATTTATTATGAAGCTTTTGTTTGATTTCAAGATTTTAATTTTATATAACTATATTTTATGAACGTCTAATAAAACCCAGGTACAATAATTTTGGTATTTTCTGTTGTGCAAGTCAAAATACAAGTTAATGAATAATAACTATTGAGGCTATTGCTCTAGTCCGTGGGAAACTATTGCCTACTAATTACTGTAGTTAGTTGGACGACTATTGGATATTTATCACTATCACTACTTCTCTTTATTCTGTAGTTGGTTTTCTATCAGTCGTATAACTATTCAAATTTAACTATGAGCATTTTATACAGATTTATTAAATATTTTCATTACGATGACACCCCACCAAAAATATTTTGTAAATATGTCACTGCATACTATTAATGATAATTCATAACTATTGTCAATTCCTAAAAGCAACACCTGTTGAGATAGCCATGTTAGATGCCATCCATTTTATTTGTTGTAATACATTTGTTGATAGACATCTAAGTGGTCTTAAATCCTCTTTCTAGAAAAGTTACCTTCGAAGATGTTCTTCACGAAAATATGCCTTGATTACATGTCGTCTTTTCTCCTAATAACTTGACCTCTATTCGTTATGGTGACCAGTAGCAATCTTTTTTTATTCACAACTGGATCTGTATGCTCCACACAAACTATATCTTAAATTTATTATAATATGGAATAGGAAATATAAAATTCTAGGGAAGATATAATTTAACTGAAATTAGTTTAATATATTTAAATAGTACAGCACTTTAGAAAATGTACTTTTTTAAATCCAGTGTTATAAGCTGGCCATTTTTGTTTTCTCCATTATTATTTTATTGTAATCATTCTCATAATTTTTTTTAAATGATCAAAAATATTCTGGTCTCCCTTGTGTTTGGGTAAATTTTATTTTTGATAAATAATAACCTTAAAATAAGTTTATAAGAAACAAAAAGGAATAGAAAGTACATACGACAGTAGTAACTTTTTTTACTGAGAAAATAATAAATTAATAAAGAGAATAATTGAGTGAAAAATTGTTGTTATTTGTGAACAATTTGATATTTAGAGGAAAGAAAATAAACCAACCAATGATGCAAACCACATACTGATAAATTGTTATTTTGACTATTGGATTGACACAACAAAGAGCTAATACGTCATGATAGTAATACTTAAACTTTTTTTTATTTTTAATGCACCAAGCATTATGTATATTAAAAGAAATACTTAAAATCAAAATGTTGGTATTATAATATTAAAAACAATGTCACCTCTAATAATTATTGCTAGCATTTTGTTAATTTATTTTAGGATTTATTGTTATAACCGCTAAAAATACACGCGTAAGTATATACTTATACAGGTAACTTAAAGTAAATACTAAATATAATTTGACAAATATCTATATTATATTAATAAGTCATGACTTAATGTAAAAAATCATTTCAGTTAAATATTATATTTGTTATTTATAGATACTCATATTAAATCACAAAACACACATTTAAAATAAAAGTTTCATAAATTATCTTAAGACTAAAGCTATTATCAATTATAATTAAATTCACAAAAATAAAGTAATCTAGGACAACACAGTTACAATGTAACTAAAACATAATTTATAACACTTTAGCCTAAAATTTTATAAGAATTTCTTTTTTAACCAAAAATATTGCAATATTTTCAATTAATATTAAATTCAAAAAATATAAAACAAGTTGTCAAAATTATTAGGATTTCAACTATGAATATGAATAGATAAAATAATTGTAGTTCATACTAAGTATAATTTCTATCAGTTTTGAAATGTGGTGGAAGGTGTAAGAGATTAAATATTACAACAAATTTGGTCAAGTATTGTGTACAATTATATATATATAAATAATACTTATGGTACTACAATTTACAACTTATCAAACTATAATGAAATATTAATAATTAATAAAGTGATTGTATTTTTTCTATACATATTGATAAACAATAAAATCATATGAAAATAATTTAGGCCATGGATTTAATATGACAATGTTAGTTAAATTTCATTATTTTTGGTCAATAGTCCAGCTGTTGATACATTTTAAATTAAATTAATAAATACATTTCTTATCATGGATAAGTGTTAAATTTTATAGACAACGAAAATGTTACAATAAAATAATTAAGTATTTTATTTAAATGTAAAAATTTAAAAAGATAACTAAATTATCTAATGAAAATATACTCAGCACTAAATGAAAACAAATTTTCTTTAAAAGGTATTTTTAAAACATATATTGTCTAAAAATTTGATTCAGACTTTTATTAAGGATCTAGGGACTGTAGTTAGCAATCTCGAAACTGCTTTTTCTTCACATATAGTACATGCTACAACTTGTGTATTTGAAGTATTTTCACTGACGCATTCTAAAAAAATAAATACATAATTGAATTACAATGATACAAGTGAAACATTACAACAAATACAATTAATTAATTTAAATAACACAATAACACATTTGTCGACCACTATGCAAAATCATGTTTTAACTGTACACTTAGTGTCTTACTGTACAATTTTATTAAAAATAATTTAAAAATTTAATATTTCTATAATAAAAGCTCAATTTAATTTGTAAAAATAGATGAGAACACTTACATTAATGACATAATGCATTTTGTAGTCTAATAAATAACTTATTATTTATAAATTATTAGAATATTTACAATAAGAAATACTAAATCAATGAAAGGAAAAATTGAAAATCATATTTTAAAAACACATATACTTAAGACTTAAATGTAATATTTTAAGCATAATTGAAAATATTATTATTTATTAATTTATACTTTTTTTTAAAAAAAAGTCATTACATCATTAATATTTAGTACATATATAAATTAAATAACATTAATAAAATATAAAAGTTGTTTTTCTGAATAAAATATTAAAACCAAGTTGTTAATCAGTTAAAATATATAAAAAAAAATTATGTTTATACAATATTGTAACTAAAAATCTTCATAGATCAAATTGCCAAAAATATTTAATTTAAACTTAAGATTCAAAAGCTATGAGTTTATATTAAGTTTTCCAAAATACTAATTTATTTAAATAAAAATTCAGAAAACGTACTCAGTTTAAAATAAATTATGCTTAAAAAAATCTAATTAACAATATTAAATTAAACTTATAATTGTGTGAACCATTTGATCTACAAAATGAAATATCTAGGCTACACATAATTATTAATTGCGTTTTTTATGTATATACAGAATGCCATTGCCCATTTTAAAGATTACTGGCTGATGTACAATACAAGTAAATAATTATAATATAAAAATTCTTCAATGCATTACTATTTACTAAAATACCACCTACATCAAAATATTTCAATATTTGCATTATTTAAGTAAATATAATAAATAGTGTTTAAACAAAAACATTTTATATAAAATGGTTTTATCAAACTTTTTCAATAATTTACTTTTAAAAGAACTTTATAATTCCAATTTATGTCATAATACTTTTATTTTATAACTTATAATATATATTATATTTAAAATCAATTAAAGAAAACTTTGAAATCAAAAATCAAATTAATATTAATCAAATCAACAATTTTTATTGTAACATATTAATTTTATGTTCTCATATTTATTATTTAATGAATATTTTTTCTATTAAGTTTGTTTAAACATGCTTGTATTTATTATCAATTAAGTATTGCATTTTCATACAGGTCAACAATGAGTTAAAATGTCCAAACAAATATGTATTTAAAACAATAATTATAAATCAAAATAATTACGACAATAAGCTGTTATCATATACCTGGGTGTAAGTATCTATCACAACTGTTACACTGTGTCATGCGCTCGACGTTTTTGATAGGGTAGCAACGCATGCAATTAGGGCAGTAATGGCCTTTTTTCCATGACCTGGCCAACAAACCAGAATGCTCCAATATGTTAAAATGTATTAAATTTGTATTAAAATATAAAATGTGTTAATGACTTAAATATATTATTTCACAACAAAACTGATGATAAGTATGTACATATTATATAATACAATATCAATTATCAATAAAATAATTCAAAATTCAAAATAACTTTCAACAGATAATATACCTGGAACATGGTGCACATAATGTACGACAATAAACTTTTGATCCGGTTTTCTCAATTTTCTTGAACTGAAACATATATGACACAATATGTAAATCTTAAATTGTAATAAAAAACTTAATTTTAAATTGGAAAAAAACAATAAATACAACTAAATAAAAAAAAATTCAGTTTCTAACAAGTACCTCATAAAACCATTTAGAATCACCTGGTCCAGGATCAGAAACACCACATGAACTACACATAGCACATTCTTGACAGTGCCATCTACCTTCCGGTACTCTACGAAGCCCAACACAATATATATGATATCTATACAAAATAACAAAATATCCAGTAGCAATGATTTATAACAATATAATATACTAGTTTTAATTAAAAACAATGATTTACCCTCTATCACAAAGATCGCAGAACAACATTTTGTCTTCATCGGCTACTTCTTTGCACTGAGCACAAGATTTACATTCATTGCATTGCCAATTATAACGTTTTATGTAAGGAACCATTTCCAGTGTCATATCCAAACAAGTTGGATGATCTAGTATAGTAAATAAACAAACATTATTTTTTTACCATAATGTACATGCAAATTAATTACATTTAATAAATTCTTACATATAGTCAAACATTTAGAACAATGAATTAATGGTTCAATTGTTCCTGTTTTATTCTTCTCAGCAGTGCCAAAACATAATTTACACTCTGCTCCTTTTTTATCACTAGGACCAAATTCCAATTCATTTTTTTCCAGTTTGTTGTCAACATCAATTGAATCGTCACTATCACTATTAATTAATTTTAAACTTAAACATTTATGACATAAAATGTTAGTTTGTAAAATCCCCTTTTATGATTAAATGATGATCTATGAATTAATTTATTATTCCTACACCATATTATACTTCTTTAAACCTGGATTATTTAAATATTCATCATGCAACTCAATATTTTTAATAATGTTACTAAATAGAAACAATTCATGCGATGACATTTACCTGGAATCATCAGAGGAACTATCTTCAGATTCAGATTGGCTGCTCAATGAAACAGGAAAATCCTTGTCCACAGATTTTAATGGACCATACATAACAGTATTCATTGGCAAATAACGTAAATCTTCACTAGAATATCTAAAAATTACAAAGTAACTTTGAGAAGTTCAAAACAAAATGTAGTTTAGTTACATTTAACTCTTACGTGGCGTGGTAATCACAAAATTGTCCTGGTAATAAAGCTAAAGGATAACTGCCAATCTTATTTTTAGGAATGGCCATTTTCTTACATTTGGTTTTTGGATAATGCACAATAAAAGTTTGCATATCCATTGAGCACTTACGAGACTCTAAACGAGATTTATTTAAATTAGCATTCCAGTTTGCTGTAGCTTCCATTGCTCTCTCGCGTAAATCTAACTTTAATCCATCAGTATTTGAACTAATTGTCATTAACGCTGTAGAGATAAAAAAAAAACTTATTAAATCCATCAGTATTTTAATTAATTGACATTAATACTATAGTATATATATATACTTAAATTAGAATAATTCAAAAACTACTTTCAAATTTTGATTTCGTATAACAAACTTTATAAAAAAATGAACCCAATGAAATACCGCAACGAAAATGTAAATAAAAAATTTAAAAACGAAAATTTGTATCTCCACAGGGCATACTTAAGGAGCCATGAAAAAAAACAAAGTTATAAGTTTAACATCAACAGGAAAACCAAGTTTTTGTGGTAACTTGAACATTGAAATTTTATTTTTCAAATTAAAGCATTTTTAATGCCAAAATAGGGGTGAACACATCTAAAAAATCATCCAGTATATGTAAAAAAAGTCCATAAAAAGGTTATATTAGTATAAGAACCTTATAATTTTGTAATCAGGTTGGTCAAACCAACTTTTACAATTAAAAAAAAGTTTATTATACTATGTTACTGAGTTTTATTCAGAATCCATAATAAATGTAATTATTTTGATACATACATCTCTGTCGATTCGTTAATTCTTTAGCATGTTTAAGTCTCATATATTCTCTTAGTTCTTCATATTTTTCAGGAAAATCTGTGTACATGATGTCTAAAACTTCTGAACTATAAAGAACTGTTAAACCTATTCAATACATTCAAATTAATATAAATTATATCAAAATCAAAATGTATACAAATATACCAAGATCACATAAAGATTCAGCAACCAATCCACTATCACATAAGAATGACCGTTCTTCAGCTTCTACATTACGACGTTTTAATCCTGGGTATTTCCTTTTAAATGATTTAACTCCAAGGAAATTTGATATTTGTTCTTGGATCATGTACAATTCACCACCTTCTAATGGCCATTGATATTCAGCAATTTGATCAACGGTTAAAGTTTTATTACTAACATCAAAAATGCACATTAAAAACTGGTTAGGCTACCACTTATGAAAGAATTACAATCTCAATCAACATAAATATTACCTTTCTAAGTCAATAACTTCCATTCTTCCTTTCTTCATTCTCATGCTATCATTTGTAGTACCACTCATAGACAAATCCTCTTCGCCTACATATATATTGCACCTACATTAATAAGTCAACTTAAATTAATGTAAAAATTAAAACATACCAATTATAAAATTCCTTGCGGGTGTTTGCGATCGACTATTATTACAATCAGCACTCATTCTAGTTTCATCATCAAAATTTTGTGGTGGTGGAAGAGATTTTTTCATCTCAGCAGCTCTAGCCTTTTCTTCTTGCATTAGCCTTTTTTTCTCATGCCATTGCAGTCTTCTTTCTTCAGCTTTTTGTTTTTTTTTCAGTTTTTTTTCTTTTAAAGCATCATTTCGTTCTTTCAATTTCCTTTTCCTAGCTTCCATTTTTCTTTCCCGTTCTTCTTCTTTTCGAAGACGTTCAGCTTCTATCATAGCAACTTGTTTGGTTTCTTCATCTTGATTCATTTCTTCTTGATAAGCTTCTATTTCATCGTCCATACGACAGCGATTTGATGTGGTATCACTATCTGACCCATCACGACCACGACCACGACCTCCTCCTCGTCCTCTGCGCCCTCGGCTACCTTTCCCTCTAATACTCTTTCCTCGCTTTGGAGTTGATGCATCAAATGATTCAAACATTCCTGCTCCTCCACTCATATCTTCCATATCAAATAATGGTACATGAAATACAGCTTCATCTTCAGTACTACCCTCTGGAACTTTTTGTTGTTGTTGTTGGTGGTACTGTAACAATAACTGTTTTTGTTGTGCCAAAGCTTTTGAGGGTCTTCCTCTTTTTTTAGGTGTATTTAAAATTTGTTGTTCTAAAAGTGCAATTTGCTCTGCACTAAGTTTAGGTGCAGGTCGAATTGTAGCAAAGTCACTAAAAGATTTAGAAGGTTGAGCAAGGGCATTCTTTAAAGGACTGTCACCCATAGCAATTTGTTTATTTGTGATTTTTTTAATTAATTCAGATTTTACATCAGGACGAACTGTAGTTTCAGATTTAATTTCTGGATTCCCAACTTTAGGTAATTTTAATGTTATTTTACCAAGTTTTGGTGTTTCTTGAGATTTGCAAATGGGAGTAATAGTTACATTAGAATCATTTAAGAATTTTTCAACTTCATTCATTTTAGCTGATCCCCACTTAGGAGGTTCGTCATGTTTAACAGCAACTATGTTTTCATTCAGACAAATAAATGCTTCCTTAGATATATGGGTTTCAGGGATTTTACTGAAGATTTTATTTTGTGATTTTTTAATATTAGTTGGTTTGTCTTTAGAATTAAGTTTTATCTCAGATTCTATTTTATTTACAATGTCTTCTTGACCAATTGTGGGTAAAACATCAGTTGTTTTAGTTTCTAACATAGTAGGATTTGTATCAAGTTGATCCAGCTCTTCAGATGAATTTCCAAGTGATTCAGGTGACTTTTTGGACATGAGAGCTGCTTTTAAAATATCAGACTTAAATATTTGAGATTCATGTTCTTCGTTATTTTGTGTTTCATCCATACTTGGTCCTTGCTTTGATAAAATGTCAAGATCTTCTTGGATTGTCCCTTTATTCCCTAAATTTTCACTCTCTTCAAGAGTCTTAACCATTTTACCTACTAGTGTACTTTCTGTTGTATCAATAATAGAACTATCAATTTCATTTTTGAAGAATGTTTCTTCATCGATTTTGGTAACAGAATAATCCATAATAGAATTATCATTATTGGTTTCAACTATATTTTTATTATCTTCAAGTTTTACATTTGAAGAGGAATTTTTGTCTTGTAATTCATTATAACATTTTTTATCAATATATCTTTCTATAACTACTCTAGCATTGTCCTTAAAATGAATGTTACTTCCACCACAATGAGTTACACCTGGATCTTTAATCTCTGTTTTAAAAACTTTATTTTTATCAATCAGCTCATTTTTAATATTTATTTCTATGGCTGTTTGATTAATCTTGTCTTTGTCAATAGATTTTTTTTCAACTAATGTAAGTGGCATTTCTTTTTCTACAATATTTTCTTCTTTAAGAACTTCAAATTGAATAGTATTTTGTTTTATTTCAGGATTATCATGTTCAATTTCAATAATCTTTTTAGTAAGGTCCTGAACATTTTCTTCACTAGTAGTTTTATTTTCAATGACCTTTTCAATAGTTTTATATGTACTTAACTTATCCTCCAAAACTTTATTAGTATTTTTAACCATAGTAGACACAGCATCAAATAAACTATCAACAATTGCAGATGCATTAGATGAGTCTTCTGTAAGAAAACTGTTATAGTCTTCATCACTAACTACATTATTAGTAAGGTTTTTTTCCACTTTAACGGTATTGTCTTTTGCAATTAATTTTTTTTCTTCAACTTTATTAATTTTAATAACATTTTCTTCACCAATAGATTTAACAAATTCCAGTTTAACTGTTTCATCTGTTTTATCTAAGATTTTTATATCGGTAGTTTCCACTTTATTTTCAATAGCTGATTTAACAAATGTTGGTCGTTTCAAACGAGGGCGTTTTGGCTGACTGTCATTTTCTGAAGATGATCCATCATCCTCAATCTTAAAAATATTTTTTTTCAAATGTTCTAATTCCTTTTTAGTTTCTTCACTAAATATATTTTGTAGGTCTAATGCATCAGAATTACTATCAACTTGTTCTTCAGGAACTACAAGTAAAGGCATACATTTTTTAACAATTTCAATTGGATCAATAGGTTTTTTAATTATTTCTGCCTCTTCATTAGGCTTTTCAACCACATTTAAAACTTTATCAGATACATGACTTGATTTAGATACTTCTGCTAGTTGTACATCCGGTTTGGTTATTTCAGTTTGAGAAATTGTAGGTTTAGCTACAGGAGAAAATACAGGGCGGACTAGTTTGATTCGTTTTGGATTAGGCTTAGGACAGGTATTGTCATCATCAACTTTACGCTTATCAGAAGTATCAGGGCTAATTTTATCTTCGTCCATATCTTATGGATTAATTACGTGTTAGAAAAAACTCGTAAAATTTAAAAAAGTACCAGATACGACAAAACTTGATTGTCAGCTAGTAACCAGTCAATAATTAAATATCAAATAACTATACATTACATTAGTATGTCCAACAGTAGGAATCTGAGTTAGAACATCTATATAACGAAGAACGTCCAATATCTTTCCAATTCCTTGAATGTTAAAGCTAACACTTAGAACTTACAAGCCACAAATGGGTACTCTTTACGATAATAACACACATGGAATAAAACACGGAGTCGGCACATTAAATTAGAAACTATTTAATTTACGAAAAACTATTTATTTTTATCTAACTACCTTACAAATAACAGTCATCAGACACTTGATAAAACGATCTAATATCCGAATTTCACCAATTCTAGAATAGAGCATTCTATTGTTGGTACTTAAAAAGTTGAAACGTTTAATAAGTCCAATGAATGAACCTCGGAGTCCAAAAAAATTATGTTTACATTCTCCCAGTAGCTACATATTTAGTTTTTGAAAAATTAATGAATATATATGTGGTCAAACTGTGTAAATGATCCCATGCTTATCACAGTTTACACGGGCACACGGCTTGCCATTTTTCCACATAAATGTGATTTATAAATGATATTTTTCATTTGATTATTTCCGTAGTAAACTTTCTCGAAATCTTGAATCTTTATGTTGTAAGCGTTTGGTATCTTAAGTCTTGTAAGCGTTAAATTTCATATTTTATAGTTGAAATAAACAAGTGTAAAATACACGCACTAGTATGGTTGAGGTAAGAAACATATAAAATAATTATTGCTATACCATTGGTATATAATGTTTTTAGGCTATTACAATAACCTTATTTTAATATCAGTTACTAATGAACCTTTTGAAACAGAAGTATCCAAATAAAAAATAATTAAAAATCCCAAAATGTATGCTATTCACTAGAGTAGGGTAATCAAACATTTTTAAACTAAAATATTTCATATTGTATGTTAAATTTATAGTTATGAATATATAATTTTACTAAGTATCCAATTAAACCTTATATTTACTATACAATCGTTGAATTAAATCATTTAGATATTAAAATGAATCTATGTCTAAAAAATCTTTTGTAGATTTCTTTTCATGAAAATAAATACCTATAATTTAGTTTAATCAGTTTAACTGATTAGTTTACTGACCTAAAGTCTAAAAAATCAAGATTTTTAGTATTTTTAGTGCACAATATTTATATTAAGCTCTTTCTTTATATTTTTGTCCAGTAGTTATATTCTATTTTGTGATTGATATTAATGGCCAATAAATGTACAATCTTGATTTTCAATTTGTATCATATTTATTTGATTTTAAATATTAATCTTAGTTTTGGATTTTATCTTATGTTAGTCCTATAACTTGTACATAATTACTGAAAAGAGTTAAAATCTGATTACTATAAAAATAATTGAATAAATAATAAGAACAAAATAGAATAGTCTTTTAGCATGAGAAATATCCTGAAATTATCATATGTTTAAACATTCACTTCAACACAAAAGGTATTGTTGAAATGTAATACGTATAATAAATTAATAAATATTCTATCATTGAATAGTATTTAGTTTGAATTAATTATATGCCTTGTTACATGTTAAATACATTTTTTTTAAATGCAATAAGAAAGACATGTGCTGATTGTCGTAAACAATTATCAGTGTACCAGTGTTTCCTTTATTTTAATTTTATTTTTCGCTAATAAAATAGGGAGAACCAGTTCAGCAATCAGATGAATTACCTAAAGCTGAAAATGAACAGGCAGTTGAAGCTGAACATGCTGTACCAGAAATAGTCGTTAGACATCCATTAGAAAATACATGGACACTTTGGTTCTATGAAAACAGGAGTAAAGTTTGGGAAGATAATATTCGTGAAGTGGCTAGTTTTGATACTGTGGAAGACTTTTGGTGGTATGTTAAATAATTTTTATGTAAATAAAAAGAAAAAACAATTTAACTATAAATTTTTAAATAATTTTGACCTTGTTATTTTTAGCTTGTTTAATCATATAAAACCTCCAAGTCAACTTTCATTAAATTGTGATTATAACTATTTTAAAAATGGTATTAAACCTATGTGGGAAGATGGTAGAAATAGTGCTGGTGGGCGTTGGTTATTGCAGTTACCTCCAGCAAAAAATAGCCCACATGTTGATGACTATTGGAAGAATATTGTAAGAACAAACCAAATGTTTTTCTATTACATTTTAAATATAATTGACAAGTATTATTATTTTAGATTATGAGTATAATTGGTGAAATTTACGACCAAAGTTCTGAAATTAATGGAGCTATAGTTAACATAAGAAGCAAAGGAACTAAAATAGCTGTATGGACAAACAATGCAGCAAAAGATAATGGAGATAACATTATGGCTATTGGGTATGTTTAAAAAAATAATTAGTCTAAAATATGTCATTAAAATTCTACCAAGCTAGAAATATAAGTAATGCACTATGGTATATGATAGGGATCACCAATTAATATTTTTGGAGGCTGGATCGAGAATTTTAAAAATTTTCGGGGGTCATCAAAATAGCTGAACATATATTTTTAACATATTATAATATATAAATTTTCTAGATCAACGATTAACCTAGGCAGACCACATTAAAAAAAAAAAAAAACCTTAACTCTAGACGTTAATCACTACAATACTTACTTGGCAAACACTCTAAACTTAATACAAAAACAAAACTGCTCCTATATAAAACCTTATTAATGCCCATTTGAACATATGGGATACAGTTATGGGGCGCAGCCCAAAAATCGAACACAAATAAAATACAAATATTTCAATCTACAACACTCCGTATAATTACAAATGCCCTATTTTATGTGTCCAATCACACCTTTCATACTGATTCAAAAATTAATACAATAGAAGAAACTGCAAAAATCCTTTATTAAAGTTTCTGCTCCTGACTGACAAACCACTCCAATCCACTAATCTCTGCTCTAGGTTCCGACACCATTCCTGGTAATCCTCCTCGTCGTTTGAAGAGAAAGTGGTATAGAGACTTAAATATATAAAGGCTAATTAATAATTTAATATTTAATAATTAAACTTAACCTAATCAAGTTATAAAGTTATTATTATAATTAATACCTTGTAAGAACATGTAATATGTTGACACATTGTAAAATTTAATAAATAAAAAAAAGTTGTAAAGTGTCACCACTGGGTCGCTGCTTTTACAAAGTATTATATCTAGCTATATTATATATCTCTGCATGCATACTTATTGTAATAACTAATTTACAGATTGTACGCCTTAAAATAATAATTAATTGAAAAAAATAAAATAAGAGTTAACATTAATATTATAATAAAAATAGAAAGTCAGGGTAAAATTAGTGGGAAAAATGGCAAATAAGTTTGCTGTCTAAGTTTATTTGTATTTTATTATCGGTTTTTACTTTTTTTTTCTTGTCCGCAGGCAGCCATTTGGTGACCACTACTTTAAAAAAAAAAAATATTATATATTATATATGATAACATGGTATTAACAAACTCAATTTTTAAGAAAATACTGTTAGCACGGATTGCTGTGTCAAAATAATGTATCATATTTATCACCTCAAATATATATTGCTATTGCATTTTTGTTTTTATGCAGTCCTTAACTCTTGCTGATAAAAGTATAATGTATAGATGATTACACGAAAAATATAAAATTATTTTTTTAATAATATACGAGTATATAAATAATATTGATCCCTATAAATTATAATTTTTTTTTTAAATAACAAACTGATTGTTAATAACCACTGTAACTGATAGTTAAATAGATAATAACCACTTTAATTTGTAGCTAAGACTTTTGGAAGTATCATTTTCCCCCAATTTTGGATCTAGTCAATGTGAAAAAAAATTGTATTGCAATATATCAAGTTTACATTATAAAAATAATTTTTGAAGAAAATCTAGCTTTGCTTTTCCTTAATTAAAAAAAAATATAAAAATTATATTATTATTGCTATATGTTATATTATTAATTTTTGTATTACTATTAAACCAAAACTTGAGTCTTAATTGATGATAATTTAAAAAATAAATTTACTATCAATTTAGCAAACAAACAAATAGTTTGAATCGCCGTAATAGTTATTAGTTTATTACTTTATTAGATATTTAATTAATATTAATAAGAGTATTCATAATGTCTATTCACCAAATATAAATTACAATAATTGTTTTAATTTTAAATTTCAGAAGGAAAATAAAAGAAGTTTTGGGCGCACAAAATGAGAAGATGGTTTATGAGGCTCACTCAGATACCGCTAGTAAACTAGGATCATTCGCAAAACATGCATTCATGCTTTAACTAACAAAATTAAAAGACAAATAAAAAACTAAAAATTAAATGCATTCAGAGTGCAAATCTATTATAAAAACAATTGGAATATGGGAGGCATGTTATCAGAGAAAAAATTTATTTTTAATTGTATTCCATCAATACTGTAAATTGTAATGCATTTATATCTAATAATAAATTCTGGTTTCCCCGCACCATATAGTTTGTATTTTTATTATTACCATTTTATATTGTCTCATAATAGTTATCTTAAATTGTATCAGTGTTTACCCCTATTGGAATTTGGATAACAAAATGTAATCAAAAATTAAAATAGCCTATTAGTTATTACTGTTTAGTGTTGTATTGGTAACTCGATGCTCGCGAGTTGATGGCGGGGTATTGGACTTACAGTGAATGGTTATAGAAAATTATAAACTACATTTTTTCATATTTATTTGTATTTATAATTAAAGTGATTTTTAAACACCTAGATCATCTTCTTTGGTGTTGTTAAATATTTCGCAAATAATGAAAAATCGTAGCGATAAAAATATGGAATTGGTTAAAAGTGATTATGTAGGAGACGTCCATTTGCTGAGTGATTCCTGGAAATTATGGTATTGGAGATGCAATGGTTCCTCTGTTACGATCACAAATTGGTTGGAAAATTTACATGGGCTATGTGAATTTGATAGTGTTGAAAAATTTTGGAGGTTAGTGCAATATTGCTGTAATATAAGAAATTAATAACCAAAATATCAACCAGTGGTAGACTATTTTTCTTATGAAAAAAATTTGCAATTAAAATATGCAACAACTCTGACTTCAACAACAACTTGTGTTGAATCTAATCATATTAGTCTTGCAGCAAAGTGAAGTATCCATCTGTGTTAAATTTCTGATTTATAGTTACGTAAAACTTAGTGGTTCATATCAAATGCCCAAAAAATGGAAACTTTGTATAACACTGTCGCTACATTTTTTTTGATAAATTTTCAACTTCCTAGAATCTGTCTTTAAAATATGTTGATTTATGCATCAATATACTTTTGAAACCAATATTTATTTAAACTTGAATATATTGTACGATCTACTATTTATGCTTCAATTTTAATTTTCTATTCACAGCATATTTAATCATGTTAAAAAACCTAGTATGTTAAAAATTGGTTGTGATTACTCTGTGTTCAAATCTGATATAAAACCAATGTGGGAAGACACTTCAAATAAGGATGGTGGACGTTGGTTAATAAAGGACAATGGATTATTAGATCAATACTGGATCGATATTGTAACATTAATATTGAAATATATTAAGGTTCTTATTATAGCATAATTTATTTTATTTTTTAGCTAATGAGTATAATTGGTGGAATGTATGATCCATATAACAGTAACATATGTGGTATTGTTTACAACAAGCGTCAACAAAGCAAATTATCCATTTGGATTTCTACATGTGACACAGATATTGTTAGAACGATTGGGTAATAATTTATAGCTTATTTAATTTATATGCAATATGTGTATGTATATATGTTAAATGAAATAACTAAAAGAAAATTTGGGGGCAGTTATAGGTAAAACTTTGCTATAACTACATAAATAGCAAAAACCTTTAACCAATTTATATTATATGTATACTGAATGGTGGTACTCTATCAGCCGAGTATTATGGAACACTAAAAATACATTTAACATTTGTCAAATATCCTCTGACATCAACCAGATGAATTTGTAATTAAGTATCATAGGGCATCCTGCAGTAGCATCGAAAATTTTATAGATGTTTATAATTTTTTGTTAAGTTGCCGATAAACATGTTGAGCTATAAACGGGGCAATGCTGCTAATTTTAGAAGAATCTAGTTTATAATGATTGATGATACAAGAATGTTTCAGGCACTTTTGTGATTTTCTTACTCACATATTTTTTTATTTAATTTGGTAAGATAAGGATAGAAAAAAATTTAGGCCTTTACATTTTGAATAAATGCTAGATTCTGTTTAATACATGTAAAATAGTTCATATTAGACTAGGTTTATTTTCCAAAGAAAAATCATAGTAAGTTCTACAACTTTAATTCTTTTAACTTATAGTTACAACATTTTGGGGAAGGAATTAAACCCTTAAAACCTCTCCCTATTTATAACTATTTATTAACTATATATTATAATATATAAATATGTACATTTATTTAATTAGTATTGGTCATTTTTTTTTATATGTATATATAGATCAAAACTCAAACTCTACCTTGATATGAAACAAAAAATTAAATTTGAAAAACATTCTGGAACTGCAACTAAGAAGAAAAATTCTGTTATAAATTTATAACATAATATATGATCATAAAGTGTTTTAACTTTCAACCTATATTGTAATATGTGAGATTCTTATATAAGTAAGTTTCAATTAATTTTTAACTATATAATTTGTTATTAAACAATACTATAGTACAGCAGTTTTTAAACTTATTTTCTGTGCCTCTCGATTTGATGCTATAGTTTATTTAATGTAACAATGTTATATCATTAAAATATTTATGTTATAATATCTTATAGATATATATGGTCACTGTAATATTAGAAATAAATATTGATTTGTACAAATATTTTACTGTGTTGTAATTATTAGAAAGTATTATAAATATTGTTCTGAAGGTATAATTTAGTGTTAATGTCCTCAGCTATTATTATAATTGAAGGTTATTTACCTTAACGTTTTTATAATTTTATAATACTTTATTGCTCTAGAATATATTTGTTTTCATTATAAAATACAACAGTTATGGTTTAGTCATTTAGTTTAAAAGTTAAATTTAGTAAACTTAATGTTCATATTTTATCGTTCAATCTACAAATTCAATCAGTTATCTTAAAAATGTATAAATACATTATTTAATAATTTTGTGTTGTTTCAAGAAATATAATTTTCAAAATATAAATAGGGTTTTTATATATTTATATAAATTTATAATTTACAAAAGTAACTGATATGTTGCAAAAAAAAATTACATTTATTAATTAGGTACAAAACAACATTACAGGTACAAATTAGTTAATATTTGACTCTAAGCTAATTGTCCACAAGAACCAATTATAACTTTTTCAGTCGGTAGACCAGCTTTAGTACCACATTTTTCTATTTTCTTCATGACGTCAATACCACTTAATACATGGCCAAATACAACATGTTTATTGTCTAACCATTCTGTACGCGCTGTACAAATAAAAAATTGTGAACTATTTGTATTCGGTCCAGAATTGGCCATTGATAAAACTCCTGGACCAGTATGTTTTAATTCAAAATTTTCATCGTCAAACTTTTTTCCATAAATTGATAGTCCACCTGTACCATTATTATTAGTAATGTCACCACCTTGACACATAAAATTTGGTATAATTCGATGAACCGTAGTATTTTGATATCCAAAGCCCTTTTCATGTGTACATAAGCAACGGAAATTTTCTGCAGTGCGGGGTACAATATCTGCTCGTAGCATGATTATAATTCGACCTGCATCTTTTTTACCAATTTTAATATCTAAATAAACCTGTGGGTTTTTCGCCTCATCTTTGCTTTTATCCTCTTCAATTTTTTTATCATCCTTGGGTTCCAGTGTCTTACCAGCATACTGAACAAGCCAATCATCTTCTGACCATACTGGTCTTGTTGAGCCTCTGTTAATTTTCTGGGGCTTAGCCAAATTGACACGAATCGTACGGCCAAATATTTCTGATTCATTCATATTATCGATGGCATCTAAAGCATCTTCTGGTTGTTCAAATTCAACAAATGCAAAGCCACGGTGTTTCTCTGATTCATAATCTAATGGCATCTAAATACGTAACAAATGATTGAATTGGTTTTATTTAAATGTAAACGAAAAAAATTACCTGAACATCGACAATATCACCAAAAGGAATGAATGCAGATTTCAATACTTTATCGTCCACTTCTTCAGCTAATCCACCAACATAAACTGTACGTTTCAAATACGACTTATAGTTATCGGTGTCATTCATTTTAAATGATTATTTGATTAACTATGGCGTTTTATTATTTGAGTATTACTTTTTTCAAACCTTATTTGAAGTTGAGAAATGGCAGAAATCTTTATAAAAGCCGGTAATTGCCGTATTTACTATTTACATTTTTATTATCTATATCGTCGTAAATCGTTATTCGTTGGCCAATATTTAAGAGGTTATGTTTTGTTTTGAAAATTAATTCTGAACGAGTTGTGAAATTAAAGTACAACAATTATAAATGAAAATAAATTAAGAACTTAAAATTAGTTATTACCAATGAATTATTTGATTTAGATATTTCATTCAATTAAAATTAATTTATAGACGTTACGTTAAAGAATCGTGTTCAATTGTACATCTGTGCCACAACCACAAATAATCATATCATTTTATCACAATTGAATTAGATCCTGATAAGAAGTGATGAAAAATTTGATTTTTTCGTGAATATCTGTAAATTATATAATTCTACCATAGTCAAATTCACCATTTCGTTACACTCTATAAATTATACGTTTTATAATTATAATTGTTATACCATAATATACCATGTCTCGACAAAGCACTAGATTAGACGTCAAGAAAGTTGTAAGTATTAGTTTTTAGTTTCTTGCAGTGGCTGATTATTTTTATTTAACATTTGACTTTATTAATACATACATAGGTACCTATTATACTGAAATGGCGTTTCAATTAAGTATTAATTTGATATGTTTAATCTTATTATATATCAATGTACTTAAATTATTTTATTTTTTTTAATAATAATTAATTATTTTAGTTTTAAAGCATTAGTCCATAAATGTTTTTGGTTTATATTTATTCCAATAATAATTTTGATGTTGATAATATTATCTTATAACATAAAAATAAACTAATAATTTAATTTATCACTATTTATAATTTATATAATATAATGTAACAGATATTTTATTTTAATCTACTTAAATTGTCATTATTAAATTTTTAGTATAATCATTGATTATAGAATAAACTTTTATTAGAATTATTAGAACTAACTATATTATTATAAAATCAATGGTATAATGTTATCATTAGGTATTTTTCCTAATTGGTATGATGTAGTTCATCAAATCTTCCATATCTGCTACATTAAGAAACTCATGCTTTTTTTACTCCAATAGTTTGTCATGAATCCATTTAGGATTGATTATTATTTTAAACTGTATTATTGTTATAAAAATCATCTTGAATTTGCAAACTAATTAGTTGATTCAAGTATAATTGTATAGCTACAAAAGTTATAAGTTATTGCCGTATACATAAGTACATCTTTTTTAGTTAAATAATATGAATTATTCTTAAAATTCCTTGCGACTTTTATGTTAAATTGTTAAAAGATTAAATATTTAAACAATTTTACCTTCTTTTTACCAAGATTATTATGATGACACATTGTTATGATTAAAGTATATTTTATAGCACCTAATAAGTACATCTTTTATCTTAATAAATTGCCATATTAATATGAAACTCCTAATAATTTTTTATATAATACTTACCGTATTATACACATGATGATTAAACATTTTAATAATTATTTAATGCACAACTTGTTTTCAGAATTCAGAATTATTTACTTTAACTTATGGTGCCATAGTATCACAACTTATGAAGGACTATGAAAATGTTGAAGATGTAAACAAACAGTTAGATCGAATGGGTTATAACATTGGTGTGCGTATGGTTGAAGATTTTTTAGCACGTACTAATGCTGGAAGATGTTATGATTTAAGAGAAACAGCTGATAAAATTCAGGTTTATATTATTTATAAATATGTTCTATTGATTATAATTAATTATTGTTTTATTATAGTACGCATTTAAAATGTACTTGGGTATAACTCCAGCTTTAACTAATTGGAGTGCTGCTGGAGATGAGTTTTCATTAACATTTGACACTAATCCACTAACAGAATTCGTGGAACTACCTGATAATTATCAAAATCTCAAATACAGCAATATACTCTGTGGTGCCTTGAGAGGATCGTGTGAAATGGTATTTGATAAAAAAAATTAAGTTATCATAATATATACACAAAATAAGAACACATTTTTAATTGAATTCATGTAATTGGTGTAATTAATGTATAATTTGGTTATTATACAAATTAAATAATTGGTAAGACTTAAGAATGATGTAAAATTGTACAAGATCAGATGGTTTGAAATTGTTGTATTTGAACCAATAAAAGAAAATAATAAACCAAATTATTATTTCTTACAAAAAATATATTATTTAATATTTTCTAAAAACAGTAAAATGTTACCATCGTTATATTTGCAACTTATTCTAGATATAATAATAAAAAAAATAATAATTGTACAATTTTAATTATACTTCATCCTTTTTATCTAAATATTAAAAATAATTTTCACACTTCAAAAATGTGTACAGTTAAAGACAAAATTTTATAATTATTTTTTATTTTTAGGTACAAATGGATGTATCATGCTGGTTTGTACAAGATCAATTAAAAGGTGATTTAGCCACTGAACTGCGAATAAAGTTTAACAAACGGCTAGAAGATGCTATACCTGCTGGAGAAGACTAATTATAACTCAAAATAATCTGTAAATTATATAACATACTTTATTAATTTTTTTTTTTACTCTATTATTATTTATAAAAATATATTTGTTATTATCTTAAAATAAATAGTATCTTAATAAAAATATATTACTTTAATTATTGGTAGATTGATTTGTTGATGGCATTTCATCATCACTTTCACCGCCACTTTTAGTTTTTACTGAATCACTGTCAGAATCGTGAGCAACATTTTTTTCAGTACTACCAGAAGCAACTAAATAGTCTTCCCATTTTTTTAATCGCTCTTCAGTTTCTTCAGGAGTTTCAATAACTCTAAATAATAAGTAAAAAATAAATTAATTAATTAATTTTTCCAAAATATTTTAAAATATAGGTACTGACTTGTATTTAGTTTTTCCATCCCATATTTCAGCAGCAATTTTTCTCTGGCCAAACCATCGATTATTTAACAGTTGTACACAAGCTTCAGCTGCATCAGGATCTTTAAAGTTAATCTGAGCAACGCCTTCTGGATGTCTCTTAAAAAATATTAGAAGCAAAATAATTGTTAACAATAACTAATATCATTGATTATAGAATAAACATATTCTATAATTAATGCTAATATAAAAACTATTAATAAAAAAATGAAAGAAACAGATATAAAGAACTTATTCCACCTGCTACTAATTAATACTTATATAAGTTAGTAGTTATTTCAACATTTAATTGCATAATACAATGATTATTAATTTTTTTGTTATAATATGTTTAGAAAAAATTTTTTTGCACTATGATGAGCTAGTTTGCATTTAAATAATAAATGTTATAATATTGATTCTTTTTCATCAAATAACTATATTTTTCACCAGAATGAACATATTGAACTTGTAGTTTGATAAACTATTGGCAAAGAATATAGCATTGCTTGATTTGGCCAAAAAAATAATAATAAATAAGTATATACGAGTAGTTATCAGTGATGGTTAGATGATTCCCTAAAATAAAAACCTTTTATACTTACATCATACACAACAACTTTTTTCACAACACCACATTTTGAACATTCATCCCGGAGATCCTTTTGATATTCTAAAAGTAATGCCACATCATTATCAAATGTTTCCTTTTCAAATAGATTCTTGACGATTACAACATTTTCATGTTTTCCTTTCTCGCCTCTCATTTTATCAGGCCTCCAATCAAATAACCTAAAGATGAATAAATTATAAGAATAAATACAAAATTTATTACATAGTGATGATGTAGAATTAATTACTTCTCCTGAATTTTTTTTATTTTTTCTTTATCCTTTCGCTTCTTCTTTTTTGGTTTTAATGATGGATCATATTTTTCTCCACGCATTGTAAATTTTGCCTTCTCTACACGAATCTCTTTTTCTCGAAATGTATAACCATCTAATAATTTTAATGCAAGATCAACAGATTCTTTCTGAAAATGTAAAATAACAAAATCAATTAAAAAACCACATTCATTTGACAGATGAACTTTTAAACAACATGTCTTCTAACAATATTTTATACTAGCGTCATTGAAAATTGAAAGTTATAAGGTTGGTCAATGAATTTGTCACGATTTTTTCTGCCCATTGTAAATATTTATGATGTCATATCAAAGGAACTTATTATCGTTGAAACTTGTCCACAATAACTCATAACCACATGAATATATTATATTGACACATGATTGATACAAGTATGTGAGCCTATGAAGCTCTAAATAAAATAGAAGAAGTAACTCGACCTCGTCACAAAATAGGTGTAACTAGCCTCAAGATATTTCACAATAAACAAATAATCAGTATCATTAAATTCAAGGAACACATATTTCAAAAACAAGAATTATTTTAATTCGTAAAAATTATAAATTGTATTATACATACAAAAGAGTATAGAAAATATTTTATTTCCTGTTAATATTTTATGTTCATAACAAAATATCTAAATAGAAAACATAAATTTCTTCTTTTTATCTGAGGGATATTATTGAATTCGTTAGAACTTAGAAGTAACATACAATACTATTTATACGCAGTGTGTTTATGAATCAAAATCATAATGAAAAATATCAAGAATTTTGATTTAACAACAGTCAACATTATATATCACTCTTAGATAGAAGGTTGTCAACTAATTTTGTTTAAAATTAATAAAATACATATAATATAATAGATCAATTCTTGACGTGGATTTATAATTTCATAGTGATTTTTTTTTTATTTTAAAATACTAAATAGAAACAAATATCATATTGGATAAATCGGAATAATTTTTTAAAAACAAAAGGTGACAGGAAAACCGTAGGTAATCACCCCGTAGGTACCAAGGATATTTTACCTACCCAATTACAATGCTGATTGCTTAGAATCGATTATCAAAAATATTTATTTATAATAATGAAGTAACGTTAATAATAACCCAACCTTTTACCCATCTATTGTACCTGTGGCCTTTTCAAAACAATTAACAATACGGCCTCGTAAAGTCGTAAATCGTACCAGTCGCACAGAACAGTGATCGTAAACCATAGAGTACATCTCCAATCTTAACAATAGCCAACCAAACGTGGTAAAAACGCCCAGTTTATACTTTATACAGATCGGTATTTTTTAATTATATAGTAACACAAAACATTGTAAATATATATCTCTTTAATGAATAATAATAATTCCTAATGAGTTGAATAATCATAATTACAATAAAGAACTGGATGAGATCAAGTATAGCTTAGGACTTAGACAGAACTCTTTTAAATATTTAGATTTTGGTTCAAAAAATGATCGTACAGCCTGCAAGAATTTGAGACAATTTGCTGTCTATAATTATAATTATTACCAAAGTAAAAAATATTGATTGATATAGGTACAATAAAATAACAAATAAGCGCTTTTTAAGGTGTGGTAAATTGGGCAAATACAGTACAATACATAGTTTTGGATGATTATAATCATTTCAGGAAGGGCGTTAACTTGCAAATTATATATTGTTCTTTTCGAGAGGAGTGACTTTGATGAAAAATATCGTCGATAATCTATATTATACTATATAACACTTAACTTTTATCATATTTTTGAAAAACCTGCATCAATTTATTGAAAAGGAAACTAAAAATAAAATATATACTATAAAAAAGATACGTTAATCATCAATGAAAACATGATTAATTATATACCTATTACCTATGTTTATTATATAACGACTTTTTCAATGCCATGTTATTAAAATACTTAAATAAATACCTATAGTAACTTTAGTACCTAGTATAAAAAACAAGTAATATAGCTGCCTACTTAAATCATTACTTTAAAACGTTTATTATATTTTTTTATAAACATATTCAACATGCTATGTTTGGGATAAATTATAAGCAACAATGAATAATGATTAAACGAGATTAAATTCATGAAAGTAGTACAATTATTATTATATAAAATTATAGTATGCCATTCATTTCAGACTAACAAATAATAAACGTATAAACACGTTTAACAAAGAAATTCAAAAATGTTAATTCATACTTTTGAACCCTAACGTAAATTTTAAACAACAATTACTGAAATAATTAGCAGTTTAATTTTAACTTCTGCAAATGTTTTGAAAATTGGAAAACACTGATTTTTAAATATTTTTTATTTAATATGCATATTATGATATTAGATGAACCAAGCACTACCACTCATTTTATAATATAATGTTTATCTTATATTCTTATGTAAACATAATAATTATAAGTTCCAGATAATATACTAATTTATTTTTGCATTAATTTTTCCCCCAAAAAATTATGAAATATCAAAAGTGATTGTAATTCATGGAATGATGTTTATGATTGACTGGATAACAAAACTCGCCTGAAGGTTGAATAACGAATAGAAATCTGTAATACTGCGGGGTCTTCAGTAACATTTAGTATTAAAGTATAACTGAACTAACACAGATCAAAATTTCTTAACGTTTTATTATTATAATTATTATTTAAACTGGAAATGAATTTCGAAATACTACCAAAATCAATTTTATTCTATCATTATTTATTGTTAAATGGTGGGTTGCAAAATAATCATTTTTTTCATTTAAATATGGATACATTTGTTTTTTTATTTTACAGTTCTATTTTATACATGTGAATCAAAATTGATGTACAATTGTAAAAATGGATTTTCGAAATTTGGAAGTAACTGTTTTTATATAAGTACGGAAAGAGCAACATGGCAAGAAGCTTATTTCGAATGCAGATACTTAGCAAAAGGAAGTAAACTTGCAGTGCTTTACAAAGAAGTGGAGGATCATAATATAAGAAAATTTTTAAAATACACACATACTGGTAATATTATTTAATAATTTCACGGCAGAGAATAAAATTATAATGACATATGCACGATTTCAAGTACATAATTTTATAATGAATAAACTATAAAATATTTTAATAATTTATCAAAACAATGAGAAACTTACTACGAAAAATTTAATCTATACATAATAAATACAGCATAAATACAAATAAATGTATGAAGTTGTAAATCTCAAATTTACCAACATTATATTATTTAATTGTAACTATAAAATAAATATCAACATCTCTATTAACAACCAATATCCAAATTTAGTTTCTTAACTAATTATATTGCCAATATTTACCATATTTTAATATAATAAGGAATCTAGTAGAATCGTTCAATTTTAAAATTTCACTTTTTAAGTTTTATAAAAACAAATATTTTGGGGAAGACTATTGATATTGTACTTTTGAAAATAACATAACTATAAAAATGTCATTACTTATCTTTTTTACTATATTACAGATTACAAGGCTCACCCTATTCAAACTATCTCTATTCTCATCAATTTACAATATACTTTACTCTTTTACTGTCATGTATACATTAAGTAAGAAATTGTGATTCATATAAATGCATATAAATGTTTGAATAAGGAACTTAGACACAAATAATTATATCAAGTTTTTATGTAAAATATACATTAATAGGTATATAATTTGTTTAAATAAACTATACATATAACTTTATAATTTAATATCACTTTAAAATAAAAAGCCAAGAGTTATTAGAAAAACAAAGAAAAAAATGACCTAACCTCACCAAACCTTTTTAAATTATAAATTAATAACTTTAAAATACATAGCAAAACAATTTAATATTACAAAAAGTTTTTATTTTTAAGCCACTGATTCAAGATCAAACCATAATCACTTTACAAGAGTGTAGTATTGATAAACACGATTATATATGTTTCACTTTTTAATAATTGTATATTATGTGATTGATAAAAATTAACTTTAACCAAAATGCAATAACAAAAACTGTCAAAATATTATATTTTCAAATTAAAATTAATTTTTTATTTTATGTTAGATATAAAAGAAATATGGATAGGAGGAATTCATGATTGGAAACAAGACCAATGGAAATGGGCAATATCAGGACGTAAATTACGATACAACAATTTTGAGAAAGTGCCACATTTTGATCAAAATGATAGTTTGATGTGTATGGCACTTGATCCAAGCATCGATTACAAATGGATTGCACGTAGTTGTTTACAAAGAAATCATTTCATATGTGAAACAAAGCCTCAACCTGAGTGTACTGTTTAGAAGTTTTAAATAATCTAACCTAACCTAGATTATATTTTATACTCTACACATATACATTAAGCATATTTAATGTTATTATAATGCATTCATAAACATACAATAATTTTAGAGTAGAATAAACTAATAATATTAGTATCAATTATTCACAAAATAAACTATCAAAATTTATTTTTCTTACATAGTATGTTTTTATTTTTGATGTAGTTTTCAGTTTATAGTTCATAAATTATACTTTTATAAACACAAAAATAAATGGACATTTTTTTATTTAATTTTTTAAGGAGCGATTCAATATCCAACAGCAATAGGGTATATAGGGAATATGGGTTTTGGCACGGTTTTGGTAAGGTGGTGAAATACGTTGGTTCGGTGGATAAATGGGTAGTAGCAATTGTTTTTTTCGGGGCGGTCATCCTACCAGGAAAAATGTTGGTATCCGGGTTTGAACACACCCACCTTATCCTGCTTGACGCTGACGGTTCCATAGTTATTTTATTTAATTATATCTATATATAAGATAGAAAAGTTTTAAGCAGCAACTTTTAAGATTGGGAAATTGTCACAAATGATACTAAGAAAACTTATTTTTCTCAGTTTTTTGGAAATTAAGAAAAAACTGAAAATAAACATTACCACATCAACTGGCAAGCACTTATATTTCTTCAAATACATTTAAATTTTAACATTTAATGTCAAGCTAATTCTAAAATATTTTACCAAAGATTCAAAGATCAGAAAATGTTACAGTAGCTTATTTTTTGTTTTAATTAAAGTTTAAAGTTAAAAGTATGGTAGTTATAGTTAATTATTTTCAGGAATATTAAAAATTATTTCATGATTTGTACAACCTATATTTTTGTACTTAATGCTTATATTACATCAACCATAGTACAGAACCATATACCAAAAATATATTATTGCAGCATAAATTTCAGTTCATAACTTCTTCCTTCATGTCTAAGGAATAAAGCAATGGAAGACAAGCTGTGACCTCAATAAGACAATAACTTATCTAACTATAATGTATTTTGCCAAAAAATTAATATTATTTCTTATCAAAAAGAATTATGCAAACAAAATAAACATATTAAAAACTATGTAATTCCCACATTTAGTTTAAAATTAACAGATTCCATTGCTTTAAATTTGTCGAATTTGATGAAAAATTAAACTAATCTCAGTATTAAAATATGTTTCAAAATTAAACACCACTTAAGTGTATCAAACGAAGAAATCTATTTCTATTTTACTCCATTACATAAAAAACCAAAGTTCAAACACCGGAATGATAAAATATAATTTATTTACCATATAGTATATTATTTTTTGGAGTAAAGTATAATAAAATTGAATAACAATAATACCTTGATATATGTACATAGAGCATCTCCTTTAAGAAAATCGGATCCTCTTTCTGTATAGAGTTTAATTTTCATTCGCCCATTATCAATATCTTTCATAATAAGTCCACATTTCTGCATTAAATCAATAAATTCTTGTTCGGTAATATCTAATGGCAAATTTGATACATATACTTTTGTGTTATGTTCTTCATCAATTTCAAACCAATCTTTAAACAAATAAAAAGAGTTATAAAATGTACACTATTGGACAGTATATTTATAAATACTTGGTTCAGAAGGTTGAGGGAGTTTTCTTTTTTCTGTTTCAGATGTTTCACAGGAAATATGTAAACCAGATTCTGGTTGATTTTCAATATTTTTTACTTCACTTGTCTTTATTTTTAATGAGTCTGAACTAGTGTTATTCGCACTATCAGCATTATTATCACAAGAGTTAAATCCATAGCTTAGTTGGTAATGTGCCAAAAAATCATCATCAATCTAAAACAAAATAAAAAAAAACAACTGCACCTTTTCACAATTTTTTTTATAATACTACAGTGCGTAGTTAGTATAATATTAGTAATATTTAATATTACTATATTATTTTTTATAGTTAAAAATAACAGTTTACAGTATTTATAGTAAAAACATATTTTAATTATTTACCTTAGGAAACCATGCGCTTTTTTCTCTGTCCCAAATATAAACAGTTCCATCAGCTGGATCAGTATACGTTTGAGTTAAACCATCATGTCCATACTTTCCTTTACTCATGTCTTGTCGCTTGACTGTACGTTGAATTTTTCTTTTCTCATCATCATCGTCATCAAATTCTTCACCATCATAACCATCATCCTCAGTTTTTTCTTCTATCAAACTTATTGTATCCTTAATTTCAACTTCCCATTTATTTAACTTTTGATCCCATAAGTAGGAAATATCTAAATTAATATTAATAATAATAATTTAGTCTTAGGTATTTCATAATAAAATATAATTAAATATCTTTTTCAAAAACTGCAATCTTCAACTATTGGTAAACGCCAAACGGTTTTGGTTTTTGAAACTTAAATTAAAAAATAAGTTTTTACAAATTTCAAAATTAAGAGCTGATTATAATTGACGAATACATGATAAAATGTAAAAAAGTGAATAAGTTGAATTAATAAAAGGAATATTATATGCCAGACAAATTTATATGCAATTTTGATATTAATTAATTTAGCCAAAGTCTAAATAGGTTTAACATATAATTTAAACTAATATTTCTGATATGCTGGGTATTTATAATGTATTTTACGTACTTGTTTGTTTATCAACATATTTGTATGTTTTACGAATTTCATCATATTCATAATTTTCAAAGCCTTTTTCAACCCACGTATTTTTTTCTTTATTCCAAGTATATTCTTTTTTAGTACTTGGATCTGTATAAATGCATACATCATCTATATATTTGTAGTTACTATCATTGGAATTTGAAATATCTGGTGTAACTGACGTCGAAATAGATTCCATGATTATAAGTTACAAGCTCCTTAAAAAAAATTTAATTTAATTTTGTCAGTAAAAAATACTTTAAGACTAGATCTCCATTTAAGACTTAAATATCATTACATAAAAATATCAACAAAGGCTGCCATTAGCATAGGAAAAGTGTTTTTTCCGTAATCCATTTAATATCAGCACTTCAGCCTTTGAGTTAAAAATTATATACTTACATACTATCAGTGGTCAAAAACACTTCCAAAAAAATTGTAAAGTTATCTATCAACCATTCAAAAACATTGATTAAAATACTAAATAATTCAATAGTTTTACTCAATAGCTTATAGTTTATTTGATATTTTTCAACTCAATTCTCGGTACAAATTAAAATTAGCGTTTAGAATACATAACTCATTTTACTATAACGAGAGATTAAAATACATGTATTGATAAAATTGCTAACGCTTAAACCACGGTTGCAGATAATATCTATAATCGGATTAAATCTTCTTATCACTATTTATCATATCATTCAAAATCATGCAAAAACATGGATTAAATTAAATAAGAATTTCCAACAATTGCTTCGAAAACCGATATGCAGATTGATCATTGTGCAACTGAACGCGCATGTTTATATTTAGCGTCAATTTTCGTACATATCTCCACATGAAGGAAGACTTTAGGCACGCATTGATTTCATATGCCGGTGTTGAGCGTGGAATTACGGGCAGTGTTTGTCTAAAATCACCTGACAATAATATCAATGCACCACCAAAAATGTTTTGGTTGCCACGTAGATCTTGCATTGTGCGGTGTATTGCTTCAAGTGATTTTTTATGCGTCATCGTACATTCATCCAATAAAAATTAAAATAATTGCTGTTTGCTGCACAACTCGCCAAAGCAGAATTTTTTGATATATTGCACGTGGGATTCTCAATCACTTGTAATAGGTACATTAGAAATAATTACATCTCAATTAATGCAAATGCATTTCAAGCCAATCGATCAATAAATACAAACAAACCTGCACATTTAACGGCAATTTTAATGTAGAGTGTGCTGTTCGTCCGCCATCCAAAAGAGTAGCAGCTAGACGATGCAAGTGCCAATGCAATTTTTCCTTGCAGCGCTCGAATGTTTGCCAAAATGAGTGATATTACAAATGTTTTACCTGTACCACCGGGCGCATCCAAAAAGTACATTCATTTTGTACAGCTTGCATGATGGTATCGTACACATTTTTTTGATGGTCATTTAATTAGGGAACATTTAAATTCACAAATGTTTGTAATTCATTGATATCATACTGTTGTTCTCGTCGCAATTCTTGATCGAACAAATCATGCATTGGATGATTGGGTGAAATCATACCTAATTGTCCCAATCCTTTATTGGCGATCGTAAGGCACATATCTTCAATCGCTATTAATGCCTCTATAATGCAGGGGCGAACGCAGGGGGGGTTTTGGGGGTTGAACCCCCCCCCGAAATTCAGGAACAAAAAATAAATTATCTGACTTACAAAATGTATTACTAATAACATTTCAAAAAAATTAAAATAAAATAAATTATTAGTTATGAAAAAGTTTCTCGTCCACCATGGTTAATAAATTGATGTATACAGTTCAGTAAATTACCATAAAAATGTATGATAATGCAGTTTTAAAGTGTGGATGTTATAACTTTCGTCGCCAATTCGATGATGTACGTAATTAAGACAGACGACGAGTGTAATTACCCACATGGCACATAATATTACAGCCTGCCGGAAATTCGCAACGACCCGTATTATCTAGAATCAAGATAATTCTAGAAATGTTATAATTGTTCAATATAAACCACACCGCCAACGAACACTACATAATATCTCGCATTCTTGGCGTAGTGCTGTACAGTTACTAAAGTTTTTATTGTCGTATAATAGCGTATTGCTAATTGTTATACTTATGACGTAATATTAAAAGCAAATATAAAAATATTAAAAATGAGTACAATTTTAAAGTTTTTTAAACCAGAAAATAAAAATACTACCTCAGATTCGAATGTTTTGATTGATGTAGATTCAGATAAATCGTAGGCAGTCGACCAATAAGAAGACGAAAACACGAGATGTCACATTTAGTCACAATCTGACGCAAATCGTAATGTGAATTAATGTTAACTTTATATATAATAAACTATAAACTATCTATAATATGTTTTATGTTATAAAATAAAACAAGCTGGGTTGCAACTTTGCAAGTTATGTTTGATACAGACTCGTTTTTAACATGATATAAAATTGTCATTAACATAAAGACATTAATCGATTAAATGGATTGATGCTATTAAACTTATACAGAGACGTGGACATGACTTGCAAAGAGGTCATTGATATAATAGCAAAAGTTCCAAGACGTATAGATTTTATTTTATAATGTAAATTGACAAATTGTAATAATTAATTAATCTATAATATGTAATAATTGTAATATGTATATTATGTATATACTATAAGTGCCTAAAATAAATAGTAAAAGACAAAAGTGTAATACATAATACAGTAGAATTTTTATGAAACTTTACATTTTTTCAAAACCCCCCCCCCAAAATGTTTTCCTGCGTTCGCCCCTGAAGTCATTATAAATTTCCAATGTTATGATCAAATCAGAGTTTCCTGTGTTATGGCGCATTCAAATCAAAAAGTCTTCTGCCATAAAATCTCGATATTTGTTCCACAATTCAATCGGATTCGATGGGAAACATGTTGATATTATTATGGCATAAAGCATAAGTATTTGATGAGGATATGAAGCGATCGAAACACAGCACCGAAAAAAAATTTTCACAATTTAATTTCACTGTAAAGAAAGAAAAAATTAAATTTTACAAATACATAATTTTACGTAAAACGTAACTTTTAATGCCATAGACGCGCGTGCCACGGAAACAAATAATAAAAAATAACCACATAGAGTGTGTATATATATATATATATCCATGGCAAAACAATAATTGTTGAATATCGTACGTGCGTGTGTGATTAATATTGTGCACTTAAGAGACCATAACTCTGGAACCACTTATCGCACAGCGTACAAACTTCACAGAAACCATCTACAGATCAATCCTAATATGCCTTGAAATTTTTATCGAAAGCGGTCTATTGAATCTTGAGTTATAAAATGTATTCAAAATGTACACTTATTTTTATATATAAAGATTAAAATTAAAAAACGCGCCAAATTAGCTTACCATAATGATAACCACCATAGAATATGTTTACGTAACCACTTGCGTGATCTGCGTAATCTGTGGTCACATGGTAGACCATTCGGATGGGTGTGAGATGAGCGATAAAGACTAATGTGAGATAAAAATTAAAATTCTTAGGTTCATGCAATCATGCTCAAATGTTACGATAGTGCCTTCTTGATCTTCAGTCCTTCAGTTATTCGGTGATCAGAAGCGTTAAGTAGATGGGGTTCTTTAGCTGAGGTGTGGCTTCGCTCTTTAGGTAAAATAATAAACATTATGTAAAAATGTCTTAGTTGACCATGTTGTAAATAATAATATAACTGATACATTTTGATAATAATTACAGCTTCATAAAATTACATCGAAACCAATTAAATTTGATAAATAACTGTTGGATTATAAGTGTCAATTTAATTAGTTACACCATGTTGGAATAGCCTGCCACTCCAATAATAAAGTAAGTAAATATGTATTATATTTTAGTTAAATGAAATAAGCCGCAGAGGACGTTGAATTTAGAATACATGTGTATTAGCAATAATGATAAAGTTCGTCCTTGGCCTTATGTATCATAATATGATTATTCTTTATCTATGATAGTTAGCACTTTGACATGTTAGTCATTTTTGTATACCAAAACTCACCGGTCACTAACACTAATTATTTATTTTATAGAAATTAAATTTCTGTGATAGAATTATGAAAGCAGCTACTTCTTTATGCCGACCTCTTAGACAGCGCACTTCTAGTGGAACTTTATTCAGTGGATATTCATCAATAACAGTAATGAACGATTGTAAATTTGCTCAAGATTCATTCTTGTTCCGACAGGTTATATTAATTTTAATAACTCATTCCATAGATTTTTATTATAATTTTTGGTTTCTTACAGTTGTTTGATAAAGAATCTTCAACTTATACTTACCTCTTAGCTGATTATGTTGCAAAGGAAGCAATTATAATTGATCCAGTCATCGAACAAGTGAACCGTGATTATTCAATTCTTAAGCGATTGGGTTTGAATCTTTTATACTGTGGTAAGTTATATTTGTATTGTTAAGAATGTTACTGGTAATTTAATATTAAAACATTTTTATGATATGTATGTAATTACATTTTAGCTAATACTCATGTACATGCTGATCACATTACGGGTACTGGTGAATTAAAGAAACTAATTCCAACATGTGAAAGCATTATTTCTTTGAGTAGTGGTGCTAAAGCAGATGTTTATGTTAAATCTGGAGATGAAATAGAGTTTGGCCGTTACTCAGTTGAAGTTAGACAAACTCCAGGACATACAAATGGTAAAATAATTAATTTTATCTTTTAAGTTAACATACATAAGTATAATGGAATAGGTTAATATTTAAGGTTAAATATATTATATTTAAATAATATTAATATAGGTATTCAATATTTGAATGATTAATAAATTATAAACTGTTAATTTCTGAAAATTAATTTAAACATTGTAATGCTCAGTCGATAGGATTTTTCTGTTTCCCTGTTATATTTGGCATGATGATATGCTAAGTGTGGCGTCTTCTCTTGCCGTACGTCTCCTATACCATACTGAGCACCTACTAATGCAAAAAACGAACACCACAACCCAGCTCTGCACCAGTGTTCGACCTATTTTTGTACAATATCAGTGATATAAATCCAGATAATCATAGTTATAAATACCGGCCTGATATGTTGATGATACATTATGATGCTAACAACGACATCAGTTCATTCGTTCTTTGACTCTATGACCGCGACTGCATGTCAATTTGTCCTGAGTCTTTCTTTTTGTCTGCGTGTCTTCTTTTTTGCATGTGTGTGTCCTCATCACATTGGGACCATGGAGTAATCCACCACTGTGCCCCGGATGTGGCAGCTCACTCGTAAATGAAAAATACTGAAAAACACCCACGTATGTAAGTAAAATGTATGAAAACCTGGCCGGTGTTTGTTTATTATTATTATTATTATTATTATAATTATCTATTGAAAATTATTAGTCGGTATGGTGTATGAACACCACCAATTGTCATCTGCATTATTTTTATTTTTTATGTTTATCTTATTATTCTTCTTATTTCTTAGATTCATTCTATTAGTCTGTGTTTTACGCCCATTGGCTTTTTCGGTGCCAACTTTTAAATAAAATTATATATATATATATATATATACCATAGTAAGCACTTTGTTTTCTTATTATTATTATGAGTTATAGTCATAAATCTCACTACAAAATGAGACAAAATTCTGCGTGCTCCGATCAATACCTCATCCGCGGGTTGGTGACCCTTGACCCATTTTCTATTTACTTTTAGTCTTAAGGATTGGAACTAAAGATTTATTTTTATACAGTTCTATTTGATTAAGATTATATTTAGTTAAGATTTACCCTCTATTTTTACTTCTTATTTACTGTATAATAAATTATATAAAATGATAAACCCAATTAACTGTGGTTGCTCATAAGTCATAAACTCATAACTCATAAGTGTCATAATAGCCATAAACTCAAAATACGTATATTTAACACTAATAAAATAAAAAGTTTAAATACAATTATTTTTTTTATATTCATGAATGAGCTATCAATTATAAAATTGAATTTCCTTACAAAATAAATTGAAATAAAAACTTATTATTTTTCTTATTGTTTTATGTATATTTTATAAATGCAATTAAAATTAAATACTGAAAGAAGAGTTAAAAAATTGTTCACTTGTATGTCAGTCAAATATTCTACAATCATAAGTAGGCTATTAAGTTTTAGGGTTTCCATACAAGATACATTGAAGCATATATTATTAAATATACTAATAAAAATAAAGCATTCATGTTTTATGGAAATTCTACACATTGATAAAGCTTAGTCAGAAATCTTTTTTGTCTTAAATCATGACTATAATTATTTAATTTTAATAGAATGTGCACTATTGTCTATCTTGATTAGTCATATTAGAGCAGTAACTGAATGATTATATTACAATTTACTAATTGCCAAATTAATAATTAATTATTTATAATATATTGTCTACAACACACTTTTCTGAAATAATTATCAGATTTTCAAATTTCATTGTCAAGTATTTCTAGAATGGAATCGAATATGCTAAACTCATTCATGGGAAATTTCTTAATTTATTTTTGTCATTTCAAAGTTTACGAATAAGAAAAATTATATGTCATATTTTCAGTTTGTTCCAAGTTTAAAAGTTATAATATAAAGTATTTTTTTTACTTTCTTCCCATCCAATTTCTCATGAAAATATTTTAAAATATGAGTAACAATGTCCTCATCAGATAATATGTTATCGCCTAATTATGTTATGCCTCGTGTGCAATCATCATGATTATGAGTCAAATCAAAATTACTAAACATGACTTAAATTCCTTCTGTTAATTTTGGCTTAAAAGTGTGACTAGTGTAAAGTCATGCCTAGAATCTAGATTAATAGCTTTGTGTCTAGCCAACTATTACCACAGACCTAAGCTATTAATAATACTTTTATCATTTTAATATTTATTTTGAAATGTCTTTAATTCGTATCAATTCAAAATTAAAAACCATACAAACTTCATAGGACGAAATATGACTTATACAGTATAATATTAACAATATAATTGTGACAAATTGATTAAAATTTCTGTCCAATACTGATTATCATTATATTGAAGGTGTGTCTTAGACATCTTTCATTTTATATGTTATACTTAATGGTTATTATATCTTTCAGCAAAGTAATCATGTTGATTACTTACTTGACCTTGTTGTGTTTTTTAAAATTCAAAAGTAACTAAGAATAATGTATAATTACTTCTTTTTGATATTTTAAACAGTTTTTAATTAAAAACTGTTTAAAATATATAAAATATATGTGTTATATAACCAATATATATTTTATGCATACTATTTCATATATTTTGTACTTAAAGAACATGTCATACTATTTAATTGTTTATATTGTAAAATTAATTATTTATAGGTTGTGTTACATTTGTTTGTCACGATGAAGCAATAGCACTCACAGGAGATTGTTTAATGATTGGTGCTTGTGGACGCACTGACTTTCAAGAAGGAGATGCTCAAAAATTATATTCTTCTGTTCACGAACAAATATTTACGTTACCTGATTATTATAAAATATATCCTGCCCATGATTATACAGGTATGTTTAAAAATGTTATTTTTTATTTGTATTATAAACCAGTATAATATATTTATTACTATTTTGATATTTTACGTAATAATTAAAAAAGAAAAATTTTGAAATTATAGTGCGCCCAGTGCCAATATAATAATTGTACTAACGTATAATGTGTTATGAAAAGATAATATGTTAGGCAATTATTGAAAATTTTAATATTTTCTAAAATTCACTACATATAATTTAAGTATATTTTATATCTACATAGTATACTATTTGCTTTAGGTCAGACTGTTACCACAGTTGGAGAAGAAAAGGCTTATAATCCACGTCTTACAAAGCCATTGGATGAATTTGTTGAAATTATGAACAATTTAAATTTAGCATATCCTAAAAAAATTGGTTAGTAGTTTCTATATTTACTGCTTAAAAACCCTAATTTTTTATTTCATGGAACATATTTTTACTTTCAGATGTTGCTGTGCCAATGAATATGAAATGTGGCATCCAAGACGAAGTTAAAAACAATAATTGAAAATAATGTTACCATGAATAATTATTATAAAATGCTAAATTTGTTAAAATTATTATATTTAAGCAGAAGTAATAAATAACAAATCTCTAAATGCTTCTTTCTCAATGACTATTGTTGAAAAACTTGAATTGGAACAATTTTAACTTAATTGACTATAGAAAACATTTTATTTATAATGTTACTGTAAATTTTTTTTTTTTATGTTTATGTGAATCTAACAACAAAAATGGTTTGTAGTAGACCAATACCGTTTTGAAAAGTTTTATTTTTATAATACCGACTTAAAACCGGTATTTATAAATTTATTGCATTCAGTAAACCGTAAACAATGACTTTTTTACAGTGATCTACCCAATATTCAATTTATATATTTTTGTTCACATTTGCTAATTAGCTAGTAATTTGAATACTTTCCAGTTCTTCATGCTCCATAAATATAATTTCTAAGGAACCTAATTAAATATAGACAAATGTCTCTGCAAGCTCATGCTATTTATATTGATCTATGCTGTAGCCTATTAGTTTACTATACCTATTCTTGTTTCATTTAACAGTCTTTTTTTTTTCTGCGAACAAACTTTTGTATTGTAAGTATATGATATACGATATTTCTGTTTCAAAAGTCTCTTGCATAATATTTTGCGTGACAAGGGACATTTGGATTTAACCGTTTTTAAAAATAATGGAAATACATTTATGGTAAAATGTCTGGTTTTGAATGATTGGATGTCTAAAAAAATGAAATTATAATAATATTCATCATTACATTATTAGGCACAATATGTTATAAATCAAATATCAAAACGTTTAAATAAAATTAAAATAAAAAACTAGTGAAACTCTTGTTGGTATGGGTGAATATTATTGCTGTATTGGTCTTTTAAAGCAGAAACCGATGTTTACTGCTCTAGAAAAAAACATTCTGAGTGAGTGGTCCGTTTAAAATAGATGGATCAGTTTACATTTGGAAATATGGAAAATGGTTGATATAGCAGTAGAGCCAAATTTCTTATTAAGATAAGTTGAACTTTAAATGTTCTAACTTTTGAACAAAAAAAAATTGTTTCAAAAATTATGAAAAGTCTATTAAATTCTTATATAAGAATTCAGTAAATGTTTCGATTCGGTAAATTTAATATATATTTTATGAAATAACTACCAAATGACTAATAAGCCGTGAAAAATATTACACCCCCTATAAAGTATCAACTAGACACCATTACCTAAAAATCAACTCCCATGATTGAGATGATCAGAGAAATCCCTCTGGTTGAAATCGTGTAGGTACACACTACACAGTCACATACAAAAAAACACACACATAATGGTAAAACCAATAAATTCCTTGTTTCACTCGGAACCTAAAATAAAATAGTAAATATTGAATAAATGAATAGGTAAATAGAATTAGTTTAGGAAATTTCACGTAAAATCGTAAAAAAAAATCGTAAAAATTTAAATTCTAAATATCAGGTGAAAATAATGCAGCCCGACGATCTTTTCATTTTCAATTAATCCTACCAACATTATACTGTCCTTGGCCAGCTTAACTTATTTATTATGTGAATTTACTGACCACGATTTAATTATTATGTCTTAAATCATGCTACTGCGTCTGCAGAAGCAAGCGTGCCTGCCTGCGTGTAATATACCGGCTACGTGCCACATGGTATACCGACATGGCGACATTACAATGCCGCAATTAGGTTTTGTTGGGCCTCGGTGCGAACAATTGCAGCACCTACCCCTTCTAAAATATATTCATAGATGAAAGATTTTTTTACATTGTTGTACCTACCTACATAGCCCATAGAAACTAGCCTCCATAAATGGACTTGTTATTGTCACCTACAGAAATTGTTGCACTACTTATATTATTTTGACTGAAAATAACATTAAAATTTTAATAATACAAAAAAAGTGACTACCCATTTTACAAAAATCAAGTATTTCGTCGGAACATATTGTCTAAATATGCAGTACCGTGTTATAGCATGTAAAATATGTATCCAGTCAACGAGAATTTTCTTTAGGTATTTTTTATTTACTTTGGCTTTTATTATTTTCAGCATAGTGCATAGTCTTAAATTTACTATTTTAATAATTTGATCTATCGAGTTCTAAAAATGTGTACACCTCAATTTTTTTCTAAACGGAAGACCTTTGTGCGGACGGCGGTCGGGCGGTGGTACGTACCTCCAGTCCCCCCCCCCCGAAAGTTGCGTAGATGCTGACGTACTGTATGACACTATGACGTACATATGTCCCCTATTGGCTCTATTAAATATACGTATTGGTTAATGCAGTATTGCACTTCTCATACACGTTTCACACAGAACGAGACAACCTCGTTCTATCGACGTAGTTTCAATAACTAGCAATAGCTAGATTTTATACTTTTATCAAAACTAATAATACCTATTCGTTGCAAATCATTATAACTGATACAATTTATGATTGTTTATTTCTCGAAATGACCCATACCGAATTTCAAATAATCGCGATTCACGGTTGTACTTGTATTATTGACTATTGTAGGCTTGTCAGTTGTACATTGTTCTATTGTAGTCGAACTAGTCGAAGTTCAGTAGTTACTGGTTCAGCTTCAGTGATAGAGGAATTTTTATATATTTCACAAACTGAATCGAGTGGTGTCGAAAAAATTGTAATAAGCTGCAATTAATTATACCAATTGTATTGTAATTCTAGTATATATTTTTTATTCTTAAATATTGTACTTTTAATTTTTGATAATCCCCATTAAATATTTGAATAAAATGTTCGTAAAAATATGATTTTTAATTAAAATACGTTACTTTTGTAGGTAAACAGACACGAATTATAAAAAAAAAAATTGTAAACCTATAGTCCACATAGGTAGAAATGTAGAATTTCTACTTCATGTGGTACCTATAATTAAAATAATATAACTTTTTTTTTATAATCAATAAATCCTTGGTTATTATTTTCCGCTTTGACTCCACAAATCTCCACCATATATGAGAATATAGGATAAACGGTTCTCCACTCCAATCCTTCACCTCCACGCAATCAACTCCACATAACGTCCCTTAATTACTATACTTTAACTATCTCTTGTTTCCCTTCCAAACTCCAGTCTTACTTTCTACTTCGTTTTCAGTACATACCTATTTTAATGTATCTGTCTCATTATTGTTCCTCATAACTCATAAGTCATAACAATTATATGAACCATCGCAACAAATTCTCATTCCGCAAACTATATCCACGACTGATATTAGAAGTGGATTAGTAATATTTTTCGGCTCGGGAAATATAAACCAAAGTGGCTCCCTCTATAACCTTTTATTAATGGAAAATTGTGATTTTACACAAAAAAAATAAGTTAAATATATAAATTATATTGTAATCAACGCATGAAGATCGAAAATTTTCAATTTCCCGATATGCCAATCCGTCCCTCTGACTGATATCACTCGTCAGCTCCTTAGCTATATTACTCAATTCTTTATTATATTTTGTATTTAATCACTTCACATGTTTGAACTCTCATTTCTGCACATTCATTAAGTATTCATAGTTTCCATTTTATTATCTGATGGCTGTTGCTCAATGCTCATCATTCCGGTTCATACAACATCGCTGATCTGTTCATATTACTACTGATTTATACATTTTACTTTTCAAATGTCCACAGCGGTTATAATAAATTCTTTTTCGAATCTATGGAGTTTAAATTCAACACTGAGCAAAAGTTAAAACTATCAAAGTTCGACTTTTTAAATTGAACGAAATGATAGGTAAGCTCATGTCAAGGCTTAAACCAAAATATTATCCCGAAAGACTAAAGTTACTGGCATTACCATACCAAAACAATGAAAGCGAATCAGCGTAATGATTAAAAATAATCGGAATTAACATGGTGGGATAGACGTAGTAAAGTGCCTTTATGCCAAAATTACACTCCAAAAATTGTGTTTAATGTTATAAACTTATAACTCTTAATAATATAAAGTAAAGGACATAATATAATTAAAATACTTAGGTACTCGCTAAATCATTTTGTTGAAAAATGTAAATTTATATATGCAAAATAAAATAAATGACTGCTATACAATAACAATCACAATTTTTATTCAAATTATGCAACGTAGAAAAATATTAACCTACATTAATATCTAATTTGATTATTTGAATTTAATTTAAATACATTGTACAGGTATAAGTACCAACATAACATTGAAGTAACCAGTACATTATTTACAAATAATTTGAAATATTTAATGTACGTATATATAAATCCCACTTATTCTAAAATTATTTATTAAATTCGAATGCTAAATTCATTAGATTACGCAAATTACTCTACATCTATAATATTAGTATATGCGTCACATTCTCTATATTACAGTTTTACACAACAATTACTTGCCTACCTAGTTAAAAGTGCACCGTTAATATCTAATGATTAATGAATGTTATTCGGTGTTGCATGCTTGTTTTTTTATATCTTGGATCTTATTTTAATTATGTTAATGAATGAATGATTAAATTTATTACTCAGAATAATACTTCAGAGTTGTAGTTAGGTTTAATTCGTGTTCAGCGCTCAGCACGCACGTTTGAAGTTTGTTATATTGACCATGGACGACAATTCTACTATTATATTCAACATATTTTTCAACAGAATGGTTCATACTTTTCAAGAAATTTTTAAAGGTAATTATAATAGCCTATAATAAACAATTTTATTATGACCTATTTTTTATACCAATTTTTAATTTTTATTTTAGGAACAGGCCAGCAAAACTACACAATAATTGATAGATTCAACCAAAATTGTACGGACGACCTAGAATGTCAAGATACCGCATTGTTTTGCAACTTAACTAGCTCTTTATGTCAATGCGCCACGTAATTTAAAATTAATAATTTATTTTACTTGTATGAAGAGTATTATTAAGAGGTAAAAAACGAATTTAAAAATAGTAAATACCTAGTAATAGTACATTAGTACCTTACCATTTTTTTTTTTGGTGTGTAGGTATTGTTGAACTATTTGTGAGTGATAAAAAATTCATAATAAGTATATTCTTAACTTCAAACATAGGTATTGACAAAATCGAATTATAAAATTCACCGGTATATTATATATTCATTTAAAATATGCGTTTATTTTTAAATAATAAAAATGGACTTTCCTCTTGTACTCTTCATATTGTATGGTTGAATCATTATTTACTAAATAACTTGACATTAAATTGGAATTTTCATCAGATTTTTCTCTCGTAACGAAACAGCTGGAATGTGTGAATTTCAACAAAGCAATTTGACTAGGTGGCTAAAAACGAACGGAACAGTTGAATCATGTAAGCATTTACGCATTCATTAGTTTAAGAGAAAAGGGGTTTAAAGGTATTTATAAAAACTGCCAATTACTTGGTTATTTTTCCACACAGAAATTGTCTGATGGGTAAAAATTATAACTTAGGTATATTTAATCTATGATTTTGTAGTATCTAAATTTGGACGCGTTCAGGTATATTCACTATACGTCACTACGCGACTAGTGACGTCGTGAAAATCAATATACTCGATAGTGACTACTCAATACCAAAATTGAAATGACAATAATTTAGTTAACATATTAGATTTTATTAACGGAGCATTGAATATAGAAGCTATAAAAATTATAATATAACTGGGTGGATTTAGAAAAAGAAAAAACATTTTAAGGGCAGTAAAAAAAACATAAAAAGTTTTATATACCACCTCATCTAAATATAGTTAAAATACCAAAAAAATGGCTACATCCACATTTTTTATTCTTAAAATATAGTTAGTTTTGTAGTACGGGTATACGCCGTATACCATGTAATTTAAAGATCTTGACATTTAAGCTTGTGAATTTCATAGAATACTAGTTAAAAGTTAAAACTAATTTTAATTCTTTAGAATAATTTTATTTTCTAAAAATACAACCAAAATATAATTTCTTAAAATGAGTCAATAGTTATTACTTATTACTCATTAATTATTATTATAAAATGTAATCTTAAATAATATTGCTGATTTGTCAATCATTAGTGTGTAATAATGGGAGTTATAACAAAATTCAAAATTAATTCGATAAGACGATAACTGTCTATATTTTGTATACTTTACACTTACGTACGTACTTTTATGTGTTTATAAAATATATACACTATGTAACTATATAGGCTAAGTGAAAGAGATTAGAGACCAGCTGAAACCAGAAACCGTCTTCTTCTTACTTTACCCTTGGCTTCTCTCCCAAGTCCCAACTATACATAATATATGGAGTCGGACTTTATAACACACCTTCGTCCCACCACCTTACGTTCTGGTCTCCCAACTCTTGCTCATACACCAGATGCTAAGCTTTTGTCATTCCGATCCATAACTTCTTCTCACACCTATGTATTCAATTTTAAGAAATAATTATTTAAACGTAACGTACGTTCAAATAATGTAATACGTGTGGTAGCCGGTACTCAGTAGATAATAGGTTATGGCAAGGGTCGGCAATTAATTTCTATGGCGGTCCAGATAATTTGAAAAAAAAATGTTCGGGGGCCATAAAAAATTTAATATAATAATAATAATTTCACAATTTTATTGTTAAAAGTTTAACGAGAAAAATGACATTTTTTGTCTTGAGCCAGTTTTTTAAAATTTGCTACTCTTGGTGAAGAACTAATGTGCTGAGTGTTTTCAAGGCGGAGAGCAGTTAATCTTAAACGATATTTAAAAACGTCATTTTGGAGAATGATAAAATTGAAAAATATTTTTGGCGGTCCAGTTATTTCCGCTCCACGGGCCGGACTTGGCCCGCGGGCCGCCTATTGCCGACCCCTGGGTTATGGTATGTGAATACCATCTTACCATCTACGTAGTAAACACATTACGTCATTACATATTATACAAATTGAATTAATTTTTAATAACTATGGAATTCGCTAATCTGGAGTTACCGTGTCACTCAAATGTAATAAAAATTATAGTATAGTATACGAGTACAATACACATCACTTAAATCATAAATGTATGAGGATTTTCGCATTACCTACTAATTTTCTATCAACTTTCAGCGTGGACCGAATGTCCGAGTCATAATCTTAAATCTAAAAATAATTAGAACACATTTTGATTCCCATCCGTGATTGAGGAAATAAATTATACGGGTAACATCCATGTATAGATTGGAGATAATATAATGTTAAATGTTGATATGTATACGAAGTACAAAGATACTAAACTACTAAAGTGATGTCATAGCTCATAAAATTCATACATAAAAGTCAAACACGAGCGGAAAATTCATCATTGAGAATTCTATTACGATTATCCCAATCTCAAATTAGATAACAAATAACAATATCTTATTTGTACAATCGATTTGATATTAGAAAACACTAAACAGTACCAACATATTTCAACCTTAAATGTATGAAAAGAATATTATTAAAATAGTCATTCCATATAATGTAGATTTTAGATGGACACAATGTAAAAACATTAACTTTTGTTGATCATTTTAATATGACATTATGCAATGTAAAATGAGGGTGAAATAACTGGATAGAAGAAAGACCAAATTTTTTTTAGGTCAACAAATAGTTACTTGAACAGTATTATAAAACATAATGTTCTCTGGCAGTACCTACATCATTTGTTTGTAAAATAATATATAATATATTATGTCTTATAACTCTTAGACACACATTGTAAATTATAATTAATTGATAATTAATGACTTTATTAATCTTTTTTTCAGGGGAAACACATTTTATCATTACATCATATGAATTACCCTTCTCTGCAATATGCGTTATGATTCTAAGTGCTGTATGCATATTTGTATGCGGTATCTGCGTTTGTTTCGGTGATGAAAACAAGGATAATGGGTCTGGTGCTATATGTAAGGAACAGAAAGAATCACATAAAATCGAGATGCCTCACTGAAAATATTGATAAATTGTTTACCAGGAGCAATAATTTCAGTAAATACCAATGACATGATTAAAATAATTTAATTTGTTGAAATTCCATCAACATTAAAAATTTAAATTAGAAAAAATATAGTTTACAAAATGGTAAATAAAGTCTTTTTTTAAGGAATAGTATGAAACTCCAATGATTAAAAAAATATTAATTTATCTCCATGCAATGAAATTAATTATTAATATAAATGATATTTTAGCAGTCGATTTTGTACTCAATTATCTTTTTCTTGTTTTTCATTAATGTCATCTCCATTCTGTTTGGGTAAATCAGTTGACTGTTCACCTACAATATCTTCTTCGGGTTTTGACTTTGGCCTAGACTTCGGTCGTTCAGATTTTTTTCGCGGATTTTTAGGAAACTTATTATTAGTTTCTTTGGGGAGGATTTTGGGACAATCAGCTATAAGATGGTCTTGTGCCTTACAACTATGACAGCGTTTCGGCATGGGACCCATTGTACATTTAGCAGCTATATGATTGGCAAAATCTCCACAGTTATAACATCTGATACAAATAATACAAATAATTATACAGTTAATACATGACGTGATTATATATATTTTAAAATTTAATTAGCTCATAATACCTCAGTCTTTTTGTAGGATATGCTTTTTTTGATCCTTTACAATATTGACCACTCGGTCCAGTAACCAGAGTAGCCTCTAAACCCTTGTCTGATTCGTGGCATGCAAACTCCACGTGCTCATTTTCTCTAAGGGATCTAAACCCGTCTTTTTTAATTACTCTCTGTAAAAAAAAAAAAAAACATTTAATAATATAAAACGATGGATAACTAATAAAACATAATTTATTTTATTTTACCTGATGAACAAAAACATCTTTACCACCATCGTCTGGAGTAACAAATCCAAAACCTTTTTTTGAGTTAAACCATTTGCAAACACCTCGACGAACGCCTTCCGGCAATTCTTCATTTTCGGATCTTATGTTTTCGGCATCACTTGATGACTGGCTATCATTGCCATTATTACTATGCTTTTTAATTGTTTCGGCGGAATCTTTGAGGTGGATAGCTTTGGATTTGCCTCTATCGTCTTCCGAGGGAACTAAATTATCAATAAAAATATTTTATTAAAACGAATTATTATTATAATTTATTATAAATCATAATACATTCAAAATAATGACCTTGTTAGTAAATGGATTTATAGTTCAAATAATTTAAATGGTTTAAATAGTTTAAATATATGTTACTAAAAGTGTATTCATATTTCATAACTAACTATACAAAATTATTGTACAAAACAAATTTAATTACAATGTTGGGTATTTATGACTTTATTTAGGAGTTATTATTTATAACAGAAAGAATCTTTTAACAGACTCAAAATTAAGAAAACACCGATAATTCAGTTTTGATAATCACAAACTGATAATGTATAACGTTATTTTTTGGCACTGCTTAACTATGGCAAATAACTGAAAATGAATAATTTACAGGACTGCAAATATTTTAAAATTGGAAAAATGGTACGAATATAAGTATACAATATAAAAATATTATATTTAGTCATCTAAATGATTATGTTTATATTTTATGTGTCTTAGTACCTGTTTATCATAGTACATATTGCTAAAAAGTTTAAGAATCAAAATAATCCATGTTTTGTACATTTTATTTTATTTCATAAAATACAATGAACTCGAAATCAACTTTATAAATTTTATAAATAAACATAATAAATATTTCATTAAAACGTATATTTGCTATGGGCTTATGGATCATTAGATAAAAAAGTAAAACATTAGAGATATATCTACTTTAGAAGTAGTATTACATTATTTTATCATATAAAAGATTTAAAAAAAATTGCTTAAGAATCAATTTTACACTATAATTAAAACATACAGAAAACTAATAAATTAAGCTATTATAATAATTAAATTACACTATTGCTACTTTAACTATGCACAATAATTAAATGGTTCAACTTAATGTTGTATATTATAAAGTTATTTAGACACTACTATATTTGAAAACGAAGAATAAGAACGATAATTTCTTGATAAATTCACAAAAATCAATTATATTCATATAAGTAGACACTAAGATAAGTTGATGTGAGGTTAGGTTAAATCTATTAAAATTAAAGATCAACTTAAAGTTAAAAATACTCAGTACAAATAAAGTATAAGTATGTAGGAGGTCGTTGGTGCATGTAGGATGTAAGCTTATGCGGTTAGTATAGAATACATCAACAATTCAAAATTTTGATACAGGCGGATCAGAATCCCGTTTTCTTATAGTTAATCTGAATACTCAAAAAGTATAACAGAACATTTTTAAATTTTTTATCAAATTTCTCGATGTATTTCCAAAATGTGAATGAATATTATACATATTTATTATTTTGATAAAACATTAGGTATCTACTATCTGCAGACTAACAGAGTATATAAAAATATAATGGAACCCTAACTAAAATTTAAACGATACTATAATACTGTATAGTGACTCATAAAAACCGGTTAAAACATCCAGTACAAGCAGTACCCATTTAGTTATTTTTGATTGCGAAATTTAATTGAAAACTGGTAGCTTAGTTGTATTCAGCTGCGAACTTCAAAAATTACATTTTAAATTAAGTAATACCTAACAAATATTTTTAAATAATTAATAATTATCAATTGAAATTAATTAGGTTTGCAAATTAAAATCTTAATAATATTTCAGGTATATAATAGATCAAATGCAAATCGTTAGCTCTTTATAGCTGTGTACAATTGTATTTGTATTTTATTTTAATGTTTTTTAATGAATACATCTGATGTTAATTTTCGATGATCACACATTGAATAATTTACTCAATAATTTAAAAAAAAATAAATGTATTGTCTTCAAAATCATTCTAGTAATAGAATAATTATATTAGTAAGTCATTCAAGAATACATACGTAATCAATTATTAGGTAATACCATTGATTAAGACGTATAATTAATAGTTAATAGTAATAAGTTTTTTTAATATGTGTTATTTATTATCAGAGTTTTCAAAGTGTTAATAACATATACATATATTTTATTATGATGTAGTAGTTCATATCACATTAATACTAATGACACAATAACTACACCGGATGTAAAATTATCATCTCATACAACATGTTTTTAATCTGCATACATTAAATCAATATCAAATGTTATTTTCCATTCTGAGATATGGAAAGAAAAAATCAATAGTATTTATTATAAAAAAAAAACGTCACGTGAGTTATAAAACAATATATACATAATACATATTATATCTCCAAACAGTCAATGAAATCTAGTTATATAATGTTATTTACACCACATTATATATTTTAGAGTAGTGTGTACAGTGAGTCAGTGACATACGAAAAAACAATTCATAAATCAAATAATAATTAACATTTTAAAAATAGTATTGATTATTTTTAACATTTCACACTTGTTAGTTATTTACTTAGTCAGTTTGTGTGATTGATAAAAATGACAACACAGCATATGATTGAAAAATTATATATTTTTAAACTGTTTTTATCATAATCATTTTTGAACTTCTTTCTCTTTAATTGGCAATATATTTTTATACTTAGAAGCTGAACATTTTTTGAAATATCTACGTAGGTAAAAAAAATGAATATTGATTATTGAACCATTGAGAAGGATGAAATAAGTAATGCGATAATATTTTACGGGATAGCCTCTCTCTATTAATTCACTCCATTCATCATAACTAAAATCCTGTTTAATATCCAATATATATTACTCCTATACTTACTACTTATTAACATTTTCAGTATATGAAATAAAAATGTAGAACATTTAGGAAAAGTCAAAATGTATAACGATTAACGATAAAAAAGTTATAGTATAATCTTTTTGTATAAATACGTGTATGTTGTTAAATGACTTCAAATAGTTTGAAATTAATATTTAGTTGTAAAAATGTACTAAGAAAATTAATGTTTAACGTTAAAAAAGGCACTCTGTGCATGGATATGTGTGACGAATATGATGAATCACAATGCACAAGTCGCGTCGTTTCGTCGAATAGACGATAAACGGATCCGGTTTCTGGAACAATGTATAGACGATGGGCTGTATATAGTAGGGTACTATTTGAGTAATGCACGTGTTTTTTCGAAATGGATCAGTCTCAAATTTACTTATGCAAATATGTTACATCACACTAAATAATACGGTAAATATAAAAAATGTAAACGTTATAAGACTCAATACGGGAAATTGAATTGTAGTTTTTTGTAACTTTTAGTTTCAAGGTCATGACCTCCGTAGAATTGTATTTTATTAAAGGATTTACATTTGGAAAGTTTAATAAATAATAACAATATACTATGATCATATGTATATACGACGAAATACTACTCCGCACAAGATAAAAATGTTATTATAATAATTGTATTAATACTTGTATTATATGAATGCCTAATTATTCTTTGTCATAGTTTTACTATAAATCGTCTTAGAATAACCAATATTACGTTAGTACATTTCCATTATACATGATACACCGTCACATAGATGGTTTTTAATAAAACGTTTGAATAATTTTAGATTTAAAACGGTAAAAATGTAACCAGATGCAACAAAAATAGGTGAGTATAGGTTGATTGTTTGGATACTTGCACCATAGTTGCTCATAACAAACAAGTGTCGTTAAATATTGAATATTATATTGTGAGCAGGCGAATGCTAAAAATGAAACAAAATAAAATCGTAATCTATTAGATTAATTATTAAAAACAATAATTTTCGCATCTTCAAGTTTAAAATATCAATATCCGTATGACCGTATTCACAAATACGTCTTCAATATATCAATAAAAACAGAACTACAGAAAGTAGATTATGCCGGGCTACTGTATTACAATAATAATTGCTAATTAATAATCATCCACTTGGTACTTATTGACTTCTTTGGTAATTAGTCTTTACAGATTAGGTTACTGATTGTTTATTTATTTATCAATCAAATGCAGTAAACTAACACGACATCAATTACTAGTAAATAATAGATTCATTTATAAATAATATTAGGTAGACTGCAGAAAACGTTTGTTTGAAATTGATAATTTCCAGACTCATCAATGTCTTAATTAAATTAATTTTCTTGTTATATCCTAATTCCAATAAGGTTATATGTACAATAAATCATGAGATAATATAATTTTGATTTTACTGTGGAATAATTAATAAATTAAATAAATAAATATAAAATAATTAAATAAATTTAAACTGTGGTATAAAATATCCAGTAACACAGCATATTATAACACTCGCGGTATATGAATCGCTCAACAAAATTTTATAATATCAAAATAAAATTCTATCGAAAAGGTCGTAGATCGATTTTTTTACAAATCAGTATTGTATACACGAGGGTATTATTTCTTATATAGAGAACTGCAGTGCATTTAGTTTTGGCAACGTGGCGCAAAGACCTCTTGTATGTATTAAATAAGAACCATCTGCAATTCGTTGTCCTGTTTACCTGCACGGTCCTGATTTTCTACCCTTAATAGCCACTAAAGCAAACCCTTAGGAAGGAGAAAATATTTTTACAAACGCCAGCTGCAACACAACGATATTTCTTACACGTCAAACATCAGGATATATATATATATATATTTCTGTATACCTTATATAGGCCGTATAGTTATACGGGATGTGATATCTTCAATATCTCGGCAATAACTCTGAACTTATAACCTAACCTAACTATACAACAAATAACTATATTATCGTTTTCTTTTTTGTCACCTGCCTAATATAAAATTCAACCTCGAATTCATTTATAGGTTATAAATAACACCGTAACACCGTAATTCAAATTTTCACAATCAAATATTTAAAATAATCGTATTAAAATATCATATACTAAACAATTTTTAATGAAAACTATACATATTATACGCAAAAATTATTAATATACCGTAAAAATAGACGAATAATAAAATTTCAACAAAACCAAAAATCTTCGGAAAATAAGTAATAACTCAATGCGGAACAGGTATTTGCGCTAGAGTCGGCTAGACTACAGTTTAGACGCTAAAAAGTGATAACATTTAGAAATGCGTTATAATATCTAGTGCATAATCTATAAAAAGTTTATACGCTTACAAAATTACAAGCACATAAATCAAAAAAGTATTTATACACCCATATTTTAGTGCTACAAATGAAATAATAATAAATACATATGATTATTAATTGCCTAATATAGTAAATTTTTTTTAGGAGGATTAAAATTAGAAAAAACTTTGTTGATCTAAAAAATGGCCAACAGCCAATACTCGAGTATACATAAAAAACACTTGGAATATTAATTCTACTATTCTATCGACTATGACATATATATTATAATTCCGCGTATACTATACAAAAATGCAATAAATGATTTTCTTAAATTAATTTGATTTCTGAAAAAATTACGAATAACTGACAAAATTGTATAATTTAAATTTATTTATTGACTAGGTATGTTTTACGTATCTATACTACTATTTGATCCACATAATTTGAACCCTGGTGATTTGTTAAAAAAAAATTTTATAGCGGTTCATATAAATCTAGAATAAAAAATAGTTTTAATACAATTACAGTTTTGAGTTACCAATTAATATTATTATTACAGAATTGTATAGAAATTGATTATTTCATAACTTATTTTCAATCACTATTTTTAATCACTTATTTTATAAACAAACGGACACCTACACGGACCTACTTAGGTCCTAGACTACCGAAATATACATCGTGTAGGTATAACATGCTTGTGTAGAATACAACATGCATTATATATGTATTATACTTATATGTACATAAATACATAAAAATGTAATACATTTTGTTAGTATTTTAGTATTTTATAATCGTGTAATACTGCATAGGTAATACGGTCAATTTTTTTTATTTTTATCAAAGAAACCACATTTCCAGAGACTTACGAATAAAGCATCGTATAATATGTGCGCCAATAATATGATACGAACCGATACACAATCTTTTAAATATAGGCTTCGAACCCGAATCTGACTGAAATAATAAGTGTTATGGACAATAAATCGTATTATATTATTGATAAAGGTTTGCCGAAACACTGCAGCTGACAGATTGGCAAAGAAATCCATTAAGGTGAGAAACTTTGATTACACAAAATACTGGAATTCACGTACTTACGTATATAACTAAATAGTTAGCATACACAGACTCGTCAAATTCAAGATTTGTAGAACAAACAAAACGCGTGTTTTATGTATGGGGACCGTCAAATGACACCTGTATTACACTATATTACCCTAGTTCTTAGGTGGCTAGGTATAACAAGCGTTTTGTTAACCACCTTAATATAAAATATAATGAACCAACTAATCAGAATATCCGCTATAATTGAATGTGTTCTGCGTAGCTAATACAAAGGATTTTCTCCGTCGTCTTATATAACATAATATTATAATATAGATGATATATAGCAGTATCTACAATTAAATTTAAAAAAAACACTTGATACGAACGACAGCAAAAAAATGCCATTCAATGATGGGGTCCTGGGTTTTTATTGACACATACGTGTGATAAGATAAAACTGCAATCACCGGATTTAATACATGCTAAAAGAACTTTAGACCGAGTCATAAATAAAAGGTATAAAAATAGCCTTACTGCGCCGCTTTTTTTAAATCTGGATCCAAGTATATATGTAGCTAATAAGTCGGGACACGACACAATAACGTCTTTATATCCCATCATGTTCGAGTCGAACGCCGAGTTTCCAAGAACAATAATTAGCGAATTAATTTTAAAAAAATTTAAAACGCGCGCGATGATTGTTTTCGAATTAAATAGTGCGTACAAAATAAATATTACGTTTCAGCCGGCACATTTATTCCGTTAATTGCGTCTTACATTTACATGCATACTCGAGTATTCATGTATACTAGATTCAATGCGTAGGTATTCTCGGTTTGCTTTTGGTTTTATATTATTTTTTAAATTCAAATAAATTTCAAGCAATTGTTACTCACCTCCGTGACCGTTGGAGGACGTCGTTGAAATTTGATTTTCAGTTTTATTCTCGCTCATCGTGGTGGTGGACTCGGCACTAGAACAGATAATACGTTATGATCATTTTAAGGCGCGTACTATCGATGTACGCGGGACGTACCAAGCGTACAACCCCATACGGATGGGTGGGACGGGATGTGAGGGGGTGGGGGTTGAAAGGATAAAACGAAAAGATAATTACCGGAACGTAAAACAGTACGCGGACAGGGTGGTGGTGGTGAACGGTGAGTAATAATAAAAATAATAATCGAAGACGCTATTCCCTCGAACGGCGATGGCGGGTACAGTGTTGGAACGACGACCGTCTGCAGCGCAACAAACATGCGTGAGCGGTTATTGCGGTGCGGCGCGCACGTGAACGTGGAGGGTAAGAGAAATAAGGTACGAAAACCGTCGCCGATGCAATGGGTAAGCGCGCGTGAAAACGGGACGTACGGTCGAGAAGGCCGCGTACCAGAATCTTAAACAGTGGTGACGTAGTGCCCGCACGGCGAGAGAGAAAGAGTGCGAGAGAGAGTGCGTGAGAGAGACAAGCTGCTGCAGGAAAACGGATTCGGTTTTTTTCCCGCGACTACGAACCGGCGAGACGATTGGAGGGAGGAGGTCGGCGAGGAAGAAGAAGAGGATGCAGAAGAAGAAGAGGAGGAGAAGAAAGTCGCGCGACGTACCCGAATGTATCAGACGTGCTGCGCGATCTCGTCTCGTACGCGATGTGACGTGCCCGTGCGCCGTGCGATGCGATTATACACACACACACACACACACACACACACACACACGCGCGCGCGCGTTCTCCTCGGCCGTGCACGTTTTCGTCGTCGTGGTCGTGGTCGTGGTCGTTCGGAGAGCGCGCGCGTGTACGGTAAAAATGTTGCGGTCTCCACGAAAAACGCGGCAGTGCGTGCGCGTGCGCGTGCTCGGGGTAGCGCTAAGCGCGGTGCGATGCGTAAATTACCGAAGTGCGTATGTGCATCGTGGTCGTCGTCGTCGTGCACCGCGGCGGCGGCGGCGGCGGACGGGGCATTTTTCCCGAAGAGGGCCTCCGATCCCCCAACCGAAGAATGAGCGTGCACTGCGCATGCGCCCCCCAGCCGTAAATCACTCCCATCCGGCGGGGGCCAGTCGTCGCCGACGCCGCCGCCGCCACCGCCGCAGCGGCAGCAGAAATGCGCCGTACTGCATTCGAATAGTAATAATAACAACAATAACAACAATATACGTATATAGGTATACTTTTATACGTTGTTTTCGTGTATGCGCGCACGCGGTCGGCGACGGCAGTGCTGCGGCGCTGTCACACCGGGCCAGTCGGTCGCGGCGGCAAAAATCTCGTGCCGGCCTTTGGCGCAGCCGCCGGTGCCGCGGATCCATTATGTTATAACGTAACGATGGCGCGAGGGGATGATCCAGAAAATTCGTAGGACACGTTATCCCGTGGACTTCGATTATATTTTAAACCATGGCTGCAGGGACACGTCTGAGAAGCCCCGACTTCCAAGGGTTTTGTTTTTCTGAGAACGGGGAGGTCGGCAATCGCCCCCTGTGGACCCGCCCCTCGATACCACGGCCAACCCGTTGGTGATGATGCCCGGAGTGCATCCAAGCTATAGCGCCTTCATAGCAACGTCCACGCGCGGTTGTATTAATTTTATAAAAACACTTCGGTTTGCCCTCGAATCGACAACTTAGTCATAAATCTTTGAACTTGGTGGTGGTATGAGAACGCCACAATACTGTCTACCAACTGCGTTTCCGTTAAAAGTGAAAATATACATGCAGTCACGAGATTTATATTGTACTTCTTACCTAAGTAAAACGTATTACGGTGGAAATAATCTACATAATATGAAATTCCAAATTTGACCAAACACACGAGTACACTAACAGTTTTATTTTCAGAATTCGCTTGTAAATGGTATACCTAATATCATAATATTCACGTTCATCAAAAACCAAATGTCTAATGATCTTTTATGAACAAAATTACTAGTGCTTA